>JACWFO010000105.1:0-102585 GCA_019775505.1 Leucosporidium yakuticum
CGTCCACCTCGCCCGCCAGCGAAAACCGATCGACTTTGCTCGCCGCTCGGATCATCCTCTGGTAGACGAGCGAGACCAGCTTGACGAGTTGAGCACCTAGAAAGATAGCAGATGAGTATCAGTAGGTGGGTAGTACTAGAGGTCAATACAGCTGGGCAGCTCACCGCTCTGCTGCATGAGCTACCCGAGTCGAAAGGCCGAGTCGCCTCAGGTTAGAGAATTATCGGGACGAGAAAGGCGTTTCGGAGCAGCGAGGATAAAGGAGAGGCTCACTCACCACAGTAATCGGTCGGCGGCGGTCGATGCTGGCGAATATATGGCGCCAAAGTCCTTCCCTCTTTTCCACCACCATCCCCATCTCATCCGCCTCGTGCGCCCGACGCATCGACCCCAGTTTGGCTTCTGCATCGCGAGCTAAGTGATCCCACTCTGCTTCGTGTGCTGAAGACTTGAAGAAAGGCTGGGGAAGCCGGTAGAGCGCGACGAAGATGAGGGATTTCGAGATGAGTTCGGTCGTTTGAACGTTGGAGGGTGGGTTGGAGGGCTCGTTGATGAGGTCTGAGATGCGAGTTGTAGCAAAGTGCTGGTGGAGAAGCTGCTCCATTGCTGGCAAGCTGATCTGAGAGGCGAGAAAGAGCAGAAGGGAAACAGAGAAGAGAGGAGGACGGGGGAAAAGGATGGTCCACGGAGTCACGACAGGAGTTCTGGAGAAGTCGGCGGGGTGCAGAAATGGATGCAGCGAATCGAAGATCGTCGAACTGCAGACTCCGAGGTTGCCTTGGCTTGCTCACAAGCACCCTCGCCGCCATCGCCGAACTCCTTTCTCGGCGCTCTTTGTTGAGAGGAAAGGCAGCAGCTCCTCCGAGCATCTCGGCTCGAGAATACTCATCTTACTCTGATGTCCAATGTAACCATCGGTGTTGCCCTTCACCCACCCCTACGCCCACTTGCGCCTGGTCTCGTCCTGCCAAACCGCGGCGCTCCTGCTCGACCCTTCCTCCCTCCTCCCGGGGAAGTGTACGTCCCTCGCGAGAGAGTGAGCTGCAGGGTACATTCTATCCATGTGCTGGTGGGGAGGAAGAGTCAGCCGACGAAGGAGGGAGGAGGACGGAGGAGGGAGGCTCGGCGCTCGAACGATTGCAGGAGGAGAATGAGCGGGAAAGGCTTACTCGTTTAAGAGGGAAGTAGGCTTGGTCGAAGACCTGCTTATGAGTGGCGAGCAGGAGGGAGAAGAGAGAGAAGGCGAGCAAAAGGGGGGAAGGCGAGGGTCAGCGGTCTACTCAACTCGGCGAAGCCTCCGAGGCAAAGCGAGAACTTACCACCAGCTTTTGCCATCCATCTAAGTTCTCCCAACCTTGGTAGAATCCCTTCCAAACGATTGCACACGTCCGAATGTCCAGCCCTTCGACAGAGGGGACGGCTTTAAGGTGTTGGTAGACGGCGAGGAAGTCAGATTTGAGGAGGTCCCCTGTCAAGAGAGGGAAGGGCGTTAGGGACGAGTTGACAGGGGGGCGAATCAAAGTCTCAAAGCTTACGAGTCTTGTCCCAGCTCAGAACCTTGCGAATATGCTTCTCATAAAACTCCTTCCACTGCTCTTGATACCTCGGCGAAGCCCCCTCGCGCTTCTGCAGGGCATTGAGCTGTCCCAGATCCGCTAACCCCAAGTTGATCGCCAGCATACTATAGAAGTCGCCCGTATGAGTAGGGGCGAGACGCTCGTTTGCCCATTTGAGGAAACCGGCGACGATGGTGAGATCGGCTGAGCTGTAGGTTGGTGCGGCGGAGATGATCTCCCAGACTAGCTTGGTGGCGTAGGCGGAGGATTGGATTGCCCGCTCGGCGGCGCAGGTCATGAGAGATTGAGAGGAGGAGGGCGAGACGAGAGAAGTGAGAGCAGCAGCGCCGAGCTGGACTCGCTGAGCGGAGGAAGGCGGCGAGGGGAAGGCGAAGGGAGGGCAAGCAGAGAGAGAACCAAAGCAAGCAGAGAGAGAGGGTCAAATTCGCAAAACTTCCCATCTCCAAGGACCGTCACCGCTGTTCAAACTCTCCCGATAGCCAACACCGCCTTGCTCGGCGATGAGCAGGTTGGGTCCGGTGAGGCTGCTCGCAAGGGGGAAGCCCATCGTAATAGCTGTGCGCTCCACCAACGGCAGTCACTGACGATGATACGCCTTACACGCCGCCCCCTGCACACCTCTACAAAACGCCACCCCCTCCCCATCTCGCCCTCAGCTCCCTCTCCGAAATCCCATTCCTCCGACCTTGCCGCGCTGTGAGGGAGGGTGAATGGCGTCCGAGGCTCTTCAGATAGGGTTCAATGCCAGGAGCGGCGGTTGAGCTGCTCGCTACCTGCTGAAGAGCTTGGGCGATGGCTCGTTTTTCCTGAGAGGCAAGCGAAGGTCAGCTGTCAGCAACGGCGCGTCGCGCGTAGGCTCAGGCTCAGGCTCAGGCTCTGCGGAGGGGGAAGAGTGGCGGTTGAGACGTACCTCGAAGTACTCTTTCGCGGCGAGTGCGACCTGTGAGGTGAAGGGAGAGAGATTAAGGGGTGGAGCGAGCATCAGCGATGGTCGAGACTCATCTCGGTGCTGGCTCGGCGAAGGTTCACGGCCTCGAGGGAGGGCTATGACGAAGGATAGACGTCGAAGAGGGTAAGAATCAGAAAGCTACAACTCACATTGATCCTTTCCCACCTACTGAGCTCATCCCAATCCCGATGTCCCACAAAAACTATCGCCGAAGCATGCTCGATTTGCCTCGAGGCGTGAATCATCTTGCGGTAGACGGTTGAGACCATTTTGAACACCTCGGGGGCTGTTACACAAGTAGATTTATATCAGCAGCGAGCGAGCGAGGAGGCGAGGAATGTAGCTCACCACTATCAGCGGGATAGCCGTAAGCGCTGGTGCGAAAGAGCTGCGAAAAGCGGGCGGCGGTACATAGCAGTAAGAACGAGCTCGGTGTGCACAACATCAAAAAATTCACCTGCGTAATCGGCCTCCTAGGATCATCCGCCCCATTAACATGTTTCCACAGACTCTCCCTCTCCCTAATCAGCATCCCCCTGGCCATACTCTCATGCTGCCTCTTGTACTCCTCAATCCTACTCTCCGCATCCCTCGCAAGATGATCCCAACGTTCTGCGTATTCGGGGGATTTGAAGAAGGGATGAGGGAGACGGTAGAGGGAGAGGAAGGAGAGAGTTTGCTTGATGAGGAGGGTGGTTTGCGAGTTGGTGGGAGGGGAGGAGGGAGTGGGGATTAGGGAGGTGATGTGTGTTGTAGCGTAGTGGTGCTCAAGGAGCTGCTCCATCGTTTGCGAGGCGAGACGAGGCAAGATGAAGCGGGAGCGAAAGAGCCATTGAGGTCGAGGGACAATTGAAGGAGGGTCCGAGGAGCACAGCTACAGGGAGAGGGGCTCTGTAGCCTTTGATGGGTTACAGAAGTCGGATGCCGAGAGAGTGGGAACCTCCTCCAGCCCGCTGTGCGCTGTTTGAGGCTCTTTTGAGCGCTCAGCCCGAGCTCGCCATCATCGCCGAACTTCTTCTCGAACTCTCGCTCGCTTCCCGCTCACGCTCTCAGGTCAAAAGCAAAAACAAGAAACCAAACTCTATACATGCCATTGAATTTTTGATCACTCCTACCCTACGTCCTTCCTTCCCTCCCCCTTCCTCTCCCCGATCTCAGCAGCGCCTAATAACTCGTCACACTCCGACTCAACATCTCCTCATCCCTCCTCCCCCTCAGGACAAACTCATGAGGGGGTACAAACTCTTCTCCATCCTCCTCCTCGTCGTCCTCGCCGTCGGTAGTGCGCTTAGAAGAGGAAGGCGTCGATGCCTCCGCTTCGGCTTCGGCTTCTTCCTCCTCCTCGACGACTTGAGAGAAGGAGCGCACGCCGTGGCCCGGGTGAGCGCGGAGGGATTGGGCGAGGGAGGAGGAGAGGGCACCGGCGGAGGAGGACGAGGGGCGGGAAGAAGAAGGGGTAACGTCGATTTTAGAGGAAGGGGAGGGGAGGTCCATCGCCTGTGTTGTCTGCGCCTTGGTTGCGGATTGCGAAGCCTTGGATCCTTGCTCCGGTTCAACCCTCTCCCTCTCCTCCTTCTTTACACTCTTCCTCCTCCCCGCCCCACCACCTCCCACGACGGGAGCCTTAGTCCCAGGATTCAACAAAGGAGGAACAAACATCCCTTCCCTCCCCGGCACTGACGTCTTTCTCATCAACTCCCTCTCCCCCGGTGGCCTAAAGCTCGAAGAAGCCTGAGGCCGGGCAAAACCGATGGAAATGGGCAGAGAACCGAGCGTCATCTTGCTGCTTCTCTCCTCCTCGGGGTCGTCCTCCTCCTCGTCGGAAACCTCATCAAACGCTCCACTACTACCCCTCCTCGTCGCCGCTCCCCTCGCGCGGCGACTAGGCAGGACCCTCCTATGACTCGGAGCATCTATAGCCAACACCTCGCGAATCTTTTCCTCCCCCACTCTCGCAGCAAGGGGATCGGGACGGGGAACGAACTCCAAGCTCGTTTGAACGTCCTCTTTTGCTGTAGTGGAAGTGGGGTGTGTGCCGAATGGTGAAGTTGAGGGCGCGGGAAGGGAGGGAGGTTTGAGAGCGGGAGCGGGGGAGGAGGGGGAGGGGGAGGGGCGGTTGGCGAGTGAGGAAGAGAGGAGGGCGTTGTAGGATGCTGAGAGAGTGGAGGGACGAGACATGGAGCCTGGGCGGAAGGATTGGGAGGGAGCGGGAGCTTGCGAGGTAGGTGGGGGAGGGGGCAAGGGAGCGTCGAAGGAGGGTGGTGAGGGAGTGGCGGCGGCGGGGAGGGAGAGCGAGTCGACGTCCAGATCTTCGTCCATTTCGAAGGGATGGTCTGTTTCTATTCAGCGCCCGAAGGGAGAGGAGGGAGAGGTTAGCGAGCTGAGCCGAGCTGCGAGAAGCGAAAGAAATCTCACCCTCCTCCTCCTCCTCCTCGTCACTACCATCCACCTTCTCCTCCCTCCTCCCTCCAGCACCCTCCTCACCTTCCTTCTCCACCTCCTCCCCCTCATCCCCCTCACTCCCCGCCAAACTCAACTCCTCCGTCTCAGGAATACTAACGAGGGCATGACTGGAAGGTACGAACATGGGGCTCGCGACCGAGGCGGAAGTGGTGGTATAATCGTCCGAATTGGTCGCGGGGATGGGAGTAGCGGCGGTGGTGGTGGTGGTGGTGGTGGGCGAGGAGGGCGCCGAGTCGTCGATGAAGGCTGAGATGGTTTGGCCGGCTTGGGGTTTGGAGTTGGAGTTGGGGGGTGAGGCGGCGGTATTGGCGGTGGTGGTAGTAGAGGTAGCGCTCTTCTCCTTCTCCTCAGCCTTTCCCTGCGCCGCTTCCACAACCTCTTTAACCGCCTTGCCCGTCTTACTCGTCGCTCTTCCCTCTCCCGCTGCACCACCGGCTCCCCTCCTAACCCGACTTCTACTCCTTCCCCTCTCCTCCTCCTCCCTCCTATCACTCTCCCTAATCCCTTCACTAACCTTCTCATCCTTACTACTCCCACCGGGGGCTCTAGCCCTCCCCCTCTCCTCACTAGTCCCCCTCTCGACGCTCCTCTCCCTACTTTGCTCCCTACTCAAACTTTCCCTCCTCGTCTCCCCTCCAGGACTCTTACTACTACTTCTAAAACCCTTGACGACCAACCCACCCCCCTCCCTAGCAACAGCATGATTGGTAGCATTACTAACCCTCGTCTGCAACACCTGTACTTCAACTTTCACCCTCTTAACAAAAGCGTCATGCCCTCTTCTCAGCGCCATAATCTCTTCTGCGGTAGATTTCGCGGCGGAGGAGATGGAAGCCGAGAGGATTGAGTCGAGTGAGGGTCGGGTCGTCGAGGCGGGAAGGAGGGATTCGAGCCCGGATTGAGGGGGACGGGAGGGGGAGGTACCATTGCCGTTGCGTGTGCCACCTGAGGGAGCGGAGAGGGAGGGAGCTCGAGCGCGAGAGAGGCCAAGTGAGAGGGGAGGGACTGAAGTGTCTGAGCCGGTGGAATGGGCGCGACGTTGAGGTGAGAGGAGGGGGGAGAGGAGAGCGCGTTGGAGGGTTGGGGAATTGAGGATTTGACTTTGGCTTGAATGGGCGGCGCTTGAGTGGGAGTTGGAGGAGGGAGCTACTTGGGGAGTTGAAGGAGGGGGAAGGGAATGAGGATCGAAGCGAGGGGGTAGGAAACCTGGTCCATCGAGGAGGATGTGAAAAGTTGAAGAGTAGAGGGAAGAAGTGGATTGGAGGTGAGATACTTGTGTGGGAGTTAAGAGGGGTGGATGGAGGGTGATGATTGTTGGTGGAGGTGTTGGAGGTGGGTGAGAGGGGGAGGTTGAAGGGGAAGAAGAAGGGGAAGGTGAAGAGGGAGGAGGGATTAAGGGAGTTGAGAGGGTGAGGATGGGTTGTCCAGTGTTGAGGGAGCAGAGTGTTTGAGAGGTTGGAGTGGTGGTGATGCTCACTAGCGAGGGGTGTTCCTGTTCAAGTGAGAGTGAGGGAGACTTAGTGAGCTCTAGTTTGATAAAGCCGACTCTTGTTCCCTCTGTAGCAGTGTAGGATGGTAGAGGAGGGGAGTGAGACGGGAGAGTTGACTCGAGTGGGGTCCCGCCCCTTGACGATTGGTTGGGCTGGGTGTGGCATCCTATACGACAAGGAGGGAGAGAGACGGGGTAGAAACGTACAATGTAAATGCCTTGTTGATCCAATTGGAATTGAGCCCCCTCTGGTACTTGTCCCTCTGTGTTGGAAGCATCAAGAGGCGTGACGAGGTGGCCAGAGAGCAATAGGTTCAAGTCGGGAGAAGCGTAGGTGTAATGAGTGGGGCGAGTAGTTGCTGTACTCGATTCGAAAGCCATCCCTCTTCTGTAGCCTGTCAAAGGTGCACAAGAGACTGAGAGAGAGAGCGAGGAAGCGGTCGAAGCGAGAGAGAGGCTAGCTCGTAACGTTCGACTAAGACGGTTGCCCTCCGCCCCTTTCCCTTTCCCACACCCTAATCCCCTACATCTTTCAACCCTCTCTTCTCTCTTCTCTCTTCTCCTCTCCCCTTCCTATCGACCTACAGCTCGACCCCTCGTCCTTCGTCTCTCCTTCTCCTCTCGTCTCTTGTCTCTCGTCTTTGAGCCTAAGCGAGATGGCCTACACTCCTTCCTCAACCACACCCCTCCCCACCGGAGCAGATACGGACCATCTCCTCAACAACGACTCGGCTGTCAATCCACAGGGCGACGATATGGTCGATGAGGAGGAATTGGATCAGGATGACCAGGAGCAGGATTATGGTACGTTGGCTCGCTAGTTCGGGCTTGCTGGGGTGGGAGGGAACAGTACGGCGTAGGGAAGGACAGCTGTACGACTTCACCAAAGCTGTAGCTCGTCCAGCAAAGAGACGAACGAGCCCGTTTGCGTCGTCTAGCGGTGCTCGCTCTCTCCCTCGTCGAGCTGCGCCTAGCCAGCCAGTCTACCGAGCTACAGCCTCGTTTTCATCCTCCTCTACCGCCCTTCACCCATCGTCCCTTCTCGCGCGCTGACTCTCTCTCTCCCTCCCACTCCCCCGAACGCTCCCCTCCTCCCTCCGCTCTTTCCCTGGCCTCGCTTCCCTCGGCTACTACAGAATCCTCCTCCTCCCCCTCTACCACCACCTCAACCCTAACCTGGATCACCTGGTTCTGCTCCCTTCCGGGTCACGAGTATTTCTGCGAAGTCGCCGAGGTGCGTCTCTCTCTTTCCCTCTACCCTAACCCTCCTCTCGTCGGGTGGCTGATGTAAAGATGTCGGGTGCACAACAGGATTTCATTGAAGATGATTTCAACCTCACCGGATTGAGTGGATTGGTCCCCTTTTATAAAGAGGCCATGGAGATGGTTTTGGATGTTGAAGCTGGTTCGTTGTCCATTTCTCCCTTCCCTTGCTTCCTCCTGCCGCTAACTCCCTGCTCCTCCCTCCTCGCCCACTCCCCTCTCTCGCCCTCCCCTCGCCTCCCTCCACTCACAACGACTCTCCTTCCGCTCGGCCATGACTCGCCTTCGGCTCATCACTCTCACAGAGGACGAATCCCATCGAGTCCCCGACGTCTCCATCGTCGAATCCTCAGCCGAACTCCTCTACGGTTTGATTCATCAGAGGTTCATCATTACGAGGCAGGGGTTGCAGCAGATGGTAAGTTCTTTTTGCGGGCCGAGCTCTCGGCGCGGGCGCTACGGGATGCGAGGGCGGGAGGGGGAGGGGGTTGGTGGGGAGGTAGGGGAGGGAAGGAGGGGATGGACGATTGCGAGCTCGCAGGACTGCGTTCGCGTTCATCGGCTTCCGAGTCGAGGGATGAAGCGCTCATCTCTGCAAAACCGAGCAAGCGCTCACGCGCCGAGACGAGGGGATCAAGGTCGCTTGCTTGCGCTCCCGTCGCTTGCGTCGCTGTTCTTGGCTCTGGAAGAGCTGGGTACGAGCCGCTGTACGTGGTGGAAGCCGGCAAGCAGTCGCGTACCGCTCGGCGCACGCTCACGGTTCGCAGGCGGGAGGCGGGAGGCGGTGGGCGGTGGGCGGCGGGAAGCTTCTGATCCAGACTGGGTGCGCTATCGCTCTTTGACTCGGGGGAGTTGAGGGGTGCAGTGCTTGCTGGGTCAGCTGGATGGGAGCAAGCCACTGTTCGCTCATCTCGTTGAGTCGAATCGAGCAGCAGTCTTTCTGCGCTCACTCGCTCGTGGCGGCTCGTCTCGTCTCGTCTTTGCTCTCCTTCCGCCGAAAAGGGAGGGCGAGATGATAGTCCGCGTAGTACTATGCGAAGAGCGCCAACCTTTCGCTTGGTACGCCTTCGATTGGGAGGAGGAGCTCGGCGGATCTTCCTGCCCGCTTCTTTCGCTCCTCCCTCGTGATGAGCAGGAAGAGGGCACGGTGCTATTTGTGGTATAGCTTACCAGCGCGGAGTGCCACTGTACTCAACCTAGCTTCTCCAAGCGTTCCCTGAGCGACGCCGACTGACCTCGGCGCTCGCTCGCTCGCTGGCTCGCGCGTCGACTCATCGCTGGTCGCCCTCTCGCCAAAGACGATCGTGGGTTGAAGTGATTGATCGAGTCGTTCCGCGCCCAGCCCTGCTAGCTCCCGTTGCTCCTCGCTCGTCTTTAATCTCACGACCCCGACCAACAGCGGCCGACGCCCTCTTCGCGCCTTTGCTCTCCAGTTGTGGAAGGCTGGGGAGTAAGCCGCTATAGGTAGAGCGTCGGTTGTCGAGAGCTCTGAGCTCCTGATCAAGCTCCAACTTTTTTTTCTTGTCTTGCTCGCCGGGGCAAGAGGGAGGCAATTCGAGCGCTCCTTGTCCTCCGCCTTGGCTCGCTTTCGCTCTCCTGCTAGTCAGTAGTTGGGGCGCGAGGTGGTAGACAGGTCGTTGTAGATCAAGGGCATCCGCCCCTTCGCCGGCTCGCCGGCCTTGCTCTGCCCCAGTGCCGTCGATGAGGCTCGCTGTTGCCCTCTCGATGCGTTGGCGCTCTTCTAACGACGAGGTAGAGGGGCGTTGCGCTACCGTCGATGGTGTTGATAGCGATCAGCTCGCCACCGAGATAGGTGGCCGTTCCTACAATCCTTCTTTATTGCACGCCGCGCCGAAGCTCTTCAGCCTCACTCGGCCGAGGGGCGCCGCGCTTCGTGAAGGGGCAAGAATGAAGATGCGAGTCAAAGATGTGTGACCTAGATGGCATGGTTTCCCTCGATTTACGGGCTGTCCCCTCGTTTTCCGAGCCGAGCTCAGAGAGCGGAGGACCTCGCCTCCGAGTCGGGACTTCATCGACGGCTCTTGCAGACGGTGCTGGCGGCTCGCAGGGTCTGCACTTCGGTTTCTTCAACCTCATAGCTGAAGTGATCCAGTGTATCATGTCCTTGGCAATCCGTCAGTCAAGAAGGCAGCCGCTCGAGGTCGTCGTGCAGTTCCTCTCGCTCGGTCGTCTCGCCCGCGCTGTCGTTTCGCAAGCTGTCAAGCTCGCGGGGAGAAACCCTTTCGGCGAAGCCTTGTGACGAGAAGCTGGCGTTAGCTACGTTTGAGGGCGAAGCTGGTTCGACGCCAACGATGCGCTGGTGCTTTTCGGCTCAGTCGAGTTCGAGGGTGCCGCGCTCGCCTTCTGCTTGTTGAACCCAGCCGAGGCGAGTCTTGACGTTGATTGAGGGTACTCTGGTGCGCTGGCTCGATACCCAGAGTTGTGCTGCTGGACTTTGAGCTCCCCTGCGCCGGGGCTTTGCAGCTTCAAGGCTGAAGGGCACGGCGCTTAAGCCGAAAGTCGATGGTCGTCACAAGCTTGCCCAGCTGCAGACGAACAGACGCTGACTCCGACCTCCCGCCCACAGTTCGCCAAGTTCGATGCCGCCCATTTCGGCCACTGCCCTCGCGTCTACTGCACCCAGCAGAAGCTCGTCCCCTGCGGCCGTTCCGACCTTCCTGGAGTCGACACCGTCAAGCTTTACTGCCCCAACTGCGTCGATATGTACGTTCCCCCGAGTAGCAGGTTTCAAGGAGTCGATGGTGAGATCCTTTCGCTCTCCTATCCTCTCGAGACGCCGACGCTGATCTTCGACCTCGATGTCAAAGGCGCCTTCTTCGGCACGACCTTCCCTCACCTCCTCTTCCAAACCTACCCCGTCGCCTTCTCCCTTCCTCCCCCTGCCCCCGCTCCTGCACCCGCCTCTGGATCCAACAAGGAGGTTCGCGAACCTACCAACCCTCTCACTTCCCTTTCCAAGGTCTATGTTCCTAGGATCTATGGCTTCAAGGTTTCAGAGAGGGCGAGGAGTGGGCCGAGGATGCAGTGGTTGAGGATGAGGGTGAGTTGCTCGCTCTTTTCTCGGCGCTCGGCGTACTAGTTTCCCTCGTTTCGTTTCGTGCGCTGACTTCGTTTTCTCTTCAAAACAGCCCCGAGTTGAAGGCGAGCTGGACTGGGCCGACTCGGATGAGCTGCACCACTCGGACGACGAGGCCAACGCCGGTGGCGAGAGGGTTACGGGAGCGTTCGATTCGGGACCAGACGAGGAGGAGGATGACGAGGAGGATGTGAGCGAGGAGGAGGAGGGAGGGGAGAAGAAAGCTGGGGAGGAGGCGCCCGACGCGATGAAGGAGGCCGCCGACGCCGAGACTACCGCGGGCAAGAAGGAGCACCCCGCCGATCGACCAATGAAGGGACTTCCTAGGTCCTCGCCCGCCAAATCTACTCCTACCGCTACCGCCAGCTCAGCAGCAGCATCAGCGACGTTCGATGCCGCTACCGTCAAGCGCGAGATTGAGGCGGCCAAGGCGAGGGCGGCAGAGTTGGTCAAGGGATTGTCGAGGCCGGAAGCTGCTGTTGTCGCTACGAAGGGGGAGGGCAAGGGACTGGTCACGGCCGTCAAGAGCGTCGTCGCTTGAGCGTGGAGATTTGGGCGCGCGGCAGACGAGGTTTTAGTGTATCAGTTTGAGTAGGATGGGTCTCGCGGTTTCTGCTACGTTTTTCTCTCGTTTTTCCTGGCGATTCTCGAGTACCGTTGAGCCTGCGAGCGAGAGATGGCGAGCTTTGAGAGGTCGCCGAGGTCTCCCCCGAAAGATGCTTCCTCCTCTCTCGAGCTCCCGAGAGCGAGGCGAGCCTGTACTCATAGCGTCAAAGAGCTCAAGCTACAGTGCATCGCTCACATGCCTCGACGTCGACTGCGAAGCTCACGAGAGCAAGCGCTCGGCGCTGACCCTTCGCACCTTGAACATGCCTCCTTCAACTCTGCACCGCCAACAAGAGCTCCTAGTGACGCCTTTCGCAGCTCTCTTTCCTTCCAGCAAAGCCGGCGCAGAACAATCCACAGGTTGCTGCCGATCGCAACTTAGGAATGCTGGGGCGCCGGCGAGCGGGAGGGGGACAAGGAGTTCCAGACAGACTGCGCCGGACGAGAGAGAGTGAGGCGATCAAGTGGTAAAGTAATGCAGATTGTTTCCTTTCTCCTTCATCCTTGCCTCGTCCTGCTCCCTCGCCGCCGCCCTCGAACGAGATGGCCCCTCCCTTTACGCCGAGACGTCGACTCCGCGCTCTCCCCCTCGCGCTGCTCTCCCTCGTCCTCGTCGCGACTTCCTCGACCGCAACTTCAACCAACTCGCTCGAAGATGATGGAGACCTATTCGATCCTCTTCAGCAAGCCCTCGCTCCCATCGTAGGAGCTACTGGACCTTGGCGATTGGAAGAGCAACTCGCGTCGAGCTCGTCTTCATCAAACAACACGGCTGACAGGCGCAGGAAGGCCAAAAGGGGGACGCCGAGGACGCTGCCTAGCACGGTACAGAGTTCAACCTCTACTACTACCTCTACTACAAGCTCGAGTGCGACGCCCACAGGTGAGCTGGTCGGAGAACGAAGAAGGGAGAACGGCAGAGCGTGGGCTGACCTTTTGGCGAGGAGCAGTGGCCGCGGTGGTGTCAACGACAGTAGCTACGAGGAGTGAGTAGTTGCAACTTGCTCCCTTAGCTTCAGCTGCTGACCTGTTGCCCTACAGCGCCGAGGACGGTGCCGAGTGAGCTTCGGCGTTGATGGACTCGTCGGTGTTCCCATTGACTCGTCTCTCTCACAGCTACTACCTCAAAACTCACGACAACGACCACAAAAAGCAGCACGACTAGTAGTGAGCCTATTTGACCCTCACACGATGAGGGAAAGCTGACCGAATCGCCATTCGCAGAGACGTCGTCGACCTCCTCATCCTCCTCGAGCAGCAGCCTCAGCAGCTCCACACCAGGCTACACCCTGGTCTCTACGACTCCCGCGTACACTCTCGTGCCGACGACGACAACCACGGTGGACACCACCAGTGAGAAGTTCGCCTCCCATCTTCGCCGAACTCGCCCGCTGACCGTTCATCGCTGTTCTCAAGCTTCCACAACAGCAACCACGACCACAACCACTGTTGCTTCAACAACAACTTCTGCCGCCGCCACCTGCGTCCCTACACCTACAGGCTTCGACGGGACCGCTCCCGGCTTCCTCACCCTCTGCACCACCCGCTACTGCGACGCCACGCCCGTCTCTGCGGTTCACTGGTCGGGCTACGACGGTGTCGTTACTCGAGCAGAGATTGAGACGACGCTGGGTTTGATTGGCAAGACGCAGCCGGTGCTCTCCAATGGCCTCGGTAACATTTTGGCCAACGGCGCCTTCGGTCAAGCGATTGTCAGCGCGGGACAGATCTACGAGACGACGGGGGATCGTAGGGCGTTGAATTTGGCGTTGCAGATGGCCGACAAGTGAGTGACGTAGCCCCTTCCTTGTTTCAAGCGGCCGAGCTGATTTCGGCTCTCCTGCCAGCATCCTCGCCATCCGCAACGATCCTAACACGGGCGTCATCCTTTGGACCGGCAAGAGGGAGCAAGTTTGGCCTACTAAGCCCTTTTACCCCTCTAACACGAGCGTCCTCGTCTACGCCGGCTGCGAGCAGGGCCTCATCGTCTCGAACATGTGAGCTTTTCCTTTCGGCAACGGATTCCGCTATTGAGCTCGACTAACGGTCTTTACTTCATAGGGTTCTACCCGCCATCTACATCCTCAAGTCGCCCTGCCTCTGGGACATGGTGAGTCGCACCTTTCGGTCGAGCGAGGGAAAGTCGAGCCGAGCCGAGCTGACTCTGCGCTTTCTCGCCTCACAGATCCCGAGCAAGGTCGCTGGATGGTCAGGACCCACCGCCTTCTCCGATACAGCAACCTACAAAGAGCGTGCTCTCGCTCTCATCGCCGCTGGAGATCTGTCAGTCACCTTCGCCTTCGCCGAGTTGAACGCCGAGACGGGGAGAAGCGGCTCGCTGATCCGTCATGTTCTGTCGGTCGCAGGGTCTACTCGAACTATTTCCTTCCACTCTTCTTCGATTCGTCGGCAAACATCATCCAACCCAATGATGCTCGCTGGAACCTCGTTGGAGACAACGGCAGCTCCAATCTTCCTGGATTGCCCATGGCATGGAACAGACGAATGATGGTGCTCGACGGTCTACACAAGCTCGCGACCTCTCACGAGACGACTGCAGCCTTCGATTCGTCTCTTTCCTCCGCCTACGATTCCTTCATCGCAGTCAACGTGAAGGGCTTCATCGCCGACATGACTCCCACCTACGCCGACAATGGGCTGCCTACATACGACTGGGATTACACAGTGGTGAGTTTGATGTGCTCACTTCTGCCTTTCGGCTTGGTCTGACTGTGTCTCTCGCCCCTCAGAACAAGGACAACACTGAAGAGGTTAAGGGACAACATGGGTTCTGGGATATACTCGGCGTGTGGCAGGCCTGGCAACGTAATCCGACCCTCTTCGGCACCACCGAGACCCTCATGCAGCGTCTCGCCAACACGATGATGTACGTGGTCCTGGAGAAGCAAGGTAAGTCCCTCCGCCGAGATCTCTCATTTTCGCTCTCCGCTGACTTTTGACGTTGTACAGGTCTCTTCTACGCCTTCATCGACGGTACATCAACGGTCGCCGATCCCTCGGTCACCTACTTGTGGGGAGGTGAGTCGTCTTTTCGCCATCGCTTCGCTTCGCCGAGGCCCGAGGCTGACTTCTTTCCTCGCAGAATGGGCCTACTATGGTGCGCTTGCTCTCGTGAACTACTTTAAAAGCTTTTCACTGATCGTACTCTCCCCCTACAGGCAAATGGATCGTCTCGTGGTATCGTCAAGTCGCCATCGCGAACAAGGCCAACCTCTCTAAAGGCCTGTGGGTCTCGACGCCGCTCATCTGGGCCAAGAACAAGTTCGTCACTGCTACTTGGGCAGGAGAATTTACCAATGGAGCAGGCTACATCGCTGGAACGGAGTAGCAGTCGCGATCGGCGAAGTAGACGGACGAGGGGGAACGGCATAGAAGGGCGAGCTTAGCTGTAGCATCATCTGTAGTGTACTGTAAATCTCTGTTTCCGTATCATTGACGTCTTGCTCTCGCCTACAAGGATGCCGCTTGACGTTGCGAACGCAGAGAGACGAACCTCGGCGATGAGCTCGGCGATGAACTCGACGTGGGCTCAGCTTGAGCGAGGGGGAGGTGCTGGGAGCTCTTACTTGCCACGAAATGGTGCACGATGATGTTGCCATATCTGCTGTGCGGGGACGGCGCTCGAACGATCTTCCCTTGCGGTGGTTTGGAGCTTTTGGAGGAGGGAAAAGGTCGAGAGCGAAGCCGACTCTCTTCCTCTCTCTTTCTCTTCTTCTTCGTCCGCTCTGCTTGCTCTCGCCTTCTGTACAACTTCAACAGGCCTCGTAACGCTCGTTAGCCAATCCTGCTGGGCTCATCTCTTGACCCGGGGACCCGCTCCTCATCCGCTCCTCTTCCCCCCGCTCGCTCGCCCATCTCTCGCTTGCTCGTCGCCGCAACTAATCTGGCGGAAAGCAGCTGCCTCCTCGGCTCATCGTTGAACAGCTCGGCAACTCGTTCTCACGTTGGAGCCACACACACACGTCAAAGGGAGCCCGACGGGGCCGAATCTCTTGGCGTTTTGCAAGGGCGCGCAAAGCCATCGACCGAAAGAAAAGCGATGGGACTGGCTTGCCTTCGTACGCTCACCTTGACTCCAACCAACGACAACGATGAGCCTTGATTATGCCAAACCTGCTCTGGAGAAGGACGTCGAGCAGAGCTTCAGCGAGGCATCAGCAACGCCAGCGTTTGGGCGTCCGCAACCTCTCACCCCGGAACAGCGTGCGTTGGAGGCAAAGCTCGCTCGCAAGGTGAGTAGCGCTCTTGTGGTTGAATGAGAACGAGCAGGGCTGCCCTCGAGAAGACAGCTGTGGATCAGGAGCTGACCTCTCCCTTTCTTTGCCGAGCTCAGATTGATTTCCGGATCGTTCCCATCGTCTTCATCCTTTACCTGTGAGCGGTCACTCCCAAAGTATGTACCTACTCAGCTAATCCCTTCAACACCCTCAGATTCTGCTTCATCGACGTGCGCCACTTCCCCGATCGCTTTCACCTCCGCCATCTCCTTCTTGACTGATCTCGGTCTCCTTCGGCCTCTGCAGCGCGCCAACATTGGTAACGCCCGTCTAGCTGGTGAGCACCGCCCTTCAACCCAGTCCTTCCGTCGCCAAGCCGGACGACGAGCCTCCCCGAGTGAAGAAAGCTAACGCCGAAAAGTGCTCTTCGCAGGCCTCGAAGCCGATCTCGGTCTCAAAGGCAACGACTACAACACTCTTCTTTCCGTCTTCTGTACGCTCTCGATCTCTACAACTCGGGTCAATGCGATGTCGACCTCCAGCACCGAGCCGCTCGCTTACGCTCCTTTTTCGTCGCAGATGTCAGCTACATCGCGTTCGAGATCCCTTCAAACCTCCTCCTCAAGATCGTTGGACCTGGTCGCTACATCCCCTTGATGGTCATCGTCTTCGGAGGTCTCTCCATCGCCACTGGCTTCGTCACGTCTCTCGGCTCGGCCTGCGCCGTTCGCTTCCTTCTCGGTGCCGCCGAGTCTGCCATGCTTCCAGGATGCTCTTACTACCTATCCCGCTGGTACCGCAAGTCGGAGCTGGTCTTCCGCCTCTCCCTCTTCCTCGTCGCCTCCCCTCTCGCCGGAGGTAAGTTTAGTCTTTCGTGGCGATTGATACTCCGCTGACCGTTCGAACCACAGCTTTTGGTGGACTTCTCGCGAGCGGAATTCTCAAGATAGACAGCATCGGCTCTGCTACTCGCTGGCAGCTCATCTTCATCATCGAGGGGTGAGCGCTCGCCGACTCGGCCTTCCTTTCTCGCTTTCTTCGTTCGCTAACGCGCTTCTCGCGCTTCTCGCGCATTAGTATCATCACCGTCGGACTCGGAGCTATCGCCTACTTCATCCTCACCGATAGACCTGCGGTTGCCGGCTGGTTGACCGAGGAGGAGAAGGGTGAGTCTTCGCCGAAGCGTTCAAGCCAGCTCCTCGTTGCTGACCTTGTACCAACCCAACTTACTGAACTTCCTAAATTTCATCTTGTACCTTTCTAGCCCTCGCTGAGCACCGCATTCGCAGCGAGAACACCAGTGGAGCCGCCGTCGAAGGCTTCAACCGCCGAGGCGTCATGCAGGGCATCTTCCACCCCAGCACCATGGTCTTGACGCTGATATTCCTGCTGAACAAGTAAGTAGTTACATCTGAAGTCTCTCTTTGGGCCCTACCGACCGTCTGAACTTCGCAGCATCACCGTTCAGGGCTTGGCCGTTTTTCTCCCGACCATCGTACGAATTTTGTTCCCAGGAAGCAGTACTATCAGACAGCAGCTTCTTTGCGTTCCTCCCAATATTGTTGGAGGTGTAGCGGTACTTACTACAGCCTTCTGCGGTTGGAAGTTCGACCGGCGCGGCGCTCCTCTGATGGCAGGAGCGGTTTTGGTGGTGATTGGTGAGCTCAGTCCCTTATATTGATTTCCTTTACCCTCTATTTAGGGTGCGGGCCTGTGGCGCCATTGCACTGCAGAAAAGAACGCGACAAGCCCTCGCCGAGCTCGCTCCGAGCCGCCGGTCAGCCGTTCAAAGCTGACCTTTTCTGCGTTACAGGCTATAGCATCTTTGTAGGAACCAACAACTTGAATGCTCAATACGGCGCCACCTTCATGATAGCCAGTGGCTGTTTCTCCTTCGGCGCAATTGTCGCTTCCTGGGCCGCCGCCAACGTTGCCAGCGATACAAGTCGCGCCGCGGCCATTGCTACCGTGGCAATGGGTGGAAACACTGGTGGTTTGATTGGTGAGTTTTTCGTTGCACTGTTTTTTCACCCTAAGGCTCTTGACGTTTGAAACCCTCGAGACGAGTCCGAGTCCGAGTCCGAGCTGACCACTTTCTTGCCTCACTTACAGCCACCTGGTCGTTCATCAGCACCGACGCTCCCAGGTACATCAAGGGAAACTCCCTCAACCTCGCAACGGGCGCCACGACCTTCCTCGTCCTCGGCGGCTTCCTTCTCTACCTCCGCCGCGAGAATCAAGCGAGGGATGCCGGCAAGAAGGATCATCTCATCGAGGGTTTGTCGCAGGAGGAGCAGGAGCAACTGGGAACGGATCATCCTTCGTTCAGATACAAGTACTAGTCTGCAGAGGAAGCGAGGTCATTCCCGGCCGAGGAGGGACTCAGGGTTGGAAGGGCTTGGCTATAGCATATGATACAATATAGACCGTTTAGCGCACTCGCGCTATCTATTTTTCATCAAAGAGCAGCTGAAGACGGAAGTCTCGACGACTTGACGAGCATAGCGAAGTTGGCGAGCGCTCAAAGACTTTCGGCGAGCTCGGTGATCCTTCTTCGCAGGAGCAAAAGCGAAAAGGCTGCAGTGAGAAAGCGATGAAACTGCACGCTCTATTACACTACTTGCTCGACTCCTTCAAGAACTCGTCGTGCAGCCTGTGCGAGAGGGAAGGTCAGCACCGAGCGAAACGAACAAAGGCAAGACGACCAACTTCTTCTGCGCGTCCCACTCCTTCTGGCACTTCTTCTTGCGCGACTTGGGCACCTCAACGCCCTCCTTGTCCAGCGTAGGGATTCCCTGCTCATCCCACGCCGAGTATTCGGGCGACGAACGGAAGAGCTCGGTCGGTGGTGTCCGACCCTTCTCGAGGCGCTCCAGTCGCTTGACCTCGGCAGCGGCGGCGGTGGCGGCCTTGCGAGCGGCCTTTTCGTTGGCGGCGGCGAGCTTGGCGTCGCGAGCTTGACGAAGGGACTCGGGAGGCATGAGTTTGAAGAGAGCGCGGCCGTCTGCGCGAAAGGCGAAGGGTTAGCGCAAGCTCTCAGGCGAGGAAAGAGCCGAACACTCACCAGCCTGATCGTCGAGTGCAATACCGAGCTCCACGGCGTCGTAATCGCGGAACTGGTCGGAGAGGGCGAGAATCTCGGAGGCGGGAGCTCCCTCCATTGCGAGCTTGCGAACGCTGTCGCGGAAGGCGGACAGAGCACGAAGGTAGGGCATGAGGATCTCCTGGCGCTGTAGGTAATCGAGAAGGTCAGCTCGGCCCGTCAAAGCGAGCGAAAGGCCAAAACTCACATCTCCAGCGCCCTCCTGACCCGGCGCAGCGGCGGTTCCCCATCCAATCAACCTCTCTCCACGAGCATTGGTAGGTGCTCCCTCTCCAAGGCCAAACATCCTGAGCATCCGAGTGACCCAATCAGCGACAGCGACGACGCTCGAAATGTTGACCTCGGCGCGACCGCGGGCGAGGTAGACGTTGGTGGCGGAGACGAGGTCGAGGATGATTTGAAGACCCTTGGGAGTGTCGAAGGAGTCGCAGAGGGCGACGCGGAAGGCGAGTTGAGCTTGCTCGAGCCTGCGGAACGATAAGAGGTCAGTGAAAGACGAGCGCCAAAGCGAAGGGGAAGAGCTCACTTGTCCAGGAGGTCGAGCTCGGGCTGGTTGAAGTGGTGCTGTCCGTCGGAGGCGACCGAATCGGCCTTGGCCTCGGCAGCGAGAGCGTTGACGATGGCGAAGAAGTTCTACAAGAGCGGCAAAGAGTGATCAGCGCGAGTTCCAAAGCAAGCACGAGCAGCTCAAGCTCACGTTCAGCAGCGTCTCGGCGGCGCGAACCTCCTGCATGGCCGACTCCTTGAAGTCGAGCTTGGCATTCCAGGTTTGAAGAAGGAAGGAGAAGCGAAGCTGGCGAGCCGAGTACTTGAGGAGGGCATCGTCGATGGTGACAAAGTTCTTGAGCGACTTGGACATTTTGAGGCCCTCGATGTGGAGGTGACCGGTGTGAAGGAAGTAGTTGACCCATTGACGGCAGTTGTGGAAGGCCTGCAGGAGGAGGAACGGGGTCAGCGCCGGCGAGCGGGAAGAAGCGAGCAAGCAACCCACCTCGCTCTGAGCAATCTCGTTGTCGTGGTGAGGGAAGGCGAGGTCGACTCCTCCCGAGTGAACGTCCATGCCCTCTCCGAGAACGGCGCTGGCCATAACACTGCACTCGATGTGCCATCCTGGCCGACCGGGACCCCAAGTCGATGGCCACTCAGGCTCTCCGGGCTTCGAAGCCTTCCACAGCGCAAAGTCGGAAGCCGAGCGCTTGCCAGTGGTGGAGGTGAGGGATCCTGTGAGAGAGAAAGGTCAGTCGGGAGGTCAAGACGTCGCGAAGAGCTCGAAATACCCACCCTCGCCATCCTCAAGGAGCTCGCGGTTGCCCTTGCTCCACGGCTGCAGCTTGGCATAAGTGTGCTTCCATCCATTATCGCCATCCTTGCTCTCCTCTCCCTTCGCACCCTCAAACTTGGTCGTATCGAACCAAACGCTTCCTCCCGCCTCGTAAGCGAGTCCTCGGTTGACGATGCCCTCGACAAAGGTGACGATCTCGGGCAGGTACTCGGAGACGCGGGTGAGGGTCGTTGGTCGCTCGACGTGGAGAGCAGCCATCGACTTGAAGTATGAGTCCTCCCAGTAGGCAGCGAGGTCGCGGAAGATGGTGGGGTCGTTGACTGTGCTGCCGAGCTGTGAGCGAAGGGAGAAGGTCAGCTCATGTTCTTCCTCAGAGTTAAAACTTCGAACTCACCTTTTTGTCGAGCCACAAACTGATAGCATCGTGATTGGCCGTGATCAAAGCCTTGGCCTCCTCAACGCCAATCCTGCCCTCCTTTGCCGCCTTCTCGGCTTCGACGAGACCGACGAGACCAGCTCGTACGGCCGAGAGGTACATGCCAAACTTCTCCTCCTTGGCCTTCTGCGCCTCAACCCACTTGAGATCCTTCTCGCTGGTGAGAATCTCCTCCCATGCAAGCTTGGCGGCGGCGTAGTCGTCCGAAGTAGGAGCAGCGGCGAGCGAGTCCTTCATCGTCTTGAAAACGTAAGCGGACCACGCGGCTTGGACCTCGGCGAGGAAGGTAGGGGAGAGGGGAGTGGAGGAGGAAGTAACGTCGGCGGTGTACTTGTCGAGCAGATGGGACTGGCGAGCGCGAAGGATGATCTGCGAAGGGAGGGAGAGCTCAGCTCGGCTCTGAAGCCTTGAGCTTCGGCGGCGGGCGCACCTTGTCGTCAACGTCGGTAATGTTCATCACAAACTGAACCTCGTATCCAAAGTAATCGCGCAGGATACGGCGCATGATGTCCTGAGCCATGTAGTTCCTTTTTGCAGCGGGAAATGAGCGACTGCAAGAGCTGGCAAAGACGGCGAAAGCTCACCTAGCATGTCCCATGTGCGAAGCATCGTACACGGTAGGTCCGCAGTTGTACCAGGTCACGACTCCGGGCTTCTTGGTCACAAAATCCACCTAGAGGAGACGAAGGCGCGATCAGCTCTCGTTTGGAGGTCTGAGTAGAAGCGGGAGCTTACCTTGGTCCTAGTGAGCGAGTTGTAGACCTTTAGTTTGGGCTCCTCTACGGTGCGAGTAGGCAAGATCCACGAGTCTTGAGTCGCCTTGGAGCGGGACGCATCCTGAGTCGAAGCCATGGCGCGGCGCAAAGGGAAGGCGTGGGAGCAAAGGGAGCGGGCTGTAGGCTGTACGGCTAAGCAGAGATGGGAACGAGAAAAGGAGCGAGCGAGAGTCAAGAGCATGCACCAGCGCAGGAGCCAAAGGCGCGGATTCCAACTTCGAGACCTCTCTGTGCTCCGCTCCTCACCTCGCTCCAAACCATGGCAACCGAAACGGGTCGATTCCCGCTGGAAGTGTACCACAATATAATCTCGGCAGCTGCTGTAGACCCCTCCTTCTCGCGCCAGCGCAGTTTAAAGTCCCTCGCCCTCGTCCACTCGACCTTCCGCCCTCTCGCTCAACGTTACCTGCTCGCCAAACCCGTCGTGCTCCGCATTGGACCCGAGTTCTCCCAACACGAAGGCCTGTTCGACAAGATCCTCACTGCCAAGCGCAAACGGCAGGCTCTCGGCACCTTCATGAAGGGCATTCGACGGCTCGAGTGGAATCCCTGACCGAGCTCACGATGGACAACTTGGAGCAGGAGGATTATGAAGAGGACGAGTACTCGGATGCATCTGGTAGTGATGGAGGCGGCGAGGGTGGGAAGTGGGGAGCTCAGGCGCTGAAGGACTACGACGTCCATCTCTCGGCGTTGAAGGCTGCTCGTTTGGACGAGTTGGTCGTGGTGGGAATGACGGGGGACTTCGCGGAAGGTGTTTTGGATGACTTCCTTGACGTTTTACCGGCCGTGAAGAGTGAGTTCAGAAGAAGCTCCGAGGGTGACGTTCGGCGCTGACTCTCTCCTTCTCTCATCTCATCGTGCACCTGAATCACACCCTTCACTCCCCTTCGAACCGCTCAGCCAAGGTGCTTCGCTTCCAGCGCTCATCAGTACAGCTCTCGGACTTCCCACTCGGCCGACCGTTGAAGCACGTCTCGACCCTTATCACCCTCGGCGACCCCAATCTCGACACCGACACGCTCCTGGGCAGCACCCCACCGCTTTTCCCCTCTCTAGAGACCCTCATCGCCGACGTCAAGCAACTTGGGTCACTCGAGGTGGTCGACTCGTTCCCTCAACTCGCAAAGAAGCTCAAGGCCTTAGCGCTCGGCGGCGAAGGTGGAAACGATTCAGCCGAGGAGATTCCCCAATTCCTCTCAAAATGTCGCAAGCTGGAACACCTCTTCCTCGACAGCTCCAAACTCGACCTCGACCTCGTTCTCATCTCCCTCCGTTCCATCAAAACCCTTCGCTTCGGCACTCACGCTCCCATGTCCCTCCTCGAGTTTGCGATGCTCTTCACAAATCCAAAGACTCCCCTCCGAAACCTCCAGCGGCTCACCGTCCGCGACGACAGTCCATTTGCGGCGCTGAGAGGGGATGGCGAGGAAGCCGTCGCGGCGAGGGCATGGTGGAAGAAAGTCGGATGGGAGTCGAGTCGATTGCAGGTGGGCATACTTCCTGCTCGTAACAGTGACGGTCGGGAGAAGAAGGGAGCTGCAGAGGACTTGACGGTGTGGAGGCCGTTGGATTGAGGTGAGCTTGGATCCTCTTCTCGGTCGTCGCTTCGGCGCTGATTTTTGGACTCTTCTCTCTCGCAGGCTGGATAAGGGGGTTTCTAGTAACTTATTAACTCTCTCTTACCGTGTTAAAAGCTCAGCTGTACTCCAACCAGAGCTCAGTCCCCTGCAAGCTCCTTTCAAAGCTTGGGGCCGCTTCGGCGAAGGCAGCGACGGGAGAGCGAGCAAAGTGTCGTAGAAGGCCACAGCGCTCCCGTGTATACGAGTTTTTCTGTGTTCAGATCCCGTCCCGAGACGGCCGCGAATGGCTGGCTGCCCGAGTTGGGCGAGTCGAGATCGACTGCAGGGTGCGGGGGAGTCGAAAGTCGTGGAGGGGAGCGAGGTCGACGACTCTTTCCCTTCCACCACTTCGTCCTTGCTTTCAACTCGCATCATGGGAGACTACAGCATTCAGACTATCAAGACTACCGCCTTCCAGGACCAGAAGTGAGCTGCTCGCTCTTCCTTTGCTCTCCCTGCTCGCTCCCCCACGTCATCTCGAGAGGCCTGGTTGGGAGAGCTGGACGAAGAAGCGGGGGCAGGCGCTGAGGGACAGCAGAGTGAACTGTAGCTGACTCTATTCTTCACCCTCTCCTGCAGGCCCGGAACCTCTGGACTCCGCAAGAAGTGAGCAAAGGCCCTTGCCTCGCCGTCGCCATCGTCAACGTGCATCCTGACGCTCTTCCTGCTTCCCACAGGGTCACCGTCTTCCAACAGGAGCACTACACCGAGAACTTTATCCAAGCCATCCTCTCGGGAATCCCTACCCCCGGCGCTCAGGGAGCTACCCTCGTCGTTGGAGGAGATGGTCGCTTCTACTCGCCCGAGTGCATCCAGAAGATCGTAAAGATTGCCGCCGGTAACGGCGTCAAGCACCTCATCGTTGGACAGAACGGCATCTTCTCCACCCCCGCCGTCTCGCACATCATTCGCGCTCGCAAGGCCACGGGAGGTATCCTCCTCACCGCCAGCCACAACCCTGGAGGACCCAAGGCTGACTTTGGCATCAAGTACAACATGGAGAACGGTGGACCTGCTCCCGAGGGAGTGACCGACAAGGTCTTTGAAATCTCCAAGACCATCGAGAGCTACAAGCTCATCGACTTGCCTGAGGTGCGCCCCGCGGCTTCGCTCTTTCTAAACGACAGAGAGCTCATTGCGTGTACGTTCACAGGTCGACCTCTCGACTGTCGGTACCAGCACTCTCGGACCCATCACCGTCGAGATCATCGACTCGGTCAAGCCCTACACCGCGCTTCTCAAGTCCATCTTCTCCTTCCCCGCCATCAAGAACTACCTCGACTCGAACAAGGACGTCTCGGTCCTCTTCGACGGTCTCTCGGGAGTCACCGGTCCTTACGCTCGCGATATCTTTGTCAACGAGCTTGGCCTCCCCGAGTCGTCCATCCAGAACTGCGTCCCTTCGCCCGACTTCAACGGCGGTCACCCCGACCCCAACCTCACCTACGCCCACTCGCTCGTCGAGCAGGTTGAGAAGAACAACATCACTTTCGGAGCCGCCTCGGATGGAGATGGTGACCGCAACATGATCTACGGAAAGGGCGCCTTCGTCACTCCCTCCGACTCGGTCGCTATCATTGCCGACTGGGCAGAGTCGATCCCTTACTTCGCCAGTGGAGTCAAGGGACTCGCCAGGAGTATGCCTACTAGTGGAGCCATCGACTTGGTCGCCAAGGCCAAGGGATTCGAGGTCTTTGAGGTTCCCACCGGTGAGCTTTCGAATTCGCTGCTTTCCCCCTCGATTTCGATGTGCTTACTCTTCTCTCGTTCATCACACAGGATGGAAGTTCTTCGGCAACCTGATGGACGCTGGTCGTCTGTCGATTTGCGGAGAGGAGAGCTTCGGTACCGGCTCGGACCACATTCGCGAGAAGGACGGACTTTGGGCTGTCATTGGTGAGCTTTATTTCCTGAAATCGCTACGAGAGCTTGTACTGACCCTCTTTCACTCTTCAGCCTGGCTCAACATTCTCGCCTCGGCGTCCGAGAAGGGCATCGTCGGCATCAACGGTGTTCTCCTCGACCACTACAAGAAGTACGGACGTACCTTCTTCTCTCGGTAAGTTGATCTCTTCATTCTGAGATGAGTTCTCCTGCTCACTCCATTCTCCAACAGCTACGATTACGAGGAGGTCGACTCGGACAAGGCCAACAAGGTCATGGCCGATCTAGAGGCTGCCTTTGCTTCCTCCTCCTTTGTCGGATCCTCCCTCACCGCCACCACCTCTTCCACCTCCTTCGCCGTCGCCGAGGCCTCCAACTTCTCCTACACCGACCCCATCGACGGCTCCGTCTCCAAGAACCAGGGTCTCTACGTTACCTTCGTTGACGGCTCGAGGATCGTCTTCCGTCTTTCGGGTACCGGATCTTCGGGAGCTACGATCCGTCTGTACGTCGAGAAGTACTCCAAGGACGAGAGCGAGTACGCTGGAGACACGCAGGAGGGCCTCAAGCCTCTCATCGAGGTCGCCCTCAGCCTTTCCAAGCTCGTCGAGACTACCGGTCGCAAGGAGCCTACCGTCATCACCGTGAGTTTTATTCTTCTCTCTTTCATGTCGAGCTGCTCGCTGACTTTCTCCTCACTCCAGTAAAATGCTCGTCATTCTCGTTCATCTCGCTCGTTGGCAGTAGTTTCTTCGTCATCTGCAAAAAGTAATTCTGTGCGCAGTTTTCCACTACTTATGCGAGCCGTTGCGAGTCGACTGTCGAGAAGCCGAAAGCGAAAGAGCTCGGCGAACGAATCTCGGCGCTTCGGCGAAGTGCTTGTCTCGAGCTTTTTCGGATCGTACTGGAGCTTCGCTCTTACGTGGCTTCAAGCGGCACCAGAGTACCCCTGCGCTCAGAAGCGATGGTAGTATGGTCGTACTCCGACGAAGCAAGGGAAAGGCGACTGGGCGAAGCGAGAGGCAAGCCATCGCCGAGCGAGCTTCGAGCTTTGGCTCTCGCCGCGCAAGTTGTAAGGAGTGTCGGAAGTCGAGCTCAAGGTACATACGAGCTCAAAAGACGAGCGCCAGAAGCAAGCGAACGAGAAGCAGTCGAGCGAGAAGCAGTCCGAGCAATTCGCTGCTCTCGGCGGTCGAAGTAAAGGTCCAGTGAGTCCCAACAAGTCGCATGCGCCATCGCTGAGAAGACTACATCCCGTTTCATCACCACCCAAACGAACATTACGCAACGACCGAGTAAACGCGAGTAACGTTGTCGGAGTAACTGACAATGGAAAGAAGAGAGGTCAGCTTCGAGTCGGAGTACGAGGAAAGTGAGGAAGCGTACCCAGCGAAGAGAGTCTGTCCGTCGGCCGACCACGCGAGGGAGGTGGCGATGGGAGCACGTCCACCCTGGGTAGTCTCGAACTCGGGCTTAAGCTCATCGACGATCGACTGCAGAAGGAGGAGGGGTTAGCAGACTGAACGCCACCAGACGCGACGAAGCGTCGTCGGAGGGGTGTAGGAGAGCGACTCACCTTGGACTCAAGGTCGAAGATCTTGATGGCCGAGTCGGTGGCGGCGCAGAGCCAGTAGCGGTTGGGCGAGAAGACAAGAGCGTTGATCGTGTCTCCGGCCTCGAGGGAGTAGAGGTGCTTGCCCTCGTTGAGGTCCCAAAGCATGGTGATGCCGTCCTTTCCTCCGGAAGCGCAAAGCGAACCATCGGGCGAAACGGTGACGGTCGAGATGTATCCGGTGTGGCCGAAGTGGTTGGTGCGGAGCTTGCACTTGGAGAGCTCCCAGACCTGCACGAGAGCGAGACGCCAAAGGTCAGCGATCGTTCGTGTAGTAGAGGGGGGTTTGTGTTGAGCGCCGACCATTGAGCGCGAGCCGTCTGCCGAAATCAGCGATCTTGGTGGATAATTAAGTGGTCTCATAGGAATAGATAGTCCCTCTGAAGTAGCAAATATTACACAAGTTGTGAAATCATCATGCTTGGCAGCACAGCGCGCGTCGAAGGTCGAAATTCGGAAGGAAGGGGGAAAGCCGAAACGAAACGCCGAGACAAAGTCGAAACCGCGAGAGACGAGACAATAACTCACCTTGACGACCTTGTCCCATCCAGCCGAGACAATGACGGGGTTCAAGGGGTTGGGCGAGAAGCGAACGCACGAGACCCACTCGGTGTGGCCCTCCTCCTGGATGTTGAACTTGCACTCGCCGAGGGTGTTCCAGAGCTTGATGGTGCGGTCACGCGATCCCGAAACAATCTGCCTGTTGTCGGCCGAGAAGGAGACGGAGAGGACGTCCGAGGTGTGGCCAACGAAGCGACGGGTGGTGAGTCCGGTGTTGAGGTCCCAAAGACGGAGGGTCTTGTCCCAGGAAGCCGAGAGAGCGAACTGGCCGTCGGAGGAGACGACGACATCCGAGACGAAGCCGTTGTGTCCGTGGAGGATGCGCTTGGGGTAGCCGTAGGCCGACTGTCGAGGGGAGGAGAGCGAAGGTCAGCTTCCGAAGATCGTCGTGTGCGTCTTGTTGTGGGTTCCGATCCTGATCCCCTCCATAATTTGGGCAGCATTTCCCCTGCACCGTAGCGTGGTGCAGCTGCCTCCCATCTCGCTTTCCCTGCCCCTTGCTACCGCCTCCTGGAAAGCTTCCGCCTCGTCTCCCAGCGTCCTCCAGCGCTCCCTTCTGCCCCATAATCGTCCGTAGCTCCTCCATATGCTCCGCATTGGAATAAAGACCCACCTCATCGCGGGTAAGAGTCCACATGATGATGGTCTTGTCGCGCGAGGCGGTAAGGATCATGTCGGGGTTCTCCGAGGAGGTGGCAATGGCGGTGACATCGCCACTAGTAGAGTCGAATGCGTAGAGTAAGATGGAAGTGATGGGAGGGTCGTAGGGGTTGGCGGTGAGGTGTAGGAGCGAGATTCGGGGGGGTCAGCAATCCGCGGTCGCTTCCTGAAGCCTGTACAACATCACTACTCACCTGTGGCCGACAAGGCTGTATACGTTGAAGCAAGGAGACGAAAGTTAGCTAGCCCGTTCCGTCGTACATGCCTGGTTTCCCCCTGCAGAGCGGTTCCCAGCTCCCAGCGCCGCCGCGCTCCGCATTTCCAACGCAATAAAGGTTCTGTAGCCTTACGAGCCTTTGAAAATTAACGACTCGGAGGACATCTAATGGTGTAGGATGGTCAGCGAGCCGTCAGCGGGCTGTAGAGCGAGGAAAAGGCTCACTTTGAGGACTGGACGAGATTTGCGAATCGGAGCAGCGGAGGGCGAACGGGCGGGTGTAGGTGAGCAGTGTAGGGCGGTAGATGTTAGTAGATGTATCAAACCACCATCCCGAGCGCGCTGTCGTACCTTGGTGGGACTTAGAGGAAAGAGCACGGAGGCAAGAGGCGTCGTCGATTTTCGCGGACGAGGGCGCTTGGACTTGGGCCAGAGGGGTTGACGGTTTCCAAGTTCCATCACCTCACTACAACCTCTTCACACCTTCGGAAACATTGCTTTGCATTCCTTGTGCAATCACTTTGCTCAGCGAACCAGCTCAACCTCCTACATCACCTTTCCGGCTCTCGCGGCGCCTTCGCAGCCAAGATCGTTGGCTCTGCTCTGAACGGCGCTTTTTCAGTGCAGCAGGTGGCACAGAATTATTACTCGTAGCTGCTGGACCCCTCGCTGCTCTACGGCCTCTGTTAAGCCTCAGGAAGGGAAGCTCGGCGCCGGCGCTGGTACTCGGTTTCGCAACGCGGCGGATTTTAGGCAGCTGAGGAGCCAAGCTGGCGTCGGTGGCCTTTCAGAAAGAGTTTCTACTCGCTTACACGCCACCATGATGCTCTCGCGAGGTGCAGGCTTGTGTAGGTTCGTCGCAAAGCCGGGGGGTTCCTCTGCCGACCTCGGAGTTGTGGCTCCCAGGCGGCGAAGAGCGGTGTTGAAGCATGTCAACCGATGAGAGTCGCTCAAAAATAGCTGTTGAAAATGAATTCGGAGGCCCTGGCCCGCTGCAGAGCTTTCGACTGAGTCCAGAGCTAGCTCGGCGCTGGCAGCCTACGCTTCGCCTCGCCCAGTCGAAGTACAGCCTCCGTTCAAAGTGACGGCGTGACGGGTTCATACAGAACGTTAAAACCCTGTGAGTGAAGTGTCTTTCTCCCCAGAACTTGGAGAAGGCGCCTCTCGCAACTCCCAGACTCAGGCTGGACCGAAGCACAAATCCAAGGTGCTCTCGCGAGCTGTAGTTTGCTGCAAACTCAGGGTTGCGGGTACCGCGAGGGATTTGGCTTACTCTTCTGCTACGTACCGGCCTTCAGAATCTACAACTTCGCGTTGACCTGCAGCTGAAGTCGACCTCGGCGATGGCTCGAGCGCTGTAGGCGATTCGGGCGAGTCGAGGATCACCACCTGAGCTCGCTCGCAAATCTCAGACTCCACCGAACCGACACAACAGCTGCAGGCTCACAGAAAGCCGAGTTGTAACGATTCAACCCAAGCCTGGGAGCAGCCCGTGCTGCGGAATTTTGAGAGGGCCGCCTCTCGATTTTCTCCCTGGCCAAGTCCTGCTTCTCTCGCTTCGTCTAGATACCATCTCACGCCATGGCACCTAAGTGCGTGATATCAGTGAGCAGGAATTTACTGTACAACAGCTGACCATGTACCTCGTCTTGCTCCCACTCCCCTGCTGCCCGCCCTCGTCGACTTCTCTTTGCCCAACTCCCACCGCTCCTCACGACTCTCCTACACCCTCCCCGTCTGCACCATCCTACTCTACACCCTCTCGAACCTATGATCCATTACTCCCATCAGGATCGACCCCACCGAGATCAAGGTGCGTCGAGGGAGACCGGGCTCGACCCTCAAGATCTCGAATGCTGACCGCGTTGTATCACTATAGATCATCTACCTCCGTGCCACCGGAGGAGAGGTTGGAGCTTCGTCCGCTCTTGCCCCTAAGATCGGTCCCCTCGGTCTTGTAAGTCGACACCTCCGACTTGTGCTCGACGAGGACCCGCGATGGACGATTGGAGGGCACAGGGGCGGGCGAGGCTGCAGGGGAAGCACAGACGGGAAGAGACGAGTTTATGGAGTGCACCACAGCTGGCGGCAGGGGGAAATGCTGCCAGTTCGGAGCAGCAGGCTGGGTCAGGCGAGGAGACGACGACGAGGCGCAGGAATTTGCTGGAGGGGATGGGAGGTTTCGCGGAGAGCTCAGCTTGGTGCAGGGGGTGGAACTGCTGTCGGTGCAGCTTTGGGCGGACTCTGAGCGATGGAGATGGCGTGTTGCGGGGAGCAGGCGATGTTGATTCGGCGCCCGAGGACTCTAAGCTGACCCCAAGCTCACTACGTTCAACAGTCGCCCAAGAAGGTCGGAGAGGACATCGCCAAGGCCACTGGCGACTGGAAGGGACTTCGTGTCACCGTCCAGCTCACCATCCAGAACCGTCAGGCTGCCGTCTCCGTTGTCCCCTCCGCCTCCTCCCTTGTCATCCGTGCCCTCAAGGAGCCCCCTCGTGACCGCAAGAAGGAGAAGAACATCAAGCACTCTGGAAACATTGAGCTCGATGCCATCATCGACATTGCCCGCACCATGCGCTTCAAGTCGCTCGGAAAGACCCTTGCCGACACTGTTAAGGTCCGTCTCGCGCTCCTTGCCCTCGGCTGTAACTCATTGCTGACCCTCTTTGCCCTTCTCTGCGCTGCACCATCTATCTTCCCGCCATCTCTATCGTCCGTCTCCTCTCCTCGCCTTCCCCGCCCATCTCCGACCCTCTCCCCCATCGCCGACGTGCTCGAAACGACAACAGGAGATCCTCGGAACCGCCCAGTCGGTCGGCTGCACCGTTGATGGATCGAACCCCCACGACGTCATCGAGGGTATTGACGCCGGTGAGGTTGAGGTGCCCGAGGAGTAATTGCTCGTTGGGAATGTAGCGGTTGTCTCGGTTACTCTTGTCGTTGCCTCCAAGCTCGACGGCGAAGAGAGAGGAGAGTCGAGTTGCGAAGGTTGCGGATGTGGATGGGAGACTTTGAGGCGCAGGCTGAGGAGGATGCGCCGAGAGTGAGGTTCGGCGCCGAGCTGCTGGGAGAGTCTAGTCCTATCTTGCGCGCTCGTCCGTCAAGATACAGCGCCTTCGTAACTCTCTAGCTGTTCGTGTATCTTGATCTTCCCTCCTTCGACTGCTGCCCTCCAGCTCGGCGCATCAGCAAGCCAGAGTAAGGCGAGCGAGGGGCTCGGACCCGTGCACGAGAGCTGAGCAAGCTCGGTCGGCGAGCGAGGATGCCCTAATGCAGCGAAGTAACACATCTCTCGAAGACTAGGATCGACTTGTGATGAGATGCCAGAGGCCGGTGATCCCCCTTCGAAAGCGACGAGCGAGGGTTTCCCTCCGACCATCACCTCGTCTCATCATGCAACGCGATCTGCTCAAGTCTCGGCTCTCCAAGCTTCCTCAACTCCCCGCACTTGATCAATCTGGCGCTGAAGTCGACGATGACGAAGCAGAGGAGCTACGAGACTCGTTCTCCACCTCTCTCGCGCCTCCTCCGCCTCGGTGAGCTTTTCTAGCCCGCCAGAAAGAGCTGCAGGCTGATAGATCCTTCACAGGAAACGCACCGTCCCAGGAAAGCCCGCCAAAGACTACTCTCCCATCTCAGCTGCTGGCTACTTCTCGTCCGCGCTCGAGGTCGACGTCCCGCTCTCATCGCCTGCAGGAGATCGCACGGCAACGTTCCGCGTCTACTACACACCACCACAGCCTACCGAGGAGGATCAAGGTGGCCGAGGAATCGTCTTTGTCTGCGTGCACGGCGCCGGCTACTCTGGGTTGAGCTACGCCGCCTTCGGTAGAGCGCTGGCGGAGAAGGGAGAGGGCAAGGTGGGAGTACTCGCCTACGATGCGAGAGGTCACGGTGAGCTGGCTCTGTTTGCGTTGAGAGCGGCGAGGAATTCGAGCTGATCCCTCTCCTTCGCGACCGATAGGCAAGACGCGCCTTAGTGAGGAGCAGCAGGACTCGACGCTCGACATGAGCTTGGAGAGCATGTCAGCTGACTTGGTGGGACTGCTCAAGAGCATGTTTCCGAAGCGAGAAGAGGCCCCGTCCTTCCTGCTCGTCGGACATTCGATGGTGAGCTTCTCCCGTCCGCTGCTGCAGCCCTTTCGCTGACCTTCTTTCTTTCAAGGGAGGTGCTGTTGTTGCAGATGCGTGCGCAAGAGTACAAAGCGAGGTCGGCAACGTGACGGGCATTACCGTGATCGACGTCGTCGAAGGTGAGCTCGGCGATGAGCCAGCAAAGAGCTTCGGCTGACCTTCCTTCGCCTCAGGCTCGGCGCTGGAAGCTCTGTCAGGCATGACTGGACTCGTAGCAGCTCAGCCGAAGGGCTTCCCCTCTGTCGAGAACGCCATCGAGTGGCAGTACGTCGGCTTTTGCTCGTCGTAGCCTTCTTCCTCGACCTCTAAGCCTGACGAGCCTCCTTCGCAGCGTTCGTACCAAGACCCTCAACAACCTTGAGTCAGCGCGGATATCTGTACCGCCGCTGCTTCGCGATAACTCAGCACTCTCCGCTCCACCTGACCTCCCTTTCGTTTGGCGAGCCAACCTCGCCGCGACCGAGCCGTTTTGGAAGGGTGCGTTGTTGCTGATGAGAAGTCGTTTAACTACCCGAGAGATGGTGCTGACCTCTCCCTACGTGCAGGCTGGTTCACCGGGCTGTCGAGCAAGTTCCTCTCGTGCCGAACCGCCAAACTTCTCCTTCTCGCTGGCGCTGAGAGTCTCGACAAAGAGCTCATGATCGGACAGATGCAAGGTGAGTAGATGTTCTTGGCTTTTCTCGCCTCAAACCCTCGCTGATGCGTTTTCGCTCGACAGGCAAGTATCAATTGGAGGTCTTCCCGGACAGCGGCCATTGCGTGCAAGAGGTGAGCTTTCGTTCTCGCTCTTTCAGCGACGACGGTATAAGGAGACAATCTGACTTGCTTCCACTCGCGCAGGATGCCCCCGACAAGACCGCCGACACCCTCCTCGCCTTTTGGGAGCGCAACGACCGAACCGACGTCCTTCGAGGAGTGAAGAAGGTGGGAGAGATGTGATTGAGGAGGTACAGCACTTGTGTTTGTCTGTAGTTGATAGCTTCGAAAGTACAGCTACGCCTCTGCACAGCCTCGCTTCCCCGGTGGAGGGCTTGCAGCGAGTTGGGCTCTCGGAGCAAGTCGAACTTCGCCTCTTTCCCTCCCTCCACTCACTCGCTTGGAGATGCCGCCGTCGCTCGCTCGTTTCGTCGCTACGATACGGCGCTTTGTTGCCAAGTGCTGTAGGACGACACTTCCCACTCGTTCAGCGGACCAAGCAGGATCTGCAGCAAAGAAGGCGGTGCTGCTCAGCGACGAGCTTCGCTTGCTCATCCTCGAAGATCTCGCCATTATGCCACCGGCGGACAAGCGCAAGCAGTACAAGGTGCTTTGTCGAGTATCGAAACCCTTCGCACGACTCGCCCACATCGCCTTTGGAAGGGATGTCGAGCTCGAGAGGAAGCGAGCCGCCGAGTCGCTCCTCCTCAAACCACACCTCGCTATTCACCTCAGAAACCTCGTCATCAGCTTTGACATGCTTTCCGCTGCGCCCTACTACCTCCCCGCCACTCTCCACAACGTCCTCAGCATCATCTCGGCCGCCCCTCTCCTCGCCTCGCTCGAGCTCCGAACCGGGATCTTCGCGCCCGACAAGCTCCTCGCTGTCCTTCGTCGGAAGCGGCAGCTCGTTCGACTGGTTCTAGACTGCCGGGAGATTGAGGTGCTGTACGGAGACAAGGTCTGTGGGTGCTGCTTCAGGGAGCAGACGGTGGTGCACCAGGTCACTTGGAGCGCTTCTCGACTCCTCAAGTTCCTCGCCCCGCTTTGCCATCTCAAAACACTGGAAGTCATCTCTGTTCAGCCCGACCCGACATTCGTTCTTCCTCCCAACTACCTACCTCGCCTCGAAAGCCTCACCCTCACCGACTCGAACCCCGGATCAATCGCCGAGATCCTCGCCCTCGTCGGCCAAGGCGACTTACTGGGCCATTCTTTGACCCTCTATTCCCTCCACCTTTCGCTGAAGTCTCCCAACCCTCTCGACACTCCCCAACTCGACCGCAACACCCTCGGCGATCTTTTCGTCACCTTGGCGCCGAACCTCAAATCCCTGTCACTCGCCCTTCCCCGAAGCTACATCGTCCCTCCTACAACCCTCCACCCCCTCACCTCCCTTCGGAGTATTACCCTTTCCGGCTCCCCTCTCGCCTCATTCGACTTCCTTCACTCGCTTCCTCGCTCCCTCGAGTCGGTCACCTTCCTCGGTTGCGCCACGATCATCGCCTTTTTCCTCGGCGACCAGCTACTCCGCGCCGGTCTCCTCCCTCGATTGCGTTTTATCCGAACGGGCGACGGCGACGGCACAAGATGGGCTGACGAGCGCTCGGCGATGGACCTCGGAGAGCTCAGCAGGGAGTTGAGGGAAAGGAGAGGGATTGAATGGGCTCATTTGGAGGATGGCAAGTGGACGACGAACTTTTGAGTAGTGTGGCGAGGTTCATCACAAACAATACGCTTCCCAGCACGAGAGAAGGGCGAAGCTTGCCTATTCGCTGCTCGGCGCTCGCTACTTTCGAACCCTTCAACCCCGCCGCCCCCCACGCTTTTTGTGTCTCAAAACGAAGTGTTTCCTGACATGGCCTGACAGCTTCTGCTTTTGAGCAAAGTGTTTCCTGACAAGTTCTGCGTTTCTGCGTTGGAAAGCCAAAGCCAAAGTCCCCCACGCTTTGGCTCGATCACACTTCTGCTTCTGCGTTTCTGCTCTCCCGCCGCCTCGTTGGAGCAGAAAAGCAGAAGCTGTAACGGTCTAGCTCTCGCTCGCGCTCCGAATGATGCAATACGCTCGGTATGCTCTGGCAAAGTGCACGGAGACGATTTCGAACAGAGGCGAACATTTCGCGAAAGCCGAGCGCCGAGCCGAACTCCCAACGGTCGGATTTGAAAGCCCAACTGCTTCAGGGCCGTGTATTGTGAGTGCATACGAGGTGATATCTACTCCACTGCTCCTCGACCTAAGCGAGCCGTTCTCCCTAAGTCCCAAAGTTGAGCGCCGTCTCGCGAATCCTGAGCCTCGCCGTTCGCTCGGCCGGCCAGTCGAACACAACCCATTCAAGGGTAGCGGCGTTCGTCATGTGTGCTGTGACGGAAGAGAGAGGTCAGCAAAAGGTCGGTCAAAGCTGTATCGAAAGAGAAAACGAACCCTCATCGCCGACGTGGAATTCGAACGTCTTGAACGGCTGAGTCGCCGCTCCACTGCCTTGTCTCGGTGGTGCACCGGGCATGAACATGCTCAAGATGCCCAACCCGACCTTCCACACGACGGCCTTGCTCTCCTCGAGCGAGACGGAGACGAGGCGATGGCCATCGGGCGACCAGGAAAGGGCGGTCACGGGTCGGGTGTGGCCTTCGAGGACGTAGAGACGAGTAGCGGTCTTGAGGTCGTAGATGATGGTCGAGCCTTCGTGAGTCCCGACGGCGAGACGCTGAGATTTGTGGTGGAAGTCGATAGAGGGGTAGCTGTGCACGGTGAAGGAGGGCGAGGGTCAGCGGGCGAGCTTGCGAGATGCAGTATGGCAAGGGCGTACGTTCGGACGAGCTCGTTTAGGATGACGGTGGCAGCTTGGTGAACCGTCTCGCGAAGGTCGGTGACTGTAGGATCGAGCGACTTGACGACTGCTTCGGCGATGCGCGGCAAGCTGGTGTAGAGTACGAGAGGTTTCTGTGTGGGTTCGAGGAAACGAGAGGGTCAGTCGAGTATCGATTAGTCGAAGGAAGCGAGCGAGACTCACCTTGCGAATCATGAAGCCGAGCAGCTTGAGCGTCGCGTTGCGATGCGTCAACGACGGTGCGCTGAGGATATCATGAAGCAGCGTCGTAATAAAGAGCGGCGTGTTGACACCCGCCACATGCAACGTAGCGGATCTCGCGAGGCCTCGAAGCTCGTTCGGCGTTGAAGGGTTGCGACCGGTTGCGAGACCGAAGAGCTGACGAACGAGCGACATGGCTTCGAGGTAGTGTTGCCAGATGTTGAACCCTCGGGAGCAGAGCTCGGTGGCGATGGACTGGTGGAAAGGGTGCGAATCGTCGTCGAGGTAGAGGCCGACCGAGAGGGCGATGTCCTTGAGCACGCTGTATTGAGGCGAGAGGTCAGTAGAAGATACTTCGTCGAGAAAGATTGAACACTTACGCTGCAGAGAGTAGCTTGTACCGCTCGGTCGCGACGAGACCAGTGAGGAGCAGAGCCTGATCGGCGCTGCCGTAGAGTCCGCTCCCCTCGCTCTGACGAGATGGCACTGCGAGAGAAGCGGTGAGTGCAAGAGCAAGTGATCAAAAGTAAGAAACGCTTACGAAGTTCTTGCCACCGCTCGACGAGGGCGAGTACGCGAGCATCAGAGGAAGCGGCGAGGTAGGTTCCGAAGAGCGAGCGACCGGCTTGCTGCACCTCGTCTGTAGTGGGAGGGAGGACTCGGATCAGTTTACAGAAATATTTCGAGAAGCATCAGGCACTCACTAGACTTGTCGAGCCAATAGTCGGCCAGCACATCGAGCGAAGGGAAAGCAAAGCTCTCGCCGACGGCGTCTTGGAGGAAAGAGGCGTAGAAGACGATGATCTGGCTGGCGTAGCGTTCGGTCTCTGTTCAAATGCAGAAGTCGAGGTCAGCGTCATGAGATTCTCGACGAGAAGGGAGAGGACGAACCGGGAAAGTTGAGAAAGACCCTCAAGAGACAAACGATCTGTAGCAACCTCTGCGCGGTGGCGAGAGGTGAGATACTCCACACCGCGATGCTCGAGTTATCAACGGGGAATGAGAGCGCCGAGGAGCTGCATCAAAGCCGTCTCGTCAGCCTTCGCTCCTGTCTCGCGCTCCTCGCCGAGCCGAGCTCACCTAACCACCCCCGCCACGAGCCCATTCACCGGTCTGTCAACCCCAAGATGCTCACTCAGCAGCTCATCCATCCCCTCATCCAACCCCCACGTCACCAAATTACTCAACAGCGTCTTTACCAACCCCAACTGCTCTCCCGTCGAGGCCGAAGCGGGCGAATGAGAGGCGAAGCCATTGTTTAAGGTGTCGGGTGTGTCTGCTCCGTCGGTGTGAGTGAGATGGGATTTGCGGGAGAGGAGAAGGTTGGACCGTTTGGATTCGGCGGACCAGGGGAGGGTGCGGAGCGCGGCTTCGAGGGAAGCACGGAGGTCGAGGAGGAGGATGGGGTCTGCAGATCGTACGGGTGTGGTCAGTCCTACCACTTCTCATCTTCGAGCTCGCGAGCGACTCACCACCCAAGCCTCCCTTCACTCCCCGCTCCTCCTCCCCTCCCTCCTCACCACCAAACCAAGTCCTCCAACCCTTCTCCCTCTCCTTGAGCACCCCCCTAGCCGTCCTCCTATCCATACTTCTCCTCAACTCCCTACTCTCCAAATGACAAGCCCTCGCCAAACCCTGTTCATAAATCACTAGAATCTCCGCTGCCGAGGGATCGGGAGGCGATGAGATGGAGATGGATGAGACGGGTGATGCGGTGCCGGGTAGGACGAAGAGGAGGGTTGAGAGAAGGGTGTGAGGGGGTGGTGGACGGGGTGAGGCGGGGAGGGAGCTGGTGGACGGGGTGCGTGGGAGGGAGATGGCGATGAGAGCGACGGGTGAGTTGGAGGAGATGAAAGCGAGGGTGTAGCCTTGTGAGATCGTGGTTGTTGCGTTCGGTTCGGCGTTGCTATCCCACAAGCAAGCGAGATGGGAAACGGGGGAAGCAAAGAGGTTCCAACGACCGACGGTCGACCAGTCGCTGTGCAAGTTTGGTCTTCGTCAGCTCCTTTCTTTCGGTTCGGTCAAAGAACGAACGAGACTCAAGCTCACCTCAACTCCCAAGCCCCCGCCGACCCGTCCACCGCGCCCCCCACAACGACCTGCCTTCCCTCGACCTCGATAATCTCGAGCACGGTAATCGCGCCGGCAAGTTGCGCGTCGGCAAGATCAGGCTCCCCTGGTGTTGAGAACGAAGGATAGTTGAGCTCGACAAAGCGAGACTCGCGAATGAAGCCTGAGCCTGCGGGTACGAGAGAGAGGGAAGGGTCAGCGCCGCGCTCTGGAGGAGAAGAGGAAGGGAGAGAGGAAGAAAGACGCACTGTACCCCAGTAACACCCTTTCTCCGTCGATCCGAACACTAGCAGTCACCCTCTGCACCGTCTCCCTCATCTCTTTCGCCTCGAAGAGCATCCTCGGCCCGCTGTCCTCGCCTTCGCCCTCTTCCTCCGGCGCCTTCTGCTCCTCGTCTGCAGCTCGTGGCGGAACAGAAAGAACAGGAAACAGCTCGAGAGACCTGATCAGCTCCCCCGTAGGGGGTTCGGTGTCCTCGGCGTCGACGTCGGCGGAGGAGGAGGAAGAAGGCGCATCGACTCGACTGCGAGCGACGAGGAAGTTGATCTGTTTGGGACGGGAGGAGTGGGCGGGGGGAGGAAGGAGGGCGATGGATTCGAGTGTCGAGGATGAGGGGGTGGCGGTGGTGCTGGTGGGGGTGGGGGTGAGAGGATGGGTGGTGAGGAGTTGGAAGCTGTTTAGGAGGAGAGGGGGAGTCAGTTTCGTCGCGCTTTCGCTGAGATGGCCCTTGCTGCCTTTCTTCGCGCGATGAGTAAAGTTGAAGGACTCACCTGAACATCCCCTCCCCCTCGCCCTCGCCCTCCCCCTCCGCGCTCTCCCCTCCCTCCCCCCTCGGCACCAACCGACAACCCCTCACCTCCCCCTCCCTGCAAACCATAAGCGCTCCAAACCCCTCTACACAAACCTCCTTCACACCCTTTAATGGGAGGTAGCCTAGTGGAACGACGGTTTGGGCGCGGATGGTGAAGAGCTGTTCTCGAGTCGATTCGAGTGGGTCAGCGAGGGGTGTCGACGAGAGGAGGGGAAGGAGCAAGGTGGAGAAAGACACAAAGACGCACCAAAACCCCCTCATCATCCCACGCCACAAGATCATCCGCCACCTCCCTCAAACCCCTGATCTCTCCTCTCAAGCGCTCCAACCTTCCCGCCGAATGGGCGTCGTCCACTCTGACCTGCGTTGCTGGGGCTACATGATGGGAATGCGCATGGGCATGGGAGCCGTTAAGGAGTGGCGTGGACGCTGTTGAAGCTGGCTCGGCGCCGGAGGAAGGGGAGGGGAGACAGAAAAGGGGGCGGACGAAGAGCTCTGCTCCTGCTGATGCTTGTGCTGGGGTGTCGGCAGAGGAGGGAGAGGGAGGTGAAGGGGAAGGGGAGGAAGAGGCGAAAACGAGGAAATGAATCCCCTGTTTGCAGATGATGGAGGGTTCCGTTGCTCGGGTTTCGTTCGTCGAAGTTGAGGAGGAGGAGAGGGGGATAGGTTCCTGCGCTTGTAGGGTGTCGAGGTCGACTATTAGGAGAGTGGTCGAGGTGTAGAGGATCGCGACGGTAGTCTGCGAGGGGAGGGAGGGGGGTCAGCGGTCGGTCGGTCGGGGTTTGCGAGAGGACGGCGAGGCTCACGTCGGCCAGTTGAACGATCTTGAGCCCGTTGAAGGAAGCGAGACCGTCGATTGATTTACCCGCTTGACAAGCGCCGAAGGAACGGCCATCGACGAGCGAATGGAGGGAGAGATGCCTGTTCGAAAGGGGAAGGGTCAGCTCGTCGCCGCGTAAAAAAGCTCGAGCTACGAGCGAGCGAGCAAAAGACAAGAAAAGCTCACCCATCGCCCCTCAACACAGCCAACACCCCTCCTTCCTCCCTGCCCCACCTAAGCCCTTCCACCACCTTCAATCCCACTACCGCTCCATCTCCCCCGAGCCTCACTCTCATCCTCGCCTCCAAACTCTTCAACATCTTCTCCACCTCTTCTTCTCCCCCCTCATCAACTTCCAACCCCCACCCCTCTCCCTCCTCCTCCTCCTCCTGCATCTGATCCAAATCCTCCCTCGAAGCCACGACCGACGATTCCATCTCCCATAGCCCAATCCCCGTAGTAATACTATCCTTCGCCTTCGAGTGACCTCCTCTGCTCCTGCTAGTCGCTCGGTCACGGGTAGGGTTCGAGGGAGAAGGAGAGGAGAGGACGACGGAGGGGAGAGGCGGACTCTTCAATCCAGCGGAGGAGGGGGGTACATCCCAGGAGGAAGAAGTGCGGGAAGCGATGGAGAGGGAGGGAGACATGGGGCGGGAGAAAGCGGTAGTGGAGTTGGAAGAAGGGAGGTCGGCGAAAGAAGCCCCCGAGGAAGGAGGCTCGATGTCGAAAGTAGGGGAAGAGATGCCAATTGTGGCGCTGGCTTTTCTTGCCCTCCCCGCGCTCTGGGAGGGCGTTTCTGCGCCCGAGCCAGAGGGAGTTGAGCTGCCGAGAGCAAAGGCCGGGGTGCCAGAGATGGAGCGCCGAGTTGCGATGGAGGCGGCGGAATTGCGGTGGGCGAAGGAAGGTCGTCCGGCGGGAGTGGAGGCGTGTCGAGGGCGTGTTGGGGGAGCGGAGGGGTTGAAGGATGAAGGGGAGAGAGGAGGGGAGGGGAGATGGGAGAGTGGTGGAGGGGAGGGGGAGGGCGCCGAGCTGGTTCCCGGCGTTGGAGAGCGGAGGGCGAATCGGAAGGATTCGAGAGAGGATTGGCGGGTGTTGATTCCTGTTGGTTGTTCTCCTTCTGCTAATGGCTGCTCCTTCTCCGCCGAACTCCCTCCCTCCCCCTCCTCCTCGGGCCTCGCGAACAACCACAATACCCCATCCCTCGTCCCCACCGCCACCCTCAACTCTGTCCTCTTCTCCCCTTCCTCAACCGTGCCCGGTAATTCAGCACCACCATCTTGTACTGCTGCTGCTCGTTCCACTTGACCTGGATGAAGGGCGGCCCAGGGGATTTGAGCAGGTTGAAGGGAGGTGATTTGAGAGGTGGTGGTAGTTATCCATGGTGGTTGAGGTACAGAAGAGGTGGTAGAGGAGATTGTTGGGAAGAGGAGAGGTGTGCAAGAAGTGAGAGGTGGTGGTGGTGGTAGGTGCGTGTGGTGCTCTGACGTTGAGGGTTCAAGTCGAGAGGGATCAGAGTCGATGGTTGTAGTAGGATGAATTGAACGATTAGAATCCAATTGATCGAATATGTCGCCTTGTGCTCCTGTAGCTGTAGTTGATTCGTTGGATGGGAGAGGGATTGGGAGGGAGAGGGAGAGGGAGAGGGAAGCGAGAGAGAGGGGTACATTGAGTGGATGACAAGTGAAAGGTGCCCATGCTAAAGGGGATGAAATGTTCCCTTTGCTAGTAGCCATCCCCCCTTGTGGTTCTGTAGTCGATCAGCCTCTCTCCCAGTCGATGCAGTCGAAGCGAGAGAGTCGCACGCCTTCGCTTGTCTCCCTCCCGCTCCTTCAACTCGACTCAAATCTAATCAGCTACAGCAATGACTCTTAACAATTGGCCACCTTCGTTGACTACGGAACAAGAATCGCACCTCTTGGAACTAGCTACAGACTACACTTTAGCTTCAGGTCTCGTCTACCGTCCTCCCGCTATTGCACCTGGCACTACACCATCCACTACATCAGCCATTCATGCACCTTACTCCCTCTTCCCTACTCCCTTCCCTCGTCACCTCTTCCAACAAGCGCAACAACTCCAACCCCTCTACAACGCCCTCTACGCTCACGTCACTACCGACCATCCCTTCTTGGACGAGGTAGTCGGAGGAGCAGTCGCAAAGGTAGACGAGTTTCAAGGAAAGCTATATGAGCTATGGAAGCAGGTAGAGCAAGAGGGGGTCAAACAGGTGAGCTTTCTCATCGGCTAGGAGGAGAGCGCGTTCGGCGAGCTGACACATCCTCCGCTCGCAATGCTACTACTCTACAGCCTCTGCACCTCGGTCTCTTCCGCTCCGATTACCTCGTGCACGCTCTCCCTGGTGCTGCTACAGCGGATCATACCATCAAACAGGTCGAGTTCAACACCATTTCCTCGTCGTTCGGCTCCCTTTCCTCGAAGGTCACCGACCTGCACCGGTGGGTAGTATTCGAACGTCTCGACTGCTTCTTCAGATTGCTGACCATCTGATCCTGTACATTAGATACCTCCTCAAGACCAACTCGTACCCTACCGACGTCCCCGAGCTCAAGTTGGAGAACCTCCCTCCCAACCCCGCTCTCAAGGGATTGGCAGCTGGTTTGGCCGCGGGTCACAAGGCGTACGGAGTCGCCAGGTGAGTTATCTCACTTCCCTCCTCAAAGGAGAGCAGCAGCTAACGTCGTTCGCTCGCAGATCGGCCATCCTCATGGTCACCCAGGACAACGAGCGAAACGCTTTCGATCAACGACCATTGGAGTACGAGTTGCTAGAGACGTATGTCTGACTTCCTCCCTCCTTCGCGCTATCTCGCTGACCCTCTCCCAACAGCCACGGTATCGCTCTCCACCGAATCCCCCTCTCGCAACTCGGTCCCCTCCTCACTCTCGACCCAACGACCTCGGCCCTCCTCCTAACCCTCCCTCACGCCCCCAACTCGCCACCAACCGAAATTTCCGTAGTCTACTACCGCACGGGCTACTCCCCTCCCGACTACGTGCACCCCACCGTCCCCTCCTCCACCCTCTGGTCCACTCGCCTCCTAATCGAGCGCTCCCTCGCCATCAAATGCCCGACCCTCGCCCTCCAACTCTCAGGCTGCAAAAAAGTTCAACAAGTCCTCTCCTCTCCCAACCGCCTCGCTTCCTTCTCCAACAAAGGCTCCACTCCTTCGACCCTCTCTCCACCACCTACCGCCGCTCTCTCCCAACTCGACCTCGATGCCCTCTTGGACTCAGCAACCAACCTCTACCCCCTCGACGATACGCCCGCAGGCAACGCAGCTCTCGAACTCGCCTACGCCCATCCCGAGCGATTCGTCCTCAAACCTCAACGCGAAGGCGGTGGGAACAATATCTACCGATCCGACATTCCTCCTTTCCTTGACTCGTTGGCGGAGGAGGATAAAAAGAGAAGAGAGGGAGAACCGAGGGGAAGGGAAGGTTACATTCTTATGGATTTGATCACTCCCCCTGCTTCGGAAGCTACGATGGTTCGCGCGGGAGAGGGCAAGGGAACGAAAGGGGAGGTTGTATCCGAGTTGGGAGTTTATGGAGTTTGCTTATTCCGTGCTGGTGGTGGGGATCGAGTGGGAGGGGGAGAGGGAGGTGCAGAAGTTCTCGTTAATGAGACGGTGGGACAGCTGCTTAGGACTAAAGGGGCGGAGAGCGATGAAGGTGGTGTGGCTGTTGGTTTCTCGGTGATTGATAGTTTGCTGTTGGTGTAGAGGGAGTGCGAGTGCGGAATGAAAGGGACTTTGGGATTGACGCGTTGAGGAGTGGAGGTTCGGCGATGGCGGCAAATTCTACTGCTCTGATTCTGTGGGAGGTGTGAGGGGCGTATGACGTTGCTGCGATTATGAGGAAGTGCATTTAGTCCTCTTGTACTGACGAGGAAAACTCCCCGACTCGCCATTGACAACGCTTACCGGCCCCCTTCATCATCGCCAAAATGTGCTGTGCTCCCTTCTGCTTTTCCCATTCAGATCCGTGCAGCGGTGACATATCCTTGGAGATAAAGTTTTGCACTCTGTTCAACTTCTTTTGCTTCTCTGCTTCTTCTCCACTCGCCGCCCCTTCGCCTTCCCCCTCGGCGCTTATCTCGCTGCTCACCGCTCTCTTCTCGTCTCCCTCACCTCACCTCCCTCCCTCCCTCAACCATGACCTACTCCGCCGAGCAAGCCATCTCCTCCTCTCGCTACGCCTCCAAACACGTCTGGGATCTCGTTTCCCCCGCTCCAGACTACAGCAGCTCCGACCTCCTCATCATCGCCGGTTTCCTCAAATGGGCCTCAGAGCGTCTTGCTCCTATGTATGCTCATGAGATGCTCATGATGGACGCCCTCACCCCAGCTTTCAAGGCTCTCTCCCGCCTCAAGGCTTTTCATCAACGAGAGGGGGGTTCGGCGAGGTATCAAGTCCAGTGGGACCAGTTTTATGAGGACCATATTCGCCGTGCTTTGAGTTGGCGCGAGACACGTGAGTTTTCAGACTTTGCTTGATTTCCTCTGAACCCTTCGCTGACGCCCTTCTCTCTCTGTACAGAGGACCTCCTCAAAGCCGACTTTCTCGCCGTCTACCAACACCTTAAAGCCGTCCCCTCGGTCGAAGGGCTCGACATTAAGACTTGTGCGGTCGTCTGGAAGGGGTTTTTCCAAGGATGGGAGAATTTGGATAGCTGGCAGAAGCTGGTGGTGAGTTCTCGCTTTCCCTCGGAGCCTTCGCCGAGTTGAGCCGAGCGCTGGCCTTCGCCTCACTCCTTCTTACTCGCTTTCTCTCTTCTCCCTCCTGCTCGCCACTCATAAACAGGTCTTCTACCAAGCCTACTTCCCTCTCAAACGGGTCAGCCCTCCCCTTTCGCTCTCTTGCCGCGATCGCCGAACTTTCGAGCACCGAGGCCCCCTTCTTCCTCCTTCCGCGTTCAATCGCTGACGTCCCATCCCCACCAGCATATGGATCGACTATACCCTGTAGCTCACTCGCTGGCGCGGGACGTCCATTTCCCCGGGAGGAGGGAGGAAGGAGAGCGGAGGAGCGCCGCGGTTTGGCAGGACGAGACGAGGCGCAAGTGGGCGTAGGGATGGGTGAAGGGCAATACCGATGGTTACATTGGAAATCAGAGTAAGATGAGTATTAGATGAGTATTTTCGAGGGGAGATGCTCGGATGAGCTGCTGCCTTTCCTCTCATCAAAGAGCGCCGAGAAAGGAGTTCGGCGATGGCGGCGAGGGTGCTGTTCAGTGTTAAGCAGCGAAAGCGAGCCTCGGAGATCTCGCAGCCGATTGCGAGCACTTCACTCCTTGAAGAGAAGAACTGTAGCTACCAGACTCCTCCAGAACTCCTGTCTCGCCTCCGTGGACCGTCCTCTTCCCCGTTTTCTTCTCTCTTCTCTCTTGCCTCTCTGCTCTTTTTTTGCCTCTCGCCTCAGCTCGCTCGAGCGATGGAGCAGCTCCTTCGCCAGCACTTCGCTTCAACTCGCATCTCAAACCTTATCGTCGAGCCCGCCGACCCTCCAACCAAAGCTCAGACGACCGAGTTAATCTCGAAAGGCCTCGCGTTCGTGGCGCTCTATCGACTCCCTCGCCCCTTCTTCAAATCGGAACAATGGGCTGAGAACTGGAACGAGCTGGCCTTGGTTGCAGAGACCAAGCTGGAAGCTTTCAAACGGGAGCATGAAGGGGATCCGAGGGGACTGGGGCTGGCGAAGAGGGAGAGCTTATGGAGGCATGTGTCGGGCACGGACGACCGGAGGAGACCTATAACAGTGGTGAGGAATGAAGGTCTCGACTCTACTCTCAACACCCTACTGACCATTCTTTCTCGTCCTTCGCAGCTGTTTCGTCTTTACCCCTCCAACTACCTGAACGACAGCGGTACGGTACATTTCCAGACTCTGTAGCACTCACAACTGACACGAGCGCTCACTACAGGTCGCGAGGTCCACAGGATGGTGTCGTACGTCTACCGCAAGATGATCCACGCGGCGAAAACGGTGGAGCAGGCCTCGGCGCTCGTTTTCGTCGGCCACCGAGATTGGGCATCTCTCACGAGGTGGCAGCGGATCAATGTAAGCTACATTCTTTACTTTTGCTCTTTCTCCAAGATCTCCCCCGTTTCTCTGCTTCCGCGGGTCAAGCTTCCCGACCGACCTCACCCAGCGCCGAAAGACGGCTTCTCTCAACGAGCACAGCTGCGTCGTCGACACTGATCCCCTTATACCCCTCATAACCAACTCTTTGACTCATAGGTAGCACTCGAAGCCAAGAGGTACTTTGAGGTAAGTCGCAGCGGCTGAAGAGCAGGTTCAAGTTTCGTTCGAACATGCTGACCTTCCCTTCGCAGGAGAAGCTAGGCGTTGCGGTAGCCCGCCAGGCAGCGGCTGCCTCAGCCGCAGCTAGAGCTTCTGAACCTCACGCTCAAAGCCTGGGACACCATCTACCCTCCTTGTCGGCTCGCCAAAGCCGTCGGAGTGGGATCTCGGCGATGGAGCTGAGGACGAGATGGGGAGGTGGAGGGGCGCCGTAGAGCCAGGGGGTGGCACGCGTTAGTGGGAATACTTGTTTGAGTGCACGGGGCATTGACTCGAGGAGAGCTTCGAACAGTGAGAGCGAGAGGACGAAGCCAATTTCAGATCCGAATCGCCGAAGGAACAGCGAGCGCTGGCGAGGACGCGAGCGGAGTCCTTGAAGCTCAGAGGAGCGCTTTGTGAGGCTACGCCAAATCCCGTACAGCTTTAGTGAACGAGCGACGGCGCGCCTCCACGCGAGCTCGGACGCTCTTTAGGAAGCGCCTCAGCGCGATTTCTCTCTTGCTCTCCCGCCATCACCTCGTCTTTCGCTCTCGACTCGCGCGGAAGCTCTAAAATAGACGAAACGCTCGTTGTTCGCCTACAGAACTACACCACCCCACCGTCTCGCTCTCCTCGAAGCTCCCAAGCTCGCGTCTCGCTCCCTCAGCAACCTTGAAGCTCTCCCTCTCTCCCGCCCATCTCGCTACAGCACGACATGATCCCACCTCTTCCCACCGAAATCGTCCACCACATCATCAAGCTCTCCCTCCCCGTCCTCTCCTTCAAAAGCTACGGGGAGCGCTACGTCCTCTTGCTCGCCTACTCGCTCGTCAACTCGACTTGGAGGGCGCTGGCGAAGAAGGAGCTGTACGAGGAGCTGTTTGTGAAGGATACGGACGCTGCTGCTGCTGCATTGTCGGCCGAGGGAGCTCTTGAGGCGGTAAAGCGCGTTCATCTCGGCCCTTACCAGACGTGGGGCGACGATGTGATGCTGGCAGAAGCAATGGTGGCGGAGGTGAAGCTTCCAAAGACGGTGACAAGACTCAGGATGGCTAGTTTGACCGTCAAGCCGGACGATTTACCTCATCTCTCGCGTAAGCCTCTCGGTTCGTTCGCGGAACCGCTCACCGGGTTGTCTGACCTCCCCCTTCCCATGTACAGAACTCCAAGTTTTGCACCTACGCTGGTGTGATCTGGGGCGTCGAGGTCCTCGCATTCGCAACGTCGTGGCGCCGTCCTTCGCCGTCGTTCCTTCCTTTCGGGCGCTAAGCACGCTCTCCCTCGGTGATCCCTACCTCTTCCCGACCGCTTTCCCCACCTGGACGCACTGGCTCAACCCCACCACACTTCCCTGCCTCTCACACCTTTCTCTCGCTTTCAGCGAGACCAGCGAGAAGATCGGCCAGGACGAGGACTTCCGCCGAGCTTTATCCCTCCTCGCTCCTCAACTCACGGCATTCACCCTCGCGCAAGGTTGGTCGGAGTTCGGGACCGAATCGACCTTCCCCTGGATCAACTTCACCGCACTTTCGAAGCTGGCGCTCTTCCCGAGTTGTTGGCAGTCGAGCATCCTCCTTCGAGCCGCTCTCCAAGGCGTCCAAGGCTCCCTCTTAGCGCTCCGCATTGGTGATTGTAGGGAACTTGATGAAGAAGAGCAGATGTCGGTTCCTTGGCAGCAGCACGTGCTGGGAACTCTCTCGAAGGCCTTCGCCGAGGGAACGCCGAGCGTTCGAGCTCTTCAAGTCCTGTCGGTCGAGCATGTCCAGGACGAGGCGAGTGCTGAGGTCGCCGAGGATGTAGATAAGCTACGTCAAGTGATGAAGGAACGAGGAGGGTCGTTTGAGTACCGCTTGGGCTGGGAAGGACAGGACGAGCTGCTCGACTGGGAGCGCTTCTTGGAACCGTGGTGAGTTGCTGCTGTCTCCCCGAACTCCCTCGCGCCTTGCTGATCCTTTCTCACACAGGTGATTGGCGGAAAGCTTTCGACGACGCTTTGTAGACCGCGTGAAATGATACGACGCTCGCTCGCTTTGCTCGACTTCGGCGATGGGCTGCGAGGCGCCAAGGGAGGGCTGCTGGGCGAGTGAGCGCTTGCATGTGAGCTGTACGCCAGCAGCTGTCGCCCGCGCCCTAGCCGACGAGAGGGGAAGAAGGGATACGCGCCTACTTGACTTGCGCCGAGTCCAACGACCGAGAGGACGAGCCGAGCCCTGCGCCTCTTGCTGCAAGATCGCCGTTTCTGAGCTCGACTTGCTATTTCGAGCGAGTTGAAGACTTCCCGATGATTCTTCGAATCTGCTCTACTCGCTTGCAGGAATCGAGAATCGCAGGTCGCCCTTCGCACGGACTGGGTGAGAGGGGCATCTCGCGAGCTTCAGTGGCGAAAGAGCAAGAGGGTGCAGCGAAAGGGATGCGCGACCAAAGATGAGCATGTCAGAAGACGAGAGCGAGAAGTGATCGCATGCAACGAGCTTTCGACATCACGTGAAGGTTCAAGACTCGCAGAGCACTTTAGCGAAGCTCGAGGTGGGGGTCAGCTGGCTCGTCTTGATCTCGCTCTTCTCCCTCCCACCACATCAGCTTCAAACCAACAGGACCGCAACCACATCTCACTACAGACCCCTAGCAAACCTTACCAACAGCTACTTACCATGGTGAGCCTTCGCTCTCTCGCTCGCTCGCTCCCTGCGCTTCCAAGAGCTCTCGCTGAGTTTCCCGCCCTTCTCGCAACCTACAGGCCGATTTCCTCACTCAGCCAATCCATCCTCCTCCTTCCTCGCCCCCCGCCGCCATCAAGGAGGCTCACAAGCACACGCCTTCGCCCCTCGCCGCCGCTTCGACGACCGCTGGCGATGACGATTCGTCCGTGCTCACCACCAGCACCAGCGGAGAGGCTGCTCACCAGGCTACTGCTACCGCCTTCAGTCAGCTTCGTACTTCCCAGGGCGCCGAGGGAGAGCAGCAGATTGAAGCGCCCAACGTCAAGAAGGGCGATTGGAGGACGTGGGGCAAGGTCGAGGCGAGGGTCCTCGTTTGGCAAGACGGAGCGCTTCGCAAGGGAAAGAAGACTATCGAGCAGCCCAAGGAGGAGTGGGTGATGGATGGCACGCTCTGGGTCACCGCCGTGAGTCGAGCTCAGTTCGTGCTTCGGCCGAGGTTTGTAGGAGGAAACAGCGCCGGGAAGACTTACCGAGTCTCTGTCATGCAGAACAACCAACTCGTCTTCATCCTCGATCGCACGGGAACGCCTCGCTGCATCGCACTCGAGAGGGAGCCCGCTGCCCCTGCTCGTCGTCTCTCCCTCTTCGGCGGCACCAGCAACAGTCGCAAGTCCTTCTCGGCCGCCTCGGGACCTGCCCCCGCTAGCTTCTCCTCTGCTGCGGGAGTCCCCCCTGCGCAGGGTGCTGAAGAGACCGCCATCGCCGACGAGGCGGAGCCCGCCGGAGCTCAAGTGCCCGGCTCGTCCTCGAACAACGAAGCCAGTGGAGGAGTCAAGGGCTTCGTCAAGTCGGTGAAGAACGTCTTCAAGAAGAGCGACGATACCGATGCTCAGGCTCAGGAGGGAGCCGAGGGCGACCGCAGGCTCAGCCTTTCGAGGACCAAGAGCAAGACCGAGAACCTCAAGCTCGAGCGCACCAGGTCGACCAGCGAGCCCATGTTGGCGACTCCCTTCCCTTCGTACAAGGTGAGTCACCACTTTCTCTCCCGTCGAGATTGAAGCTGACCGCTCTCGCTTTTCGCCAGGGATTCCCCATCTCGGCCCTCTACGTCGCCGACCCGGCTTCGGTGCTCACCGTTCGCTACTTCCGCACCCGCGGCACCTCCACTCCCTTCTGGGCTCCCGCTCAAGCCGCCCCTCTCTCCTCGCCCAACGACCTCGAGGATCACCCCAAGCCCCTCGGCGGCCTGCAGCGCGACGGCGCCGACAACACCCTCCCTCCTTGCGTTGAGATCGACGTCGCTCCTCGCCCTGAGGGTAGGAAGGCGAGGAAGACGGGAGGAGGAGATGAGGGAGAGCAGAGGGAGGTCACCATCGGGTTCAACTTCCTCGAGACGATGCTTTGGAAGTAGGTCCCTCTCCCTTCGGCGCTCGTTCAATGATGCTTTGCTGACCCTTCCTTCACTTCAGGGAGGCCGAGGACTTTAGGGCGCACATGGACGCTTTCATGATCGTCTCTCCTGCTCCCGCCGCCGCTCCCGCCGCTCCCGCCGCGAACCCTGCCCCCGTCGCCTCGGTTTGAACGTCCCCGGCTCGTCTCACCATCACCGAAAGCACAATGAAACCAAAACAGCTTTGATACGGACCCTTCTTGTAGTAGTACCTCGATCGCGCTCTCACCTCATAGCACACGCAAGGCTCGAAATGCACATAGCTTCCTCAGTTCCATCTCTCGGCCGAGCGAAAGCCAGCTTCTCTACGCACGCCTAAAACAGCCACCTCCTCAACGCATCTCCAGCAGGATCGTCCATCTCTCCACCAGTACCAGCTCCAGCTCCCGCACCATCCCCGCTGCCCAGCGTCGGGGTGTGCAGAGCGCCCTTGCCTCCCGCGAGGAATCCCCACCAGAGAGCCATGCCCATGATTAGGTGAAGAGCGGCCACACCGACGATGAGCAGGCGGGCCGAGACGTTGGGTGCGGTGGTGATGACGGGGTAGAGGTTGCGAGTGAGGAAGAAGAGGGAGAGTCCGGTCGCGGCGAAGGAGAGGAAGAGGCGGAGGGGAGCGAAGGGGAGGAGGGTGAGCCACTGTATAGGGGTGGGAGATGCGAGGTTAGCGGTGATCTGGGAGAGCTTAGAACGGCGAGGGAGGCGAGAAGAAGGAGACCAACCGAGGTGATGATCCAGACGGTCGTCGAGTAGCCGTAGAGGGAGACGATGTCGACGGGCGAACGTTCGGTCGAGCCAGCCCAGTACTTGAGCGCGGCCCAGATGACGAGGGGAAGGCCCAGCGAGTAGGCGTAGCTGTCGAAGGAGGCAAGTGGGGTCAGCACCTCGTCCTTGTCCAGCTCACGGCCGACAAACGCTCGCTACTCACACCAGGGACACGGCAGCTCCGAGTCGGGTGAAGTCATAGGTGTACGAATCGCCATCCAAGTAGGCGGTGATGGAGGTCGAAAGGGACGAGGTGAGGAAGAGGGAGAAGATGAGAGTGGTCGGAACCCAGAAGGGGCCTGCGAGCGCCAACGCGAGGGTCAGCGGAGGCCAGGAAGCACAGCTGTAGGAAGACAAGCTCACCGTATAGATCTGGGACACCGGCAAGCACCTCTTCGACGTAGTTCTCGCGAGGGAGGAGCGTCTTCCAACACCTCGTCAGCACGGTGAGCGTGTCGACATCAAAGTAGCCCGTGTCTGCGGTGATGAGCTACAGTCAGCCTTGCTCATCTCCTACAGCACTGCTCTACAGCAGCCTCCGCTCTAAAGACTCACAGAAATCAAGGTTGAGCACGCCTCCCGACTTGGTCGCGCCGTTGAGACCGCTCTGGAATCGCTGCTCAGCGTCGTAGAGGCCAGCAGAGGCTCGCATATTAGGCGAAGCTGAAGGAGAGATGCGGCCACTTGGTACATCGGCGCTGATGGTAGTAGAGCCAAAGTCTAGCGAGGAAGGGGAGCAGGGAGGCGCGCTTGGTTAGCTCTGCTCGACGTATAGGGGAGTACGGCTGTAGTAGACTCACTCTGGAAAGCCAGGTTGTCGTTTGACCGGTCGTCGACGTCAAAGATTGGACTCGACATGATGAGGCGAAGATGAGGGGAGAGGGAGAGGAGCCACGCCGACGCGTTTCGCAGGGGGAGCGGCCAAGAGGGAGCTTCGAGAGAGCTGTTGGCAACTACAGGTGGGGTCTACGGCTTGAGAAGGTAGCTCTCGACGCACCGGAATTTCCAATCGCCCGCTGCAGAGCCTCCTGAAGGTGTAGACAGCTTGGCGAGGGCTTCGCAGGGTGTCGACAGCGATGCTTCGCTTAGAAACAATCTGAGGCTGTTGGGAAGCACTCAGCAGGTTGAAAAGAGTTCATACAAGAGTTCAACCTCTCGACGTGCCGTTACACGCCGTGCACACCGTCCTCTCGTGCAAACGCCGAGATTCGGAGCGGCTGTTCTGTTCGCCTGCAGGCCGAGGACTCTCATCGAAGGCACCAAACGCTCATAAGACAGAGATTTACAACATCTCAAGTTCCGCGTGGTCTACCACTTGATGTCCTTGCCTGCCCAATCCAAGAACCTTCCGCCATCCTCGGCGTTCAAACACTTGATCACGTCGAGCAGCTTCGATGTACTCTCCTCCGCTCGGAAGACTCCATCCTTCTTTCCAGCATCCTTTGGATTCGTCCATTTTGATGAGAGATTGGTCTCGACGACGGTGCCGGGGTGAAGGGCTACGGCGATGGAAGGGGTCGCCTTGAGCTCGAGCTCGCGCTGAAGAGTGAGGATGACTTGATTTGTCGCCGCTTTGGAGCTACGATATCCTACCCATCTGTTTTCGAGTTGAGAAAGAAGAAAAGCAAGGTCAGCCAACGTCCTTTGGGGCAATTCGAAGCAGCTCGGCGCCGAGGGACTCACCCTCCCTTGGCGTTGTCGCCGATGCTGCCTACACGAGCGGTCAGGGAGGCTAGCACGCTCAGACCTTCGGGTACTGCTCCATTTGCGAGGTCCTTCTCGCCGCTCTCCTTGGCCTTGCGAACGTCGGCCGTCTTGGGAAGTAGGGGAAGGAAGTGCTTGAAGGTGAGGAGATGGCCGAACGTGTTGAGCTGCGAGCGAGGAAGAGAGTGATTAGCCTTGCTCTTCCTAAGAGCGAGAGGTCTGCAGTCAAACATACCTGATACGAGTGCAGCAGCTCCTCCAGCTTGACCTGCTGAATCGACTTGTCGGCATGTAGCTGCAGGAATGGAAAGGACGATGAGCTCTGAGGCTCTCGGTAAGAACGAAGTAAGAGTAGAACACTCACCACTCCCGAGACGTTGAGCAGTAGCCTTAGACTGGCTCCGCCGAAGCGCTTCTCCACCTCCTTCGCCGCCTCCTCGATGGTCCGCTCCTCAGTCACATCAACCTTGAGCACCGAGAGACGCTTCTCATCCAATCCCTGTCCGTCGAGGATAGCCTTGCGAGTGGCATCTGGGTTGCGAGAAGTAGCGACGACGTTGAGGGAAGTCCGCCCGAGTAGATGACGAGCAAAATGTGATCCAATGGCTCCTCCAGCTCCTTGTAGCACAGCGGTGGACATGTTGTAGAGTTGAGATGTATAGGCTGGTGCTTGGTGGGACGCAGAGAGTGGCTGGGGAGCTCGGCGCGAGCTCGCTTTCCCAAGTTGCGGTCTGACATAGGCGCTTGAGCATCGGCGACGAGTCGTTAGTCGATCAGCGTGGCACTGACTAGCCTGGAAACAGTTTGTAGCTCTCCCGAGTTGAAGGCAGAGAACTATAGAAGAGACGAATAGGTAGGAGAAAGAGGGGTCTTCTCGGCCGGCAGGCTCTCTTCCCCGGTCGCCCTTCTCCTCCTTGACTTCCCGACTTCACCTCGCCCTACACACAACTAGGATGAGCTTCGCACGCTGCTCAACTCGAGGACTAAACAGTCTACCATGCATCTCTGCTCGCTCGACTACAGCCTCCCAGATCTTCACCCGACTCGTCTCGACGCGTCCGCTCAAAGAGATGCCGCCGCCGCTGAAGGGCATCAAAGTGCTAGATCTCACTCGCGTGTTGGCTGGACCATATGCTACGATGATGCTAGCCGACTTGGGTGCAGATGTAAGTCGTCGGAAGCTTGCAGAGCAGGACCGGAGCTGACCGCCCCCACTCGCTCGACAGGTTTGGAAGATTGAGCATCCTACACGAGGAGACGACACTCGGGCATGGTGAATGCAGTGTCCACCGTCTCCTCCTGCCGCTCGCTGACGTTCATTGTGCTACAGGAACCCACCGAGCGCTCCTTTGGTCGAGCTCCCGCCAACTCCCCCTCCCTCACCAAAAGCAGGACAGCCCGAGCTACGCGTAGACGATTGGAGCAAGCTCCCACCCGAGAGCACCTACTTCCTACAGGCCAACCGAGGCAAGCGTAGCGTCACGGTCAATCTCAAGAGCCCCGAGGGACTGGCGCTCGTCAAAGAGCTCGTAGCCAAGGCAGATGTGCTTGTGGAGAATTATGTGCCAGGGAAGTTGGAGGAGCTCGGTTTGGGATACGAGACTTGCAGGGAGATAAACCCTCGGTAAGTGGCGCGCTGAGGCTAGCCTAGAATCCCGAGCCGAGCGCTTACCCTCTTCTCTGTCCGCAGGCTCATTTACGCCTCGATCTCCGGTGAGAATTCTCGTCGGAGCTTTTGAGCTACCTCTGATTGCTCTCTCACAGGCTACGGACAGACTGGACCTTATGCGAGCGCTCCTGGGTACGTCCCCTTGCTTCCCTTCCCGCCGGAGTGATGCTGACCTCAAGCTTCTACCTTCTACAGTTACGACGTCATCAGTAAGCTTCACCCGTTGACTCGACGCTGCCGCCACCCCCTGGTTCTCGGCGGCTCCCCCTCGGCTCGAGCGACGACCCCGAACTGACGCTTGCTGCTTCTCCAGTCGAAGCCGAGGCGGGTCTCATGCACATCACCGGCGAGCCCGACGGCAGTCCCGTCAAGGTCGGTGTTGCCATCACAGACCTCACAACTGGACTCTACCTCAAAAGCGCCGTCCTTGCCGCTCTCATCTCGCGGTCGCAGACGGGCGAAGGCGTTTGGATCGACGCCAACCTCTTCGACTCTCAGGTGACCTCTTGCTTCTTGAATCGAATATCTGAGACGTGTCTCCTGATGCCTGTGACCCTATAGATCGCCTCGCTCGCCAACGTTGCTTCCAACTACCTCATCGCCGGTCAAGAAGCGACTCGGCAGGGGACTGCTCATCCCAGGTGGGTTCGTCCGACTCATACGCAGAAGCGCGACTGATCCTCCCTTCATCTACAGTATCGTACCGTACGAGGTCTTCTCGACGAAGGATGGCTTCGTCATGATCGGCGCAGGAAACGGTTCGTTGCGGCCGCTCGCTCTCCTTGCGGCGCTCGCTGACCGCTCTCACTTCCAGACTCACAGTTCGTCAAGCTTTGCAAAATCCTCTCCCGTACCGACCTCCCCGTCGACCCTCTCTACTCGACCAACATACTTCGCGTCACCAACCGCTCGGCGCTCATCCCAATCCTCACCGAAGCTCTTCATGCCCATACCACCGCCGAGTGGCTAGAGAAGATGCGAGGGGCTGGGTTCCCTTTCGCTCCCGTCAACAACATCCAACAGACTTTCGAGCATCCTCAGGCGGTTGCTCGTGGCGTCGTTTCGGAGGTGGACCACCCGAGGGCGGGCAAGATCAAGCTGCTGTCGCCGGCGGTGTCGTACAACAATCAAAAGATGAATGTGCGTGGACTTCTCGCTGATTGATCTATTTTTTTTGAAGCCGCTGACGCTCTTTCGGCTCGCAGGTGACGAGGGCTCCTCCCGTTCTCGGTCAGCACACCGTCGAGGTCCTCCGAGAGCTCGGTTACGACGACGCCAAGATCGCCAAGCTGCAACAGAGTGGTGCAGTGTAATTTCATCTGATCGCTATTCAACTCAAGGCTGCACTGGCGGGATTTGCTTCTCAAGAACGGCCTTTCCGTGCTCGGACTCGCCCTCGGATCTCTCCGTTCTTCCCGCTCTCAGTATCGTTCTACCGCAAAGACGACGAAACTCTGCCAAGATCGAGCTGAATCTTCCTCTAAGGCCCCTCTATTGGTCTAGTCTACTCCCATCCCCCTTCTTCCCACCTCGCCCGAAGCTCGGCTTGCGACAACCCGCTCCGACGCCCTTGCCTAGCGGTGAGAGAGGGTGAATGCTCGTGTCCAATGCTTGCGAGTAGTGGTGTAGGAGACGTGCTTGATCCTCGAGTCTCGGCGAGCGAGCGGGCGCGAGCAATGGCTTGAACTCCCTGCAGGTTTGGGGTCAGCGATATATCTACGGATTAACTGAGGGGCCGGGACTTGCCTCATAGTAGGTCTTAGCCGCAAGAGCGACCTGTTAAGGTGTGGAATCACGGATAGTAGTGGGGTGGAGAAGAGGATGGGAGGAAGGGCAAGCTGTCAGCACTCCCGACGGCGTTCGGCCCCGAGGCTTTCGTCGTCCGTTCGGCGCAGGCAGACGAGGGAGCTTTCGCCGCACGCGAGATGGAACTCACGTTAATCTTCTCCCACCTGTTGAGCGTCCCCCAGTCTCGATGACCCACGAATACGAGCGGCGAGGCATCCTCAATTCGGCCGACAGCGCCGACCATCTTTCTGCAGACGAATGAGACCATGGCAAAGACCGCGGCAGCTGCAGGGAAATCTTGTCAAAATCCCAGCAGCTACAGGTCATTAGATTCGACGTACTACTGTCGTCGGGATGAGTTTCAGGCTGGTCCCTCAACAGCTGCTCGGCCAAGGAGGCGGTCAGCTCGAAAGGCTTCAGAGAGCTGTTTCACAGTTTCTCACCAAGGTCAAAGGGCGATTCCTAAGCTCGCTCCCGTAGACATGTCTGTAAAGCCTCTCCGCCCGAGCGATGAGGATTCCTCGAGGATGCGCCGCATGCTCGGCGCGGAGGGAGGCGAGAGTCCGTTCCATCCTCTCCGCTAGCTCATTCCATCGGACTTGGTTGACTTCGGATGTAAAGAGAGGGCGAGGAAGGCGGTAGAGGTGGACAAAAGCGGTGAGCTTGTTGATAAGGTTAGTTGACTCGGCGTAAGTTGGTGGGTCTCGAGGCTCGGTGATGAGGTTTGAGACGCGGGTGTTGGCGAATCGCGCCTCGAGTTGAGCTTACATCTGTAGATGGAGTGGTGGAAGAGCAGAGCACGAAAAGCAGGAAGAGAAAGAGCTGCACCGAAGAGCTGCACGAAGGAGCACTGCACCTCGGAGCGCCCCTCTCGCTGACACACCGAGTTCGATCTTCTCGAATCTCTCAAAGGCAAGGCCACACAATCTTGCCCTTGACAAGCTCTTCCGTTCGTGTTCGTGAGAGGTACTTGCAGATGCAGAAAGCGGATCAAACGCCAGCTCGGCGACTGCATCTCGGCGCGCTCGCTCGAAGCGTTACGCTCGGAGGCTCGAACCCATGCCAATGACGAGAGGAGTATGATTCACACGACTGCTCCTACAGTACTCGCCCTCAACCAGCCGCCGCATGAAGACTATAAACCGCCCTCCTAACCACAAAGTAAGTCTCTCCCGGACTACCCTCAATGACCAACTTCCCCCTCCCCGTCTTCTTAACCGCGACCCTCCCACCCGCCGCCTCAGCAGCTTCCTCACTAACCGCCTCCGCAACAGCTTTGGCTCCCCTCCTCGGATCGACTTTACTTGCTGAAGCCGAGGCGAAGCCGAAGGATTCGGGAGGGGCGGGTCCACAGACTAACACTCCCTCGCCCGCGAATTCGGAGGGAACGTTCAGAGCGGAGAGTTTCTCTTTGAGGAGAGCGAGGCGGAGGTCGCCGATGAAGAGGGAGGGTTTGAGAGGGGGGAGGAGGTTCTCGACGGAAGAGGTTTGGAGTGGTGGTGGTGTCGTCGTCGTCGCTTCGGCGTCGGTGGGAGCGTCCTCCTCCTCTTCCTCCTCGTCTTTTGGTGGTGCGGCGATGGCGGAGAGGGGGATGGCGTCGGTGAGAGCTGTTCGTTCGAGAACGGGGAGGTCGGATTCGGGGTCGAAGTGGATGACTCCAGAAACGTAGGCGACGTCGTAATCCTCGACCTGCACAATCATGAGAGTGTCAGTACAATTCCCCAAGTTCGCCGAAAGCAAGAAAGCGAAAAAAACTCACGCGAGACAGCCTCAACGAAGCCATGATGCTATCGCCGAGTCGAACCGAGAAGTTCTTGGTCTCTTCTCCTACGGTGATGAGTTCTCCCATCGAAGGGGTGTAGATCTCCTGCGTCATCGAGCTGATGGCCTTGCACGAGTTGGAGAGATCGGTGACTGCTTCTGAGGAGCCTCCGACGACGACCTGTTCGGAGGAGAGGGTTAGCGGGAGAAAGCAGGGAGCGAAAGTGAGATTCAACTGACCAGCTTGCGAGGGTTGATTTGAGGAAGGATAGTCTTGAGCGCTCGACCATCGCTAGCTCCCTCCATGTCGACGACGAAGAGCGAACAAAAGAGGCCGGCTTGCACCTCCTCGACGACAAACTTGTGTGGCGCCTCGGGCTTGACCTGTATTATCATAAACGAGGATCAGCGCTCAGTCTCACCGACGTAGAAGAAGCTCGTTAAAACTCACCTCCTTGGCCTCTTCCTCCTCCCTCGGCCTCTTGCCCAACACGGCCGCGACCACCGGTTTCCCAAACGTATCGTCCTCAACACCCCTCTTCAACCACCCCTCCACATCAATAGCCTCCCCATAAGCATCAACCCTCCTCTTCCTCTCAACAACAGGGAACATCCTAAACCTCGGTAACCCCTCCATCACCCTCCTAACTCCATACTCCCCTTTCACATAAATATCGAATGACTGCCCTCCCGCCCGCCCAGCGAGGGTAGACTCATCTAAAAACTCATCCCACGCTCCCGCTCCTCCAGCAAACCCTCCCGTCCTCCTCCTCGGCACCACCCCGTCCACCTCGCCCGTCGTCGCCTCTTCCTCCTCGGCATCGGCGTCCTCCCCATCGTCGTCCGAGTCCGAGTCGGAATCCCCATCTGCGTGTAGCATGCGACGTGATCGCTCGAGAACAGCTTGGTGCTTGGCTTCGAGTTCGGCCGCTTCGGCGAGGGATTGAAGGTGGGCTTCAAGTTCTGTGCCGGAGAGGTAGATTTTGCCCTTCATCTATGGTGCATGCGAATTTGAGATTAGCGAGCGCTCGAGCACCGAACGGAAGGGAGGAAGGGAGAAGACCCACCTGAATCGGCACCGTCTCATCCAACTGAACCACCTCACCTACCTTCCCCCCACCCCACTTCTCCCCCTCCCTCTGCTGCTCATTCCAAACGCCCCACAACCATCTCGCCAAACTACCCTCCTCACTCCTCCCCGTCAGGATAACGACATTATTTGGCGATTTCGCGAACTCGACGAAGAGTTCACGAGAGAAACCGTGAGAGAGGGTCGAAGGGACTGTTAGGATCGTTTTAGGGACGTGGAGGGGAATGTCGGCGTTGAGGGAGGAGAGGGAGGGGTAGATACGGAGGTTGCTGCGTCGCTTCATCAAGTTAGCTTCCCTCGTTCCTCCTCCTTGCCGAGCAGAAAGAGGCCCGCCCAACTCACCCAAATTTCAACACCTTCTCTCCCCCATCCTCACCACCAATCTGACCCCCCATCCACTCGGTCAAACTCCTCACGAAGCCAACTACATCCCTCCCTGTACGGGAGATGAGACAAAGTGGGTACTTTTGGCCGAGGTTGGCGAAATTCCAGTGGGATTCTAGGAGGACTAGGAGTTCGAGCACTCGGGCGGAAGGGTCCGTGGGGAGGAGGATGGAGCCCCCGGTGTTGAGGGTTGAGGTGATTAGGTCTGTGGGAGGGAGGAGGGCGGGAAGAGAGGTTAGCGTTCGGCGGTCGGCTGGAGCGAGAGAAGGAGAACGAAGAGAAGGGGGAGCATAAGGAGGGAGAGCAAGCGTACCCAATAGCTTCTTCTCCCGATCGACCCTCTTAACGTTGACCATCCCACTCCTCTCGGCCCCCACAACGACGACGCCCATCCTCCTCATCGCATCATCAATCCTGGCTCCATTCAACAAGGCCGCTCCGTCCAAATGATGCTCCTTGACGTGATTAAAGATTGGAGCGTAGAGGAGTGACGAAGAGGAAGAAGCGGGGGAAAGGGAGGAAGAGAGCGAGGGACGGAGAGTGTAGAGTGAGCCGCCGAGGGTGTGGCCTGAGCGATGGGCGACGAGGGTGTAGCCTTTGAGGGGACCTAGAAGGGGGAGAGAAAGGGTTAGTATGAGATGCAGAGAGATGGAGAGAAGCAGAGCGAGCGTACCGGAGAGATGAACGGGTTGGGTCCACCGAACGGCGTTGACCGTCAGGAAGGCATCACGAATCTCCTTGGTAGTGACCTTCCACACCGTATCCCAAGGGTCCTTCTCCTCCTCCCCATCCTGCACTACATCATCCTTGACCTCAACCTCCATCTCCTCCTGCTTAACCACCTCCTCCCTCTTCCTTCCCTTCCTCTTCTTTCCCTCCACCTCCTTCCCCTGCGTACTAACCTCCCAAGCCTCATTCCTCTCCTCCTCACTCCTCGCCATCACCCACTCCTCGACAGCCCACCTGCCCATCTCCCTCGTAGGCAGCGTCGCATAAACCGGGCACCTCAACCCGCATTTCGCTTTCAACCAAGGGAGTAATCCCAGACTCGTGAGGAGGGGGTGAGTGAGAAGGACGAGATTGAGTGTTGGTGCTAGGGATTTGAGGAGGGTGAGGTATTGCGATGTGGCTACTGAGGCTTCTGTTGGAGAGCTGGGGGTGCTGCTGCTGGACGAGGAGGAAGGGAGAGAGGCTGGGGAATGATCGAATGTACCGCAGTCTAAGAGGATTTTGGCTGAGTCGACGGTGAGGAGGTAACAAGGCGGATGGCCCGGTGGAGCCAAGGGAGTGAGAGTGATGCTCATCCTCGTCTAGACGATGGAGCAGCTTCAAGTCAGCGTTGAGAGCGCTAAGAGGGGGAGTGAAAGTGCTCACCTGCTTAATAGACTAGCTATTCACACTCCTGTACCCGAGTAGCCCCGTTTCGAGAGCGAGTCGAGCGGCAGACGATGAAGCGAGAGGACAACCCGCGCCGCGTTCGATGAGCAGCAAGTTGAGGGGCGGAGGGATGATGGGCAGCAGCTCGAGAGGAGTTGAAGAGCTGTAGATATCTTGGTGTTGGGCATTTGAATGCTCCAGGAGGTCAGATGAACCCTCTGTAGCTCTGCTACAGTCTCCCAGCGCTCTTCTCGGCGCCGACTCGCCCTGCGAAGCTCTGCAGCGAGATATGGGGCGTGCAGGAGCAGTAGCGCTCAACCGATGTACTTAAGATGCAGCTCACGTCACCCCATATCGTTCACTTGCTCTCTAATCATCCATTTTGGTCAACTTTCACGGGCAGTCCGCCGAGCTCGTTCTCGGCGACGGCTTCAGAAGAGCGATATCACGTCGAGCGGCGATTTTGAAGGTTCAGAATGATACTAGCTTTGTTCAACCTCCTTGCTGGCTCTCTCACTCCCCTTCATCCGCCTACACGATCCCCTGCGAAGCGCGTCGGCGCAGAGAGGCAAGGTTGCGAAGGGCTGAACGAGCTCTGCTCGCGTTTTGTAAGCAAGCAGAATTCTTGAATCGTGTGAATGATGTGCTCTGCAGCTCTGCCACGTCTTTTACACGATGTTTGAGGCCGAACGAGGCGCTCGAGCCACACGCAGCTGTTCGCTGAGGGCTGAGGGAGCTGTGATGGGAGGATTGTAGGGTGTTAAGTGGGTACAGGAGGGTGGGGATGGGTTGAGAAGTGAGATTGAGTGTCATAGGATGTATTACAAGCTGTAATAGAGTGTACCCCTTTGCCGAAATTGGGCTTGGTCGTCTGCTCTCGCTGTCGTCTCTCTCCCTCTGCCTCTGCCTCTCTCCCCCTCGTCGTCTCTCCCTCTCCCTCTCTTCCCCCTTGTTCGTTACTCTTTGTTAAAATGGGATTGTCCGTCTCCAAGCTCCGTAAGTCTACTCCCTCTACCGTCCTACAGCTTTCAACTGGCGAGACAACGACAAGAGAACACTGTGCGCTGACACCCTCCCCATCTCTCACTCTCTTTCCAACACTTGTCCCACTCTGCCTACCACTCGCCATCTGTACTCGATTACATTTACTCACCCTACACCTCACTCTCTCCCTCTCTAATCCCCTACAACTCTCTCCCTCATCGACAACACACGCGCCGCCACGTCCCCCCCGCTGACACGCTCCCCCTACTCATCACATCGTCTGCTCTCCTCTCCCATAACTCCTACTACTCACCTACATCTCAATCTCAACTCGATGCTCAAACTCTAGTCTCCGGCCTGTTCGGCAAGAAGGAGATGCGCATCCTCATGGTCGGACTCGACGCCGCTGGAAAGACGACCATCCTTTACAAGCTCAAGCTCGGTGAAATCGTCACTACCATCCCTACCATCGGTTAGTCCTTCTGCCTCTCTTGACTGAACTACAGCGCATGGGACTAGCGACGAGGAGGGGCCAGCATGGAACCAGACTCGGGAGGGCAAACACGCGTGTCGGGCCCAAGGTCTACTCGGCCTGGGAGAGACGGTAGAGTCGCGTGCGGTGGTAGTAGAGGGCTACAGAGGATTCCTATCGACCAGCAGGACTCTTCGCACCATCCCAGCAACGTCCAGCTCCCTCTCATCTCGCGCATCAACTATCCGCATACCCTTGTCTCTGAGCGCGCTCAAGCTGACCCCCTTCCCCTTTCGCTCGACTCTGCTAGGATTCAATGTCGAGACTGTCGAGTACAAGAACATCTCGTTCACCGTGTGGGATGTCGGAGGACAGGACAAGATTCGTCCCCTTTGGAGGCATTGTACGTTCATCTCTCTCAGCCTCTCTGCGCCGGCGGAGGCGCGTTCTCTCCGCTTCCAGGCTCGCTAACCCCCTCCCTCTCCTTCCCCTCCACCTCTCCTCTGAATCGTCACTAGACTTCCAAAACACCCAAGGCATCATCTTCGTCGTCGATTCCAACGATCGCGAGCGTGTCTCCGAGGCCAGGGAGGAGCTTCAACGCATGCTCAACGAGGACGAACTTCGCGATGCTCTCCTCCTCGTCTTTGCCAACAAGCAGGATCTTCCTAACGCTATGAACGCCGCTGAGATTACCGACAAGTTGGGATTGCACTCGTTGAGGCAGAGGACTTGGTACATTCAGGCGACTTGCGCTACTAGTGGAGATGGTCTTTATGAGGGGCTTGAGTGGGTGAGTTAAGAGCGCTGGGCTTGACGGGTGATGAAGCTTGGAGCGAGCGAACGAACGCTGACCTTCTCCTCTACCATCAAACAGCTCTCGACCAACCTCAAGCGAAGGGCATAAAGCGGTTCGGCGCTCCCTCCTCCCCCGCCCTCCCTTCTCGGCTCACCCTCCCGCCATGTTGCACCTTCTACAACAGTCGTCTTCTCTCCCACTCTCCAAATCGTACTCCCTTTCTCTTTTCCTACGCCCCCCTCCTTCTCCCCTTGTTTGCTAGGTCCCCCTTCTACCCTTCCGTTTCAGCGTCCCCCAATGCTATTTCCCTTTTGAAAGCCCGCATTGGATCAGTTTACCGAGGAGGAGAGAATGAGAGTACAGCGAAGAGAGTTCTGCTTCCTGCGCTTTGAACGGCGCGAAACTACTTGATGAGAGAGAGGGAGGAGCACGCGAACGACTTGGAGCGTATCGTCATCCTCCGTTGCTCTTACTCCTCCTTCCCTCTCGCTCGCCATGTCGTCTACCAACAGTAAGAAATCAGCCCTCGTAATTGGTGGTTCCCGGTCCGTCCCCTGCTCCTACTCCTACCCCTTCCCAACACCCTACATACTAACCACCCCCACTACTCCACCAGCGGCCTCGGTCGTTCTCTCGTCTCCCTCCTCCACACCCGGGGCTACAATGTGTTTACCACCGTCCGGACCGCGCCTGGAGCAGGGGAGTTTGAAGATGGTGTGAAGGTTATTGAGGGAGTGGATTTGGGCGTGGAGGGCGCTAGTACTGAGGTGCTGGAGGAGGGATTAGGAGGGGGGAGTTTCGAGTTGGCGGTTTACTCGGCGGGGTACTTTACTACCGATGTGCGTTCACTCTCTTTCTCGCTGTACCTACTCAGCTGACTGGAAGGTGGCAACAGACCCTAGACACCCTCAACTGGACAGAAATGCAACGAATGCTCAACATCTGCGCTCTTGCCCCTGCTTTCATCCTCGGTCGATTGAACGCGCTCAACGCACTCAAGGAAGGCGCTCGAGTGCTCTTAATTACAACGGAAGGAGGCTCGGTCACCTTGCGGACGAGCGAGGAGGGAGGCGGGAACTATGGGCATCATGCTTCCAAGGTGCGCCGAGCCGAGCTGAGCGCCGAACGGCCGTTGGGAGGGGAGGAGGCTGAGCTGACGGGGAATGATCGTACAGGCAGCAGCAAACATGGTAGGCAAATTACTCTCCATCGACTTAGCCAAGAAAGGCGTAACAGTCGTCAATATCCATGTACGTTCCCCTCCCTCCCCTTCTTCTCCTCTCCCTCTCCCTTCTAATCCCCTCCCTTCCCTTCTCCCCTACAGCCGGGATTCATGCGCACCTCGATGACCCGCGACATTGGATACGACCAATTCTGGGACGAGGGCGGAGCAGTCGACCCGGATGAGGCGGCTGTCTCGTTGCTGGACTTCGCGGAGAGGGAGGTGAGGGAGGGGCATGGTGGTCAGTTTTGGGCGCCGAGGGGACCGAGGTACGCTCTCTTTTTTCTTAGTCTCTCGTTAGCGGGCGGGAAGGAGGGAAAGGGGAGGAGAATGAGGCTGACCGAGTTTCGTTTGATGGGCGGTCGAACAGGGATATCGGCGAGGCGGAGAGGGTGTTGGGAAAGGATTTGCCGACGCCACTGCAGTTGCCTTACTGAGGTCAAGGTCGGAGGAGGTAGCGAGGAGCCTGGAAATAGCTCAAGATCCGTTTTTTTCGTTCTCTGGGCTCGGCGAAGGCGTTCTCACGAGTTCGAGTCGATCAAGGCGAGGGCGAGCAGCTGCGTTACTCCCCAATCTATACTGTATGTGTTTCCTACTCAAACGCCGCCAGAGAGGCAGCTCCATACGCACTGCCATCGAGCCCTCGGCAGACCATAGCGAAGTCCGAGACGGCTTGTCGGCATTGCTTGCCTGTTCGGGCGCTGTGATCCACGAAATGAGGGTCAGCTTCCTTTGGTCTTCTCGCCTTCGCGCCGGAAAGTAACTCGAGAAACCCACCTCAGCACAGCCTTCTCAAACCTCGCCTTCGCCTCCCCACTCGCCTTCGCACTAGGCCACCCCTCCCTCGCCAACAATCCCTTCAAGCCACCCCTCATCTCCTCCGGCATGCGCATAATCATAGCATGCAACAACTCGCTCAACGCGGCAAGATGGGAGCGGGGAACCGCGCCCCCGATGGAGTGGAGGAGGGTCTCGAGCAGCGAGGGACCGTGGGGTTGGAGTGTCGAGTGGAAGATGGTGGAGGAGGGTGAGGCCATGCGGGTTTGTTGGACTGTTGCGATCTGTGAGGCGCGGGGAGAGGGTCAGCGAGGAGGGAGGAAGGGGAGGGGAGAGGGAGGCGGACCAAAAGGTCGATCGTCGCTTTGAGGGAGAAACGCTCTTGCATCCCCAAGCCGCGTTTGGCGAAGGTGATGATGGCATCCAGATGGGAAGGGAGGACGATGAAGATGCGAGGGTAGTAGCGCACGAGCTGGTGGAGGGCAAGGGCGAGGGGATCAGCTCAAGTCGGCGAGGTAGGGTAGGCTAATTAGCGGCGCTTACCGAGTTGCAGAAGACGAGGAAGGCTTGAACGGTGTCGGGGTTCTCTTCCATCGCTGTAGACCAACGAATACGAGTCAGCAGCTGTTCCCTACGACCTCCGAGCCGAACAAGCACGACCGAGCAACTCACCCTTCAAATCCCCATGAGTGGTCAACACGCTCTCCAATCCGACCCTAACCGGCTCTCCGATCCTTGCAATATCCTCCTCACTCAACTGATGGTCCGATTGATCCCTCGACAACCTCGCTACGAGCGAGCCGGCGATGGAGAGCCAAACGGATGAGGGCGAGGCTTGAAGAGCCGATGTGGAGAGAGTGAGGAGGGAGAAAGAGTCGAGAGCGAGAGGAGAGGGAATGGCGTCGGAGGTGGAGTTGCGAATGTACTCGGCGAGGGCCTGCAAACGGGGATCGAGTTAGCTCAACCCCTGCGCTCCCGCTTCCTCTTCCGAGGCTACCGCTCACCTGAACGACCTCAGCATCACTATTCCACACCCTCGCCGCACCCTCGACCGCCTCGCCCAATGCTCTCCGCATCTCAACAATCCTCGGATCGCTCAACACTCTCGCCGAAATTTCCTTGACCTGTTGCGTGTCATCAAAGCTGGCGTCCAGGTCGATGAGGTCTCCCTCGGGGTCGGAAAGGCCTTTCGCGCAGGCCGTGAGGTAGTTGAGTTGCTGGAGGCAGAGGTCGCGGGATTCGGTGGGGAGCTGCGAGGACGGCGAGACGGTCAGCTTCCATCGATGGGGAGAAGAGAGGACGGTTCGCAGCGTACCTGGCCGTGGGCTTGTACCGAATGAGCGAGCTTGGATACGATGGGGTTGGCGAGAGCCTGCGAAAATCGAGAAGAGGAAAGGTGAGCAACGAGCTCGCAGCGCCGAGAGAACAAGACGACGAGCTCACCAGCAACGGCTCGACGATCTGATCTTCCGGAAGCGCTTGCACGACGCTGGAAACCGACTCGAGAACCTTGACGAGCTCCGTGTCCTGCGAAGCGAGGAAAGGGTCAGCGACTCGCTTATGCGGTCGTCGGTCAAACGACTCACCTCGACTTTGCCCTCCAATCCACCGAGAACAGCAACAAAGCTTCCGACATGACCGGTCAACACCTTCCTATTAGCTCCGCATAGCCCTCTCAGCGCCCTCGCCGCCTGACTTCCCAACTCCCTCTCCTCCAGCCCACCGACGACGAATCCCACCGCCGCGAGACACGCCTCCGGCTGAGTAGCGAACCATGCCGCGTAGGCTCCTACGAGACGCAAAGCGGTAGATCGGATGAGGATATGCTGAGATCGAGGAATGGCGCCGAGAACTGTTGGGCCGAAGAGGGTGGGAAGATGGAGAGGGCAGGGGAGGGAGACGGCCTCGTGGACGGCGTGGAGGGTGAATAGAGTAGCTTCTAGCTCCTCGTAAGCGTCGTCCGAATCGGGATGAGCTTGAGCCATTTGGCTTTCGGCGAGCGAGACGAGCCCGCCGAGCATCGACTCGCGGAGGGTGTAGTACGAGTATAGCATCGTCTCGGCGAGTACGGTGCTCCTGTAGATGCGGAAGTTGTCCAAGACGTCTGCGCCGAATGAAGAGGTAAGCGACGCTCGTTAGCGAAAGAAGCAAGGAGCAAGCTCACCTTTCGGCCAGGTCTTGACGACCTCCTTCTTGGGTCGCTCCGCTCGTCGTCGCAGACCCTCAGCTAGCGCGCCAAAGACGGCCTTGATGACCTCCCACTCGTGCACGCGACCATCTCTGCCCTCGCGACCCTCGCCGTCGCCGCTAACGAGTCCAACGTCCGAGCTCTCCTCCTGTAATGCCATCCATACGCCGCTAGTCATCTCGTTGATGTTGTACGACTCGGTGGTGTGGCCGGGGAAGTGAGTGATGGCGAGGATGAGGTGGAAAAGGGCGATGGTCGGCGGTGAAGAGAGGTTGAGGGGTGGTGGCTGGCCGGCAGCAACGGCGGCGGTGGGTGTCGAGGAGAAGAGGAAGGAGATGAAGTGCTCGGTGATGGCGCAGACGAGCTTCATCACCGCTAAGGCATCATCATCGGCGTCCTCGGCCTCGACGGCATCTCGGATCACTCCTTGCACCCATTCGGACGTCGCCCATCCCACTACCAGCTCCTCCGTCTTCTGTCGACCGACGAACCTCGTCACGCCTACTGCTCCGGAAAGGCCACTGCTCCGCTCAATGAGCTCCTCGATAGCCGTGCAGGCGGCGATGGTCGTCTCGGAGTTGGAGAGGTGCGGGAGGATGAGAGGGTAGAGGGTCGTGAGCTCGGTGTGGGCGAATTGACCGGCGAGGAGGAAGGAGGTGAAGCATGAGAGGGCCGAGTTGAGCTCTCGTGAGGGAGAGGAGGGGGCGGAAAGAGAGGAGGAGAGGGTTGAGACGATCATGGGCGTGGAAGAGGACAAGGTCGACATGTATGCGATCCTGGAGGCGCAAGCGGGTCAGCAACGAGTCACTCTCCTTGTTAGAGATATACCGCACCTCTTGTTGCCCACTAGCTCGGCCCTCGCAACCTGCTCGACGACCACACTGAGCACCTCGAGAACTGCCTCCCTACTAGTCCCAGCGCCTCCTACTCGAGCCATAACCTCCAGCAGCCAATGGTCCCACCTCCCACTTTCTTCCGCATCCCCTTCCTTGAGCGCCAACCTCAGAGACAAGCTCGTAACCGCGCCGGCGAGCTTCCTCAACACCACGCGTTCTCCCTGCCTTTCGGGTCCTTGAGCGGGGTAAGCTTCTGCAGCAGAGGTCGACAGCCATCCTAGTAGAGATTGCTTGAGCGGCTCATGCTGTTCGAGGGGCAGAGTCTCCCATTGGCGAGCGATGGAGAGCTGGAGAGTTGAGGCAGCGAAGAAGCGGACGGAGGGGTCGGCTGAATGGGCGAGAAAGGGTCCCGGAAGAGACCAAGCTAAAGGTGAGGATTGTACCTGCTGTAGCTGGTGCTGTAGCTGGACTTGAGTCGCCGGAGGAGTCGAGGGCGAGTAGAGCGCTTGGATCAACTGAGCGCGGGGGATCAATAAGGTGCAGAGGGCTTGGAGAGGACATCGTCGCACCTGAATGACCTGTTCAAGCTCTTGCTCCATCCGAATCTAGCGATCGGCCGCGAAGCAGCGGAAGAAGCGGAGGGAGAGCAGCGAAGGGCGCTTTCGGTTCGCAAGTCGTCTCGGTGGGCGAAAAGGGGGCCGCAGGATCTCTCACCTCTCACCGCAACAATCGGCAACCAGCTCTTGGGAAAGCTCACGAGCTCAGCGCGAAGCTGACCGAGCCGACGAGGCTAGATATGCACCCGCAGACTTCGCCGAACCTCGCTCGCCCCTTCAATCCGTACTGTCACCGAGCTCATTTGCCAGGCCGTTTACTACTTTCCGCCGTACATCTTCTATCCCGCAATCACATACACCACTCGCGAGTCGCCCGTTTCGTCGGCCAAATCGTTTACTGTCGGCGTTGGGGTGAGCGGGAGGGGAGGAAAGGACGTCGATTCGGCGAAGGTGAAGGAGGGTGTTGAGAGGCGGAAAGAAAAGCGGTAGCGTCAGTAGATTACTCGGAAGTTGATGATAGGACTGCAGAGCTCACGTGGTGGTTGCTGCAAGAGAGTGAACAAGGAAGGAGCAAGCAACAGGTCAGCTCTCGAGTCCCTCGTGATTCACCGCGAACGAGCGATCCGTAGCAAGATCTCACTTCTTGTGGTGCTTAAGGTGCATGTTGTCTGTGCGAATGAGGTCCAGGGTCAGCTCTCAGATCTTACGGAACCGACTCGACGCATCACGGCGTGCGTGGTCGCTGGTCCCCCCGCTCCGCTCCTCGGCACTCTATCTGCTCCTCCAACGAGACCGAGGAATACAGTACTCACAGTCAATGGTGTATCCGATGAAGAAGAGTCCAACGATGGCGTGGATGAAGGGAGCGCCCGAGGCGTTCTCGCCCTCAAAGTAACGCTGCTTGTAGCGAGCGAAGGGGTTGGCTCCGGCCGACTTCTTGGCGGCAGCGCCCTTGGGGAGCTAGCAGAGTACAGGATCAACGTAGCGCACGAGAGCAGGGAGGAGAGGCAAGCTGTCAGCGCCTGCTAGCATGTCCGACCGCACCCGCGCATTTTGCTCGTCAAGGTCGGTCGTCGTTCAAGGTGGAAGCTCTGTAGGGACTTACCTTGGAGTAGAAGTCGACGACGCGGGTCATGCGAGCAGCCGACTGGGGGGCACCAATGGCCGAAGGCGAGGCAATCTTGGGAGGGATGAGGGCGGCGAGACGGGACACTGTTGGCAGCGTTTAGCAAGGGGAGGAGAGAGCGGGCGAGTCAGTGAGCTGTTGGAGCTGGGAAGCAGGCTACAGAGCGAGTAGCATGCCAATACAGCTAACACTGCTGTACAGCAAGACGTACTCATGAATGAGCGAGTGAGGCGACTGAGGAAGAGAGGGCCAGCTCGAGCTCGAGCGCGTCGATGGCCCCAGCCTCGTTCAATTGCGATTTCAAGCGGCGGATTAGCTCGAGTAAGTAAATGTTGAATTGGGTCGAGAGGGCTCTGACAGGCTATAGAAGCTCAGGCAAGCTACTTCGTGGTATCACTCCACTGCAAGAAGCCTCTCGAGGGGGCAGGAAGCTCTGAGGGAGACTCTCCGAACCCAACGCCGAAGCTCGCTCTCCCTCGATTTTGGCGCTGGCTGCACCTTTTCAGATTGAATGAGACCGCGTCGACACGCTCTAGCAGGCTGATGTACCATTACTTTGCACCTGTGAGTTTGTGAAGCAACTTACATCGCTCCAGTCGACTGGAACCGCGCGAGGAGCTAACGCCGAACTCGCTTCGGCCTTTCCCTCGTCTGCACCGCTCACCGCTCTGCGGAGTGACTCAATCTGGCGAGGAAGCGCGAACATTCTTCTCTGTTTTCTTCCTTCCTTCTCTTTCCTCGACTCGCGACTCTCGCTCGTCTCGCTGCTCGGCATGGAAGCAGCCCTGCAACGCTCTCCCTTCGCCTCCAAGCAGTTCTGGGAGCTCGTCGCTGCAGACCCTCCCTGGTCCAACAAAATCGCAATCACCTACGTCCTCAACACGATGCATCAATTCGTCTCGCTCTGGTTCTCGCACCCTACCTCCCCTTTCGACCCTTCCTACTTCCTCTCGGTTCGGGACGACTCGAAGCGGTTCAAGATCATTGCTCGGACGGCTCAGATTAGGATCGAAACTCGTCAAAGACGCAATGACGCGGACGGACTGTCGTTGGCTAAGCAGGAGGATCTCAAGGATGACTTGCACGGAGAGGTCGACGAAGGGCACTCGCTCGCGGAGCTGTTGGAGCTCCCGGAATGCAGTGGGTTGCTTTCTTTCCTTTTCCTCGAAGACCTTCACTGATTCTATTTCTCCTCTTGCGCAGAAAAGGAGCTCGCACAAGCCGTCCAGCATGTCTACCGTCGTATGATGCGAGCGCCGAAGCTCGCAGATTCGCATATGAGGGCTTGTGCAATCGTTTGGAAGGGATATGATGGAGGGATCAATAATCTGACGAGATGGCAGAGGATGGTGGTGAGTGCTTTCGAAAGGTCTCGAAGCCTGAAGGGGGGAAGGACGAAGATTCGAGCCTCGGCGCTGAGCAAGCCCAGTCGCTCACAGTCTTTCTCACCTCTCTCTCGACTCGAACCTCGCTCACGACTTGCTACCAACCACTTCTTCCCTTGCCTTCCACTTCTAGGTCGCTATCAAAGCTCACGAGGTCGCCGAGGTTTGTTTCGGCGATACTTCACCTTTCCCTTCCTGCGCTGACTTGCTCACCTGCAGGCAATCGACGCCCACAAAGCAGCATCTGAGCATCCCCAAGAGTTTTCCCGATCCCTAGGGCACCAGCATGCCCCCGCTCTGACCGCGAGGCAGGCTCGTCGAAGCGGAGTGTTGGAGGAGCAGCTTCGGCGGAGGTGGAGTGGAGCTTGACGAGGGAGATTACGAAGGCATGGAGGCGTAAATCAACGATTCACTTCATCTAGAATGTGTCTCACTCTCGACTGGGGCGGTGGAGCTCGTGCAAAACTCGAGAAACCCTCAGCTCCGTGATTACTGACTCACCTCGCTTGCTTCTCTTGCTTTCCTCCCTTGCGCCGCCTCTCTCACCCTGTTCGAGCTCGAGTACAATCTGACTTGGGATGCCGTGCTCCCCGTGCTCTTTGCTTTTGCTCTGCTTGCACCTCAGCAGCACGTCCCCTTCGTCCCGCCTTTCGCTCCGGACGACGACGCCGAGGAGAGCACTGGTGCCATTGTTCACTGCCCCGAAGCCGTTGAAGGCTCGATCCTGCTGTTATCTCTCTTCATTCTCTCCTTCTTTCTTGTTCCTCTCGCTCTCTCAGCTCCCCCAAGACGATGTCGGTTCACCCCCCTTCTCACTCGGCCGTGGAGGAAGCAGTCAAGAACTCGCCGTACGCCAAGAAAACAGCTTGGGAGCTCATGGCGGTGGAACCCAACTCTCTCCCGCCGACACTAAGCATGCTACAATGCATGGGCACCCTCGACACCCTCCTAGGCTTTGCCGAATGGCTCTCGCTTCGCATCCTTCCTGGACTCGAGCCTCCACATCGACGAACTCGGCTCCAGCAGCAAGTCGGTAACTTTGAGAAGGATCTTCGCGAGATGAAGCAGCTGCATGAGAGGCATCGCGGTCTCCCTACGATGAAGGTGGAGGAGTTGGAGAACTTTTATCAGAAGCTGGTTCGGCCGACTTTGATGACCATCGTGGGCATCGGTAAGTCAAATGTTCTCTCCCTTATCGATTCGCATGAGGTGACTGAAGCTCTACATGGACCTACAGAAGAGCCCATCTTTGCTCAATTCGACAAGATTCGTCGGCGCCTCGAATCCGTTCCTTCGGCGCAAGGGCTCGAGCTCAAGGCAGCGGCAACCGTCTTGCATGCTTTCTACCAAGCAGGTTGGGACAACTTGTCGCCGTGGCAGAAGCTCTGCGTGAGTCGGTCCCTCTCCTTCCGTGCGAGATAGCCCTCGCTCTTGAATCTTGACCTCGGCTCTCGATTTCGGCTCACCCTTTCTTTGCTTCTCCCCTCCTTCCGGTACCATTCGCAACCCACGTGCACAGGCATTCTACTCAGCTAACTCTGTACTACTCCCCGTGAGTTGAAGATGGGCTCAAGATCGCCCCTCCTGCAGTTCGGCGATCTCGGCGCGGTCGCTGACTTTCGACCTTGCTCCTTCGACGTCGCAGGAGCTCGACTTAGCCTACCCGCGCGTCAAGAAAACACCTACCGCTCACTCTCTTGGTCATCAAGCGCATCTCGTTCCCCAAGCGAGACAGGGAAGCCGTGCGAGCGCGGTTTGGAAGGGGGAGAGCTCGAGGTGGCAGTGAGCTCGGAAGGGGTTCATGTAGGGATTTGGAAGCAGTCGACTGTAGTTTAACGTCTCATTTTAAGTCTTCCCTACACCTCAGCCGTCGAGCTGTACCATTCACTCTGCCGTTTCAGCCCTAGGGCCTCTTTGCTCGGCTTTCTGCTCCTTGCTCGCACCTCGGCGCGCTCGTCATCACGCCCCACCCACCGGGATTCTTCTCGGGCGACTCTGACCAGGCTCAAGCCCACGCCGCCGTCTACGGAGGACAACAGCACCAGTCGAGCTGGTCTCACGAGGTGAGTTTGAGGAGGAGAGCTGAGAAAGCGCCGAGCAGGCCAAGAGCGACGTGAGCTGACGAGATCTATGTATCCCATCCTAGTTGATTGCTGGTGCTTGCGATTTTGAGGTAATTGCTCTATTATGTCTTTTTGACCTACAGATGCCGTGGGGAGGCTCCCGAGACGACCCCGTCGAGCGCGAGCTCAGGATCGCCGAATCCCTGTCGTACGCTCGCTTTCAGCGGCTGACTTGCTTATATTCACCACATATAGGCTGCCAAAGCTTACGAGAAGCACGTCGCTCAGAAGCGCCCCCCTCCTTCGCACCAGCCCAACCGAGTGCTTCGGCGAAGACTTCGCGTCAGCTTTGGCTTGCTACGGACGAGTCGCTGACCCGTCAAGAACACAAAGTACTATGCTCAAGTTGCGAATTAGCTACAACAACCCCTCGAAAAATCACTCCTGCTCTTCATCTTTCGATCCAAAGCCGAGATGCCAGACTCCCCTCCTTCCCAAGAACCCGAGCCAAACCCTCCACCTCTCCACACTCTTCACCAATTTCCTCACTCCCAATCTCTCCCTTCCCAGCTCCTTCGTACCCTTCTCTAACGTGCCCCCATCGCCGACTTTGCTCTTCACCATCTTGCTGAAATCCGTCACATCCCCGAGCTTCTCCTCGACGACGGATTGGGCGTAGAGGAGACGAGAGGACCCGATCGAGAGCTTGGAGAGTGGAGAAGCGGTCGTGGAGTAGGATTCGGCGTGGGTAGAGAGGGCGACGGCGGAGGAGGTGAGGGTGTTGAGTTGGGCGGTCTTGGATGCGAGTAGGGGCTCGAGGGAAGAGAGAGCTTGGTCGTAAGAGTTGTTGACGGTCTGTTGGAGAGGACGAGTCAGTCGTCAACGCGAATGGAACGGCAGGCAGCGAAAGGCGGGCGCACCTTCAACGCCTCGACCATCTCGGCGAGTTTGCGCTCCTTCTGATGGAGAGTGAAGTAGGTCATGCGAAGGTTGACGTCGAGCACGAGTCGTTTCCTGTTGTTCATGCAACTAGGTCAGCTCTTCCTCCTCAACATGCGATGATGGCTGAGACACCGAGAACAAAAACTCACCTGGACAGTGTCTGCCACGGCTCGGGAGCATCCTTGACAATATTGAACGAGTGCCTCCTCCTCCTCGTCTTCATCTCCGGCCTATCTCCCCATCCGAGCCCCCTCGCCTCACCCATGCCCAAACCGATTCGATCCTCGCCCTCTCCCGCCTCGTCGTCCAGCTCCGTCTCTCCCTCCGACCCAAACGAGCTCATAGTCGGCAATCCCGGCGCCTCACTAACGCTCCTCCTCGGACTCTGCATCCTCGCGCTAGCGTTCGCCCACGCCGCCGCTCTTTCTTGAGACGTCGAGCCCGTCCCTCCTCCCGTCGAAGTTGAGAGGAATGAGCTCTTCATCGTCGGACTGATGCTGGGGCTGGGAGAGAGGGTGAGGGTATGTCTCTCTGCAGTACCGACGTCGAGGCGGTTGGTGCTGGGGTTGCGGCTCGTGGGAGTAGAGGTCGGATGAGATTCGGAAGAGAGGGCGGAGGCGAGACGGGAGGCGAAGGCGGCTGCTTTCGAGGAGGTAGTGGTAGCTGATTCGGGCTCGAGCGTAGATGAGCGCGAGTCGGCGGGATCCGGCCTGCGAGAAGAGGGCGAGACGTCAGCTTCGAACCGAAAGGCGAGCAGAGAGAGAGAACGAACGAGATGACCAGCGCGGGGGCGAGCTTGGTAGTCGAACTGGCGGCCGAGGCGAGAGGTGCAGGATGAGTAGTCTCGGTGAATCTGTGCGCAAAGACGACTCGTTAGCATGTCGACACTTCGCCATAGGATAGCAACTCACCCCAACCCATCGCCGAACAACCTCCCCGCCCTTCCCGCTCGCTCCCTCACACCCTTCAACACGCCCCTCCCAATACTCATCATCCCATCACTAGCAAGCGAAGCCGCGATGCCCACCGTCCCCTGAGTACTAGCATGAGCACTCGGCGCCAAGCTCTCGCCATCACTGGCCGTCCCCGCGCCTCCCTTCTCCTTCTCCCTCTCCGCCTCCGTAGCCTCCCCATCAGTCTTATCCTCCCCAACCTTCTCCTTCCCTCTCTCCCTATCGCGACTCTTCCTCCTCTCCCTACTAGCCCTCCTCCTCGCCCTCCTTCCCTCCTTCTCCTCAACCATCCCCCACAGCTTTCCCACACTCCCACCTCCTACTCCCCTCTCCATCTCTCCGACCAATCCCTCCAAGCTAGCAGTCTCGACTTCTTCGCCTTTGCTCCTCCTTAGCGGCGAGGTCGCGCCCGCCGAGCCATCGGGCACGAGCGAGGAGAGACCGGCGTCGAGGCGGGTGCGGAGGGCTCGAGAGACTTTGGTTCGAGAGGAATCGGGGTTGTGGGAGCGAGTGTAGAGGGCTGAGAGGGAAGTAAGAAAGGTGCGCGTGAGGTAAGTGGTAGGAGGGAGGCGGTGATGTTTCTGTGCAAAGAGTCAGGGGTCAGGAAACGATCTACTCGCTACGACGCAAAAAATGAAGAGTAAGAAACAACTCACAGCAAAAGATTGAACCGCCAAGGCAAACTTGGTCCTCCTCTCGAACACATCCTTCGGCATGTCCTCTCCCAACGCCTTCATCTTCCCCCTCGCCCCAACCGTAACGCTCACCAACGCGGCCAGCAAGCTAGGACTCAACACCGCCTCCTCCCCCTTGGTCAAATGAACCAAAGGCTCCGCAACCTCAAACCGAAAGAGGGACAACGCCGAGAGGGTCGTATCGCAAAGCAAGCCGTCTCCCCGCGTGAGATGACGACCAGCAGGGACGTGTGCGGCGGTCGCTTCGGCCCATTCTTCCGAGTCTGCGTGCGTGAGGAAAGGGGGAGGTGCAGGCTCGACGCCGGAGAAGGGAAGGGGGATGCGGACGATGCCGAGTCCGTAGAGCGCTAGAGCGTGCTGGACGAGTCGGATTAATGAGAGGATGGTTTCGGCGAAAGGGGTGGGAGCGGGAGTAGAGTGGTTGCCGTTGCTGTTGCCGTTCTGGGAAGAAGGGACGGTGAGGTTCGAGGTAGAAGCCGAGGGGGCGGCGGCGGAGGGGTGAGATGCCGCTGAGGGGGAGGGGATGGGAAGGCGGAAGGACTGTCGGAAATGAAGCTGTTGCGCCGGTCTGCCATGGGGGGAGTAGGTCAGCGGGGGTCGAGGAGGCGAGCCGAGTCTGAAGGCACGACGAACGTCGCTGGCGTGAGTCGGAGACCACTCCTTCCTCCTAATCCGAGCCTGCGGGTGAGGTGAGGGTTAGGGTGAGTCTTCACGGCGTACCCAAATCGACTACTCACCTTCTCAGGTTGATATTGGCGAAGAGGAGCTGCATCACCGATTCGTAGTCTCCTCCGGGAAGCTGGACGATGGAAAGGTTCGGATCGAGCGAAGGGAGTGAAGTGATAGGTATGTAGCTTCCTCGCTCATGGCGAGCCTGTGAAAGCCAGCAGCACGGTCAGCTTCGGTGCCCAAGCGCGCGCGAGAAGCGCCCCGAGCGAGCAGCTCCAGCGTCGCCAGACTCACCTCGCTGAGCTTGGCACCAGAGGAACGTAGTACAGTCTTGGTATCCTCGAATACACGGGCTTGCTGAGCCTGCGAAAGGCTCGTAGAGGGACTGAAGCGTTGAGCGGAGATCTGAGGAGCGAGCCGGGTCAGTGACGGCTTCGGAGGAGCAGGGAGGAGAGCTCACGGTATCGTTCTTGTCGCCAGTGAAGACTACGATGACTGGGAGAGCAGCTGTACGATCTGTGACCCTGGTGAAGCGCGAAGAGCGTCAACAAAGGGCGGAGAGACGTCAGCGATGGCTATGTAGGGCATCAGAGCAGCTAAGAGCTCACCTCTGCTCTACTGCCCAAAGTTGGTAGCCTGACAAGGTGGTTGCGGCTGTCCTCGACCAATCCGCGAGCCAATTGACTTCATAGAGCGAAAAAGGGAGGGTGGGGAGGAGCAGAGAAGGTGTACTGCTGCTGGCAGCAGCTGTAGGGCGGGCTGCTACCCCCTCTGCCATCCTGTAGCCGAGTGGAAGCGATGACGACTGGAACGAGCAAGAGCGAGAAAGACGATGCTCGGCGACTCTCGAAGCTTCTCTCGCTTTGGCCACAAGACCCGTTCGCCGCTCTTTCGCTCTTGGAGTGCTACAACTCGTTTCGTTTCCTTGCCATCGACCTACAGCGCTACAGCACGACCAATCAATGCTCTCCCGTCGAGCCATTCGCCTCACGCGCCTTCGCGTACCCCCACCTCAACTACTCACCTCGACCTCGCTCGGCGCCAACGCTGCTCCCTCCCGTCTCACTCACCCCAGCAGCCTCGCAATCCGCTCTCTCAATACATCCTCCTCTCGCTCTGCACCTCAATATCCACCTCCACCCGGCGGAGGAGGAGGGTTCCCACCAGGCGGCCTCGGCAACATCTTTGGGCAGCAGAAGCGAGAGCCAGGCGCTGCGCTCGAGGAGCATGGAGTAGACATTACCGAGCTTGCCAAGAAGGGTCAGCTCGACCCTGTCGTCGGTAGGGAGGAAGAGATCAAGAGGACGATTCAGATTCTGAGCAGGAGGACCAAGGTAGGTCTTTGTCGCCTTCTGTAGGTCTGAAACGATGAGTGAGCTGACGTATTAACATCCCTCTATCATGCTCTCCCCGCCGTCGCCCTTCCCTCGCATCCCATTGACGTCTGTTCGCTCTCGGTCTTCGTCTCGGCGTTCACCAGAACAACCCCATCCTCACTGGAGCTGCAGGTGTCGGAAAGACGGCCATCATGGAAGGACTCGCTCAACGTCTCGTCGCTGGAGAAGTGCCGGAGTCGCTCAAGGGTCGTCGACGTGAGTTCGGCTCGTTCTCGGTGCTCACCTCCCTCGCGTTCAATTGCTGACCGGTCTTCACAGTCGTCTCGCTCGACCTCGCCTCCATCATGGGTGGCACCGCTACTCGTGGGTCGTTCGAGGAGAAGATGAAGAACCTCATTGCCGATATTGAGGACGAGAAGGGCGATGTGATCGTCTTCATCGGTGAGCGGCTCCTTCTCCGCGCTCTTTCCCTCAACATCGAGCTGACAACCCTCTTCCGCAGACGAGATCCATCAGCTTCTCAACCTCGGCAAAGCTGAGGGCTCCCTCGATGCTGGCAACATGCTCAAGCCCGCTCTCGCCCGTGGTCTCCAACTCGCCGGAGGTTGGTCTTTCGCTCGCTATCTCTTGGCGGATTGATCGCTCACTTCTCATGTGCACAGCGACCACCCTCGAGGAGTACCGCCGCACCATCGAGAAGGACGCAGCTCTCACTCGTCGCTTCCAACCCGTCCTCGTCGAGGAGCCGAGCGTAGAGCAGACCATCACGATGCTCCGAGGCCTCAAGAGCAAGTACGAGATCCATCACTCGGTTTCGATCGCCGACTCTGCTCTCGTCACCGCCGCCGTTGCCTCCAATCGCTACCTCTCGGAGCGCAAGCTTCCCGACAAGGGTGAGTCCGAAAGCCGAAGAGCTAGGACTCGTTCGCTGACTCGTTTCCCTCGCAGCCATCGACCTCATCGACGAAGCCTGTTCCTCGGTCCGTCTCGCTCGCGAGTCCAAGCCACCCGCCCTCGAGTCCATCGAGCACCACATCACCGAGCTTCAAATCGAGCTCTCCTCCCTCGGCCGCGATGAGGATGAGGTCTCACGGGCTCGTCGCTCGGTCATTGCCGATGAGCTTTCCTCGCTTGAAGTCGAGGCGAAGGAGATGGAACGTACGTGGAGGGAGGAGAGGAATCGTGGTGAGGAGATTAAGAAGGCGAGGGAGGATTTGGAGGGGGCGAGGTGGAGGTTGGAGGAGGCGCAGAGGAGGGGTGCGTTTGATGAGGCGAGTAGGTTGAGGTATGAGACGATCCCTGATTTGGAGAAGAAAATTCCTAGTGAGGGAGTGAAGGGCGTGGGAGAGGAGCAGGAGGGAGCGAGGGTTACGAGCGACGATGTCGCGAGGGTTGTCGCCAAGGTTCGTCTCGTCTTCCTTCTGCCTCTTCCTCCTCTACTCCCTTGCTGACCTTCGCACCTGCCTACAGATGACCGGCATCCCCGTCTCCACCCTCCTCCGCGGCGACCGCTCTCGTCTCCTCCACCTCGAGTCCATCCTTCGTCAGAGGGTTGTCGGTCAAGAGCCTGCGCTCTCCTCCGTCGCCGAAGCAATTCGACTCTCTCGAGCAGGACTTCACAGCGGCAAGCGACCTATCGCCAGCTTCCTCTTCTTGGGACCCACGGGAGTAGGCAAGACCGAGTTGGCCAAGTCTTTGGCCGTCGAGCTGTGAGTCGAGATGAACGCCGAGACGAGCTAAGTCTCCAGTCGAGGGCTGAGCTGACCTTGTCGCTTAAATCTAGGACCGGAACCGAGAAGAACCTCGTCACCATCAACATGAGCGAGTATCACGACAAGCACACCGTCTCTCGTCTCATCGGCGCGCCGTGAGTTCCCTTCTGGCTCTTCCTCGCTTCCAGAAGCCCACGCTGATGCTTCCGCTCACTCTTCCTTGATTTAAGGCCCGGTTATGTTGGCTTTGAAGACGCCGGGGCCCTCACCGAAGCGGTTCGTAAGCACCCTTACTCGGTCGTCCTCTTCGACGAATTTGAGAAGGCGGCGCCGGAGGTGGCCAACATCCTACTGCAGGTGCTGGACGAGGGAGCTCTCACTGAGTGAGTTATTGTTGTTTGTTTTCGGCTAAGACGTCTTGCGGATCGCCTCCCCTTGCTCTTTCTTGCTGACCGCCTCCCTTTACTCCCATCGCTCTCCCCTCGCAGCTCGCAAGGTCGCAAGGTCGACTTCAAGAACACCGTCATCATCTGTACCTCCAACCTCGGCTCCAGTATCCTCGTACGTGAGGACTCGACCCTCCCCGATGGCACCGTCACCGACGTCGCCAAGGCTCAAGTACTCGAGGTCGTCTCATCTCGCTATCCTCCCGAGCTGGTACGTTCTTCTCACTTCCTTGCTCCCTTCCCTCCTCGCCTACTGACCCTTCTCCCCACAGCTCAACCGCCTCGACGAGCAAATCGTCTTCAACTCGCTCTCTCCTCAGAACCTCGCCGAGATCGTCACGCTCCGTCTTCGCGAGGTGCAGCAAGCTCTCACCGCTTCGGACAGGAGGATCGAGCTTCTTGTCGAGCAAGGCGCGAGGGATTGGTTGGCGACTGAGGGATACGAGCCCCGCTGGGGAGCAAGGGCCTTGAACCGTCTCGTGAACAGGCAGGTCAGGCAACCTCTCGCCGCCGCGCTTTTGAGGGGGACCATCAGGTGAGCTTTCTCCTCTTTTCTTTAAGGATCAGAAGCTGACCTCCTCGCGTTAACAGGGACGGCGATATCGCTCGCATTCGCCTCAATTCGGCGGGCTCGGCGCTCGAGGTGGTGGAGGTGCACGAGCCCGATCTTGAGCAGGGTGTCGAGGGTGAGGAGGTGTTTGAGCAGAGGTAGAGAAATTGTTTGTGCTCTGTAGTGCTTCTGTTGCTGTACATAACCCTTCGTTCTCCCCGCTCAACTCAGTGGAGAGACAGCTCGACGAGCAGGCTGAGACCGATTGGAGCGTCGAGAGGACTCGCTAGGGTGCAGCGAGGTTCTCTGAGGAAGTGTTGAGCGTTTGCAACGCTCCGATTGACGTCCTTCAACTCCAATCCCTAGCCCCTAGCGAGCGGCTCCCTCAGGACGAACTTCACGGGCTCACCCTGCCTTGGAAGCCACCGCCGCCGTTTCCCCTCCGTTCTTCTTGCCCCGAAACTCTTCATCCACTCTTGACCACTGGGGATTTCCTCCAGTCTCTGTTAGCTCCCCCACTAAAGCTCAGCACCTGCTCGTTTGGCCTCTTTCGGCGTTTGCTCTGTCTTAGGCCTCTTTCGCGGGCAGATCTATCTGAAAGAGGGGAATGGAGCTCACCTTCCTCCTTGGAAACTAGGAACGATTTGATACGGGTGAAGAGCTCGGATTGAGGTCATGCAAATGGCAAAAAGGTCAGCTTTCAATTCGGCGATGGAGGAGCCCGCCGCTCTCCCTCCTTTCCTTTCCCTCAACTGAAGCGTACGCGCAACCCGACGCAGCAACAGGCTATAATGGCGTGAGCGGGGACTCTCGGGAGTCATCGGCTTGCCCACCTCCCCGTGCGAAGCGTCAATTCGGACACTCGCTGGTGGCTCGGCGGTACAAACCTCAAGCCCTCGCCCTCTCAAACCCCATAGCTCTAGAAGCTCATCCCGACGGAAGGTTGTACTTGAAAGCTCCGGCTTGGGGCGGTCGGGAGGGAGGGGCAGGGGTACAGAAAGCACTTGCCTTTGAGCTTGAGGAGGGAGAGTGCCGAGCACGAGAAGAGCTTGAGGGAGCTGTGGACGGCGATGAAGAGCACAAAGTCAGCCCCGTCTTCCTTGAAATTTATGGATCAACTCGAGATAGAGAGAGTTCAGCGTACTCGAATGCCCTGTCCTTCGTTGGGCGCCGACCGAAACGGCGAATGATCTGCGAGAAAGCTCTGCCCGAAAGACTTCGCCGTCAGCTCAACCGAGGGCTCCCGCTTGACGTTGAGTATCTCAGACATCGCTGCCTAGCGTGCTACACCCCCTCACATCGCGACGAGTGTGCTCTCCCGCTTCCGCTGCTCGGCCTCGCCAATGTCCACGCGTCCTTTGCACCTCAAGGAGCAGCGACTCCCTTTGACCCTCTTCTACGAGCTCCGTGCGCCTTTTGTGCCGACTGCACTGCTTCCCGAAGTTCCCTACTGCTCTCGCACTCCCTACATCTCTCGCAAACGCGCTCCCTCCCAGCCTCCTCACAGCTATGCCTCACCTGCAGCTTCCAATATCCTTCCTCCTGGTATCCCAGCTCCTACAATTCAAGAAAAGTACTCAGCTGCTGTACCCAGCTATCGGTTACGCCGTTCCTGCTCCTGCTGCCGAGTCGAGATGAGGGAGTCTGGCTGGGGTGTCGAACGAAGGAGACCTGCAGGGCGAAAGACGCGGGTAGAGAATGTGTAGGGGGGTCAAGAGTGAGTGTGAGTCAGGTTGTTGACTCCTTGACGGAGTGCGAGAGAGACGAACGAGGTGAGCAGGTTGTGGTAGGAGGAAGAGAAGCGCGAGCCCAATCGCCTCCCACTTCCTTGGTTCCTCAAGACGAGATTGTGATGCTCAGGGCTTGCTGCTCGCCAGCGTGAGAATAGAACTCAGTATCCGACGCCTATCGCTGCTCCCGCAAGCTCAGCGAAGCTTTGCCGGTCAAGAGATCCTCGCCGACTTCTCAAAGGAGGGGGGCGCAAGGCTTCAAGACCTGTTCTACGGCTTGAGACAGAAGCGGCACCCGATTGATAGCTGCTCTAATTATCACCGGCTTGTCTCTACCCTCCCTGCCCCTCTTCACCATCTCTCACGCCCACCTCAACTCCGACTCCCAAACGGCGCTTCTCTTCTTGCCCTGCCTTGCCCGGGGGAACGCGACTGGTCGATGACCGAGAGAGTGTGAATGTTGTGAGGAAGCAAGAGGATAGTGTTGGTCGAGCTCCTGCTTGCAGAGAAGTCAGTCCGTCAACTTTCGGCGCTGAGCTCGGCAGTGCTCTCCTGCAGCACTTACCGGTTTGACGACGCTGTAGGCCGCGTACAGAACCTGATTAAACAGCCAAAAAGTTGGGGATGGTCAGAACCGAGCCGAAAGGGAACAGATCAGCTTCGTCGACCATTGAAACGATCGCCGAGGTGAGGCGCCATCGCCGAACGGGGGCTGAAGAAGACGAAAAAGCGACGTACACACAGCATCTGCCAGCTAGCTTCCGATGTTGTCCCATCCGTTGTAGACTGCACGGTACACTGTAGCACATCCACGAAGGCTGAGACCAGCCGCCGAGGGCGCGAGCCTAAGCCGGCGGTAGGTTTCTTGGAAATCGGCCTTCATTCGTCGCTCTGTGCTCTCAAGGGGCGTGTCAGCGAGTAGAACAGAAGAGAATCAGTATGCAAGGCTGCTTACTGCATTCCTCCTTCCCCATCACCTTCTCGGTGAGCTCGCGGAGCCCAGGAAGGATCTCAACGGCCTCGCGGCGAGACAGGCCACCTCGTCGAAGGTGTTTGTTGCGAAGCTTACGTAGCAGGAGATCAAACTTGCTCGTCGCCGTCTCCACCGCCACATCAGCCTGCACCTGAGTTCGAATGTAGGGGAAGAGACGTCTCCTCGTCCAGTCGATAAATTCGATGATGACAGTCAAACAGCTGATGCAGTTGATTAAGTGTCCTTCTGGGATCTCTTGATAATGAGGAGCGGGGGGTACAAGCTGCCAGATATCCTTGGTGGCCCATTCAGAGGCATCAACGGCCGCTTCCACTGGCGAGACGGGGTCGGGGCGGCTGGGCATCGCCGAAGAAGGATTGGGCGAGAGAAGAGAGAGCCAAGACGAGGGAAAGAGGGAAAGAAGAGAAACAGAAAAGGACCTTTTGGCCGTCAAGAGCATCGCAGCGGTCGTGATGGGGTGCAGAACACCCAATGAAGCACCTCGGCGATGATCTCCGAGGTCTCGCGGGGCGCTGGGCGGCACGAAGAAGCAATTCCTGCCTTTGGAGCAAAAGGCGTCAGATCAGGCAAGTTTTTTGTAGCTGTAGGTCGTTGAGAACCTCAAGCAGGCGGCAGAATGGTCGGGGAGAGCAGGGCGAGGCAAGGCAGCCAGCGTCGACTTGCAACTCCCGAGCGGATGAGGTCGATTGCACGGGAAGGAAAGGCTCCTTGTTGTTTGAATGGAAGATAAAAAGCATTGAAGGGGGTCAAGCTGCCTAGAGAGCGACACTCCGTTGGAGAAGGAGGCCGCCGAGCTCGGAATTCCATCGCCGAGCTTCCGATCCGTCGGTCCCGATACGACGCCAGCTGGGGCAGCAGGGCAGCATGAAAAAATCACAACCTCGCATTCTCGCATGCTCGCTCGCTTGGCTGCCTCGCTTCCCCGTCCAAGCGGGCGTACGTCGACTCCTAAACGACAAACGCTCGGCGAATTTTCACTTTCAGCGCGGGAACCCTCGAGGCTTCGCGAGCCATCTCCCAGTCGCGATGACGAAGGAAGGTGATCATCGCCTGCCCTCGCTTCCAGTGTCGGGATTCTGCGCCTTCTTCTCTGCTTCCCACGCTTCTCTGTCCAACTCCGAGAACGGCAGCTCTGGCCATGCACGACAGCAGCAGCTCAACCAGGTGCGAGAAACAGATAACTAACGCCAGCAAGATGTATTAGAGCTGACTTGAATCTCGTTCTCAACAGCAGGCGAGAACGGAACCTCCGAAGGCTCGCCCCTCGTGCTCGAAAGTCTTCCTCGCCAATGTACGTCTCTCATTTGCGCTCTTATACCTATCACCGAGGTTCTTGAAGCTCAATATTCTCCTCTTGCACCTCACAGTGTCTACCAGCACTCCCTCGGCGCTCACCGTTCAACCTCGGCGTTGAAAGCCTTGGAGCAAGTCAGCCGCCTCGCAGCCGCCTCACCTCTCCCGACCTCAGCAGCGGGTCCTACACTCGTCAGAAGGACTTCAGGTCTCAGTCTCGCTGGTCAAAGGCATCCGAGAGCAGCGTCTAACAGCCCGTCGCCGCCTCGGCGAGGATCTGGAATCGACGCGCGAGACTTCAGTGAGTTTGGCGGCGGTCGGCGACACTCGGAGCGGAAAAGCTAACTTTAAAACGTTCCAAGGTACTGTGTCACTCGACTCCAGTGCCTACAACAGGCGTCGACTCGCTCGAGAGCCTCATCTCTACAGTCCCGAGATCGCTGCTCGCTTCAACAGAATCTGCGATCTAAACGGCATTAACGCTGGAGGAGCCGAGGTCATGGTAGTTGTGTAAGTGAGATCATTCTTTTCTCGAAAGCCTTCACTGACTTTGATCGCCTGCAGAGCCTACGACCATCCCGCCGGTCTTGATCCCTCGGCGCCGCCTCACTACACCGTCTTCTTCCTCGATTCAAACCTTCGCGTGCTCGTCTGGCGGAACCAACATCGGGAGGTCGTCACAAAGATTCACCTCGAGCTCAACCCTACCTCTCTGGAAATCTACCAACCCATCAATTCCTTCGCGATGGTCGACGACAAGCAGGACTGGCTTTGGCGGTGCGGAGAAAGCCACATCTTATCTATGCATCAGGGTGGGAGCGAGTCGGAGCGATCGGAGAAGCTCGCCATAATCTTGCAGGAGGCTGCGAGGGAGCTGAGGGAGAGTCAAGGACAGCCTTGAAGGGAGGAGCTCGGCTGTGCTCTCGCTCAACCAACAAGACATCGCATCACACCCTATTGCATCACAATCTATACACTGATCCCCCAATTCATCATTATCCCCTATGCTTCTTCCTCGCGAGCTTCGACTCGTATTCATGCCACTCGCCTTTGACCGTTTGGAGGCTGTTCGAAAGGCGGGGGTCAGCTGCGAGCGCTGTAAGAAAGAAGGCGAGCATGCTTACACGTCGGGCATCTCAGGCCTCGGCGCCTCCTTGGTAAAGTAGGGCATCCTCAAAGCAGCGTCCGAGTCGGGTCGTCCAGCGGGGTTGAGGGAGAGGAGAGCTTCGGCGAGGTCGAGTCCCGCCGGCGTGAGCCACCTGCGAAGGGAGAGGAGGGTCAGTCATAAGCGAGCGGACGGTTAAGCAAGGAAGGGCGTACTTGGAGAAGGTCTCGCGCAGCTTGCTCTCGATGGCGGCCTGAGGCTTCACGAGCTCGTACCAAGGCAAGTCGATGAGGGAGGGCCAAGACTCGACGTCCGGCGTGCCGGTGACCTTGAAGATGACCTCGAGCTGGTGTATCTCATCTTGACCTTGGAACACTGGTCGACGGGCGAAGAGCTCGAGGAAGATGCAGCTGGGAAGGGGAGGAACGAGCCAAGTCAGCCGCCGCCGACCTTTCAGCGAAAAGGCGAAACTCACCCTGCACTCCACATGTCGACCTCGGCACCGTACACGGTCGCGCCGAACAACAACTCTGGCGGCTTGTACCACTGCGTGATGACTCGGTTGGTGTAGTCGTTCTTCCTTCCTCGCGCGTAGAAACGAGCGAGACCAAAGTCGGCGATCTTGAGCTCTCCGTTTCGACCGATGAGGATGTTGGATCCCTTGAGGTCGCGATGGAGGACGCCGCGGCGGTGGATGAAGCCGAGACCCTCGAGAAACTGCTTCATGAGCGATTTGAGGTGTGCGGGGGTGAAGGTGATGGTCGGGTGGTGAAGAACTCCAGTGAGGTCGTGGTGGATGTACTCGAAGACCATGTAGACGTGTCCTGTGAATGAAAAAGGTCAGCTCAGGTTTAGCGAGGGGCGGAAAGCCAGAAACTCACCCTTGGAGACCATCATCTCGACGAGGTCGACGACGTTGGGATGCCTCAGACTCTGCAACAGCTTGATCTCACGGATGGCGGTGACAGGAAAACCATCCTTCTCAGCCTCCATCCTAATCCTCTTCATGGCGACGAGCACGTTCGTCTCGACGTTCCTTGCCTTGTAGACCTTGCCGTACGTTCCCTCTCCGACCTGCACGAGACGCTCGTAAAGCTCCGTCGTGCCCGGTGGCGGTGGGGGGAAGGCGGTGGTATCGTTGTTGGCGAAGGGTGAGCCTCGGCGTGAGCTGACGGCGGTTCCGGCGAGCGAGGAGGGCGGTCGACTCTCCAGGATCATCGGCGAAGGGTCCGAGATGGAAGGCGGGCCACCGGCCACCTCGAGGTCGCGAGGATCCGGACGGCGCACGTCTCGAGGGTCTCGGAGATCGCGAGGGTCGCGCAGGTCTCGAGGGTCGACGTCGCGAGGCGGTCGAGAATCTCGGAGATCATCGTAGGCGGAGGAAGGGCGAGAGTCGGGGTAGGAAGGAGGGTAGGCGGCTGAGCGACGAGGTGAAGTGGGAGGATAGGAATGATGTGAATCCGTTGCTGGCGACTCTGTCCATCGAGGGTCTCGAGGGTCGCGGACGTCGCGAGGGTCGAGGGCGTAGCGATTGGGGAGGGGGGATTGAGCGGCGCCGGCGAGTCCAGAGGGGGTAGGAGGATAGCGAGAGTCGTCCAAGTGCGATGCGCGCGAGGAGGGACGAGAGTCGGGGTAAGGAGGTCGGTCGTAGGGGTAGCGAGGGTCGCGAGGGCCGGATGGAGGGGGCGCGGCGTAGCCTTGAGGCGCTTCTTCGCGAGCGTACTGGTCCTCTTCTCGTCGAGGAGGATACCGTTCCTTACCGTAGCCATTCTCCCTTCGATCCCCACCGTCACCGTTGGCGGCGGACGCTCGCTGTCGCTCATCGTAGCGAGCCCAAGCCTCCCGCTCGTCGGCGGTAAGCTCCCTATCCCTCTCGCGCTCGTCGAAGTCCATGCGATCGTGCGGTCGACGATCGTCCATGCGACGCTCATCAGCCCAGCGGTCGTCCTCGCGAGGTCGCTCCCGCTCCCGCTCGCGATCTCGGTCGTCGTAGTCCCTCCTCCGGCCGTCCACGTCCACATCCATCGACGAGGAAGGCCTTGAGTCCCTCCGGCGGTCGGTATCCAATGCAGGACCGCTCGGTGGAGGAGGAGGAGGTGCTGCTCTTGCCTTCGCTTCGGCGGAAGCAGCATCCTCGTCATCGTCGTCGCCAGGGAAGAACTTCTTGACGTTGCTGGCGAGTACTCGAGGACCTGTAGGGATGGCAGCGACCTTGGGCGTCGTTTTGAGGGGTACGATCTTTTGTTTCGGACCTTTGGGGATCTCGGCGATGGCGGAGAACTTATCGCGAGAGTCTCGAAGGGCGCTCGGACCTGTTGGTGCGGCGGAGGACTTTTCGCGGAGAGCGCGAGGGCCGGTAGGAGTGCCGGTGGGAGGTCCAGAGGTGGCGAGAGGAGGGGTAGGATTGGCGCGAGGGGGAGGGATGGCGTTGGCGCGGGAGGGAGGTTGAGGTTGCGGTGGAGGAGGTTGCGGGCGAGGTGGAGGTACAGAGTGATGTGATTGTTGGAAAGGTGGGTGAGGGTGGTTCGGAGGGTGAGCGAGGTGCGGAGCTGCTCGAGGGCCATGAGTCGGGTAGAAGGGGCGCTCGTAAGCCGCGGCGACGGGTCGGCCAGCAGGCGGTCGTTGGCCTCCTGGTCCGAAGCGATCGGCTGCCGGTCCAGTCGGTACAGCGCCTCCCATGCCTCGAGGAGGAGGAACCTCGCGCAGAGGCGGGACCTCCTTCCTCTCGTAGGTCGCGGCCGTTTTAGGCTTCTTCTCCAGCCTCCCAACGCGCTCCCGGTCCGCACTACGACCTCGCTTCCGCCGATCGTCCTCGTCACTCGACTCTCCACCTCGTCCACGATCTCCTCGAGCTCGTCCATCATCGTATTTCGATGGTTTCCGACTGCTTGATCCTCCTCGCTCCATGCTGGAGTCGCTCGACGGACTTCTCGGTGAGCGAGAGATGCTCCGACCTCGCCTTGAGGTCGAAGCGCCCGACTTGCGACGTTTGGGAGATGGAGAGCGAGAGGAAGCGGAAGAGCGGGGGGAAGAGGATGGTGGAGAGCGAGAAGGAGAGAGGCGACGAGAGTGACCGGTGCTCGGAGAGTGCCTGTGGTCGCGTTTTGATGTTGATGGCTCGCGAGGAGGGGAAGGAGGGCGAACTGGCGGTGGAGGTCGACCACTGCGAAGACAAGGGAGGTCAGCCGAGATCCCCTTGTTCGGGCGAACAGGTCGAGAGAGCGCGAGTAAGAGACACACGCAGCGTTGTGGTTGTAGGCAGACGCTCCATAACCAAAGCCTTGATTCGGTTGTACGTAGTAAGCACCAGGGGCGTTCGGTCGTCGCTCCCAGGTCTCCCGTCTCGGCTCGCCTTGAACCCCGGCTGGAGGCGCTGGTGGAGGATGAGGTGCAGGTCCTCGTTGATACGATGCTCGAGCGTAGTGTTGTCCTCTTCCCGAATGCAGCACTGGCGTCTGCTCGCGCGGTGGAGGGGGTGGATCGCGAACGGGGAGGGGTTGAGCGGCGGGAGGGTCGAGGTCGGCGTAAGCACCTCGATCTACAAAGTTCATGCGTCGATCGAGTTGAGGTTGAGCGGCGAATTTTGGACCGGTAGGAGGTGGACGAGGGGTAGCGGAGCTGGTTGCTGATCCTGCGGCCGGTCGGTGTCGATCGTCCTCGCCTGCTGGGGGTGCTGCTCTACGCGAGTCACTCCTAGCATCGTACTGCGACTCTTGGTACCGCGTCGAAGATTCCGAAGGGTAGCGAGAGCCGACTGGAGATGCAGCGCCGTTCGAAGCTCCAGCGGCGGGGCCAGAGGGTACACTCGAGTAGCGATCGTCGCGTGGGGGTGACCTTGTACTGCTGGTTGCTCCATGTTGAGGGGCGTAGCGCGAGCTGCTGTGCTGACTCGAAGCGTGAGCTGAGTGGTGATGAGGCGCAGGGTCGGCACGAGGAGCGTAACGGTTGTCCGTGTCGGCTGGCGCACGGGTATAGTGCCGACCTGAGCTCATGTTGAAGGTGCTAGGCGAGAGCGGGGAGGGGTATAAGCCGAGGACGGACGAGACGCGAGGCGGAGAGCTGTTCGACGCAAGAGCTCAGAGGTTAGAAAGGCCGATTCTGATGCACTGCAGAGGGTTAGCAGGAGGGCTTGGAGCTTGCGAGCTCACCTTGGTTGCTGCTAAGACGGTGCGAGCTCCTGCTGACGGGCTTGGACTAGCTCGAGCGAACGAGCGTGGTGATGAGCCTCGACGAGTTTGCCCAGCTCGAGAGGGCGCTGCCCGTGCTGACGAGGTACAGAAGAGCTTCTTTTCCTGTCCTAGAAGCGCCTGTACGAGTATTGGAGGCGCAGAGAAGCGAAGACGACGAGGCGACCAGCGGGTCGCGGGTGGAGGGAGCAAGAAGCGCGTTGGTCGTCGAAATCGCTCCTTTGCTTCCTACAATTCACCTCGTCTGCCCGCTGCAGCTTCTTCAACATCCTACAACTCTTATCCGCGCTCCCATGGATCTCCTAGGCGCCTACGCAAGCAGCAACGAAGACGACGACGCGATGGAGGAGGTCGTGCAAGAGCCGAGCAGCGCCGCACCTCAACCGTCAAAGCAGGAGCGGGCAGGGGCGCAGGAGGGAACACAAGCAGCAGAAGAGCAGGAGGAATCTAAAGAAGGGCAGGATACGATAGCAGGGAAACGGATAGCGGAGCTCAACGAGGTCGAGGAGGTGAGTTGGAGTGCTGTCGTATCTTTGAAGGAGCTCGCTGATCTTTCTGCTGGCCCACAGAGCATCGCACAACTCTTGCACCTCGCCGGCTGCACCCTCGCCTCCCTCCATCCCGATCCCATGTCCTCCTTCACCTCGCGGACCATGTCTCTCGACGACGACGAGTCTGAGGAGGGCTCTCCTCGACCCAGGCCACCACCAGCACCTCCAGGAGAAGAAGACAAGGGTGCAGATTTTGCCAAGTATGCAGAGGCCTACTACACGACCCTCAATGTGAGTTTGCTCGACTTCGGCGAGGGCATTTCGGCGCTCGGTCGACCTTTCGCTGATCTTGTACGCTTCACAGGACATCCAACTTTCTCTTCGTACCTCCATTCGCCATCTACGACTCTCTCGCGCCTCTCCCGCTCCGTTACTGGACCCCCACTTTGCCAGCTTGGCCAACACGACGAGCGAAGGGGTTGTAGGCAGCGGCGGACTCGCTCTTGGAGATCGGCTGAAGCCCTTAACTCTAGAGGAACCTCGCTGGCCGGGAGGAGGAGAGGAAGCACCACCCAAGCTGAGCGTCGGTGCTCTCAAGTTGGAGAAGGAGGCCTGGGAGGCATTAGGGGCAGCGTTGGGTGGTGGGGAATAGTTGCTGCAATTTGACTGTAGACCAGCTGATGCTTGGGAGAGCGAGAAGTTGGATGAAACCCGCCTTCTCCCCCTATCTCGAGCTTGGCTGCAGACGAGGACTGACGACGCCGCCGCCCCACGGGTTACCTCTCTCCTTCAACCCTCTCGCTTCTTCGAGAGTTACAACCCAGCAGCCAACGTGAGCGAATTCTAATCGTCTACAGAAGGTATCTGCTGACCCTCTGCACCCTTGCATCTCCCTCCCTCTTCTTCAAATCCTCTCCCCGCCACCTTCAACTCGCCTTCTCCCAACTCCGCCCGATCCTCTTCGGCATCGCTCCCCCCGTCGCTGCAGTTCATCATGGTTGCCAAGATTACCACTGCTGCTATCGCTACCCTCCTCGCTCTCCAGGGAGTCGAGGCAGGCGTCCACCGGTGAGCGAGCATCATTAGCGCTGAGACCTCGCAGCCCGAACCCCTCCAGCTGACCCGCCCCGTCCTCCTCGACGACGCTACTCGACAACAGCATGAAGCTTCACAAGCAGGCTCCCGCCAGTACCCAGGATTTCTCGGCTTCTCACCTTGCTGAGAAGTACCTTGGCCGATTCGGGCAGTCGCAGACCCCATTCGCGGATGACGGCCCCCAGGGTCGTCGTGGAGGTCGTTACCCTCCTTCGCGCGATGGACAGTTCAGCATTCAGCAGGAGGATGAGCAGTTCAAGGAGATGGTCGCCAAGGGAGGACACAAGGCCCCTTTGACCAGTGAGTCGCCGCTGATCGCTCTCGGGAGCGCTCTGTAGGCTTACCAACCCTCTGAACACCTCCAGACTATCTCAATGCACAATATTTTGCTTCCATCGATGCAAGTCAAGTCGAGTTTTGTCGTCGCCGAAGATCGGGGAGCTTACTCGCGCTCGGCGCCTCTCTCGACCTCCTTGTCCCTCTCAATCCCATCTCCCTTCCGCCTCACATGTGTTACAGATTGGAACCCCTGCACAAAGCTTCAAAGTAATCCTCGATACCGGGTCGAGTAACCTCTGGGTTCCCTCTACTCGCTGCTCGTCGATCGCCTGCTTCACCCACACGAAGTCGGTGCTCCTTTCGCTCCTCTCCTTCGCTCGTTCGGAGGCTGACATTCATCTCTACAGGTACGATGCTTCCAAGTCGTCGACCTACAAGGCCAACGGCACCGAGTTTAAGATCCAGTACGGAACTGGCGCTCTCGAGGGAGTCATCTCGAACGATGTCATCAACTTCGCTGGCCTCGAGGTCAAGGATGTCGACTTTGCCGAGTCTACCGTGGAGCCTGGATTGACTTTCGGTATGTAGTGTCTCCCTCTTTCTGCTGCGTGAGTAGTTCGGCTGACCGTCGACCATCCTTTCTTCTCGGCGACGCTCCCTCCTCCTCCCTCCTTCGTTCTGCCTTTCTCCTCTTCCACCTCGACCCAATCTTGTACTGGATTCCGCGTTCACGGTGTTCGCCAAATTCGATGGTATCATGGGACTCGCCTACGACACCATCGCTGTCCAGCACGTCGTCCCTCCCTTTTACCAGATGATCAACCAGGGCCTGCTCGACGCCCCCGTGTTCGCCTTCTACCTCGGCTCCGACCCCGAGCAGGGCGAGGCCATCTTTGGAGGAATCGACGAGAAGCACTACACCGGCAAGATTGACTACGTCCCCGTTCGCCGCAAGGGATACTGGGAGGTCGAGCTCGAGAAGGTCAAGTTCGGAGATGAGACCCTCGAGCTTGAGAGCACTGGAGCTGCCATCGACACTGGTGAGTCGACGAGAGCCGAGGGATGTAGAAGAGCGATTGCTGACGCGGGCCTACTCGCAGGCACGTCCCTCATCGCCCTTCCCACCGACATCGCCGAGATTCTCAACAAGGAGCTCGGCGCTAAGAAGTCGTGGAACGGACAGTGAGTTGCTGAGCTCGCTCATCGTTCGATCCTTCACTGACCTTCGCTTCTTCAAAGGTACACCGTCGAGTGCGACACCGTCCCCAGCCTCCCCGCCCTCACCTTCTACTTTGGAGGCAAGCCGTGAGTCTGAAAACGCTCTTGACGGACGAAATGAGCTCTTCTGACGCTTCTAATCGCCCACAGCTACCAGCTCGACGCCAAGGACTACATCCTCGAGGTCCAGGGCACCTGCATGTCCTCCTTCACCGGCATGGACAGTGAGTCTTGCTCGCTCGCTCATTTCTCGGAGAGATCGCTAACCCATCTACTACATCAGTCCCCGCCCCTCTCGGCCCCATCTGGATCGTAAGCTACGACTCCTTGGATATCGCCGCCTCCCGAACTTACGCTGACCCCCTTTCGCCCACCAGATCGGAGACGTCTTCCTCCGCAAGTTCTACACCGTTTACGACCTCGGTACGTTCGCACGTGCTCTCTTCATATGAGCTCGTGCTGATCCTTTCTCCCCGTACACAGGCAAGAACGCTGTCGGATTCGCTCCCTCGGCTTAAGCGTCTCGCGATCCTGCGAGTTCGTCGAGCTTATCCCCTCCGCCCATCAACAACCTCAAGTGTAATCCCCCTTGTCCCCCTCCGCCTTTCTACTCTCCGATCACAAAGTTTCGCAATTCAGACCTTTCAGACACTTACTCGAGGGGCGTCGATGGCGAGAGCAAGAGACAGCTGCTCAAGCGTTAACTTCGAGCGAAAGGCCGGGAAGCGTCGACGACGCCTGTACGACGATCGAAGTGATTCGCACGGGCAGACTTCCCTGCTGCAGAAACTCGTCGGAAGCGCCAGCTGCTCTCGAGCTCTCCGCTGCTCTCGAGCTCTCCGCTGCTCTCAAGCTCGCAAGCCTCGCCGGTCTCAAGCCTCGTTTCCTTCGCCGCCGCCGTTCCCTTGCTCGCTGTGGGTTCTCATGATTCTGAATAGCTGGATTAGTACGCCTTCCATCTTCCAGCGGTACCCCTGCTCTCGTCAAAGCTCGGCGCCCTCGACTGCAGCTCGGCGCTCTCGCTGCCTTCGCAAAGTCGCTTCGCAGAAGTTGTAGCCGATTTGAAGAGGTGGGGGTAGGCGCTGGAGCTCATCAGAAGTCTGGACTCCCCAGCAGACCCCTCGTATGATCCGTTGCAGCAGGCTCAGCGCCACCCAACCTTGCTCGGCGGTACCTTGCCTCTGACTTCGGCTCTCGCTTTTCTCAGAACCGAAGCTGCTCGTCGAGGTCAGGCGGGGCTAAAAGTTGCTCGTAATGACTGCAGGGATACCCCGCCTTTTCGAGAGCAAGCAGTGGTCAGCAAGCACGCTTGCGAAGGGGTGAGGCATCGATGCTCGCCTGCCGTTCAGCGAGGCTCGGCAGCAGCGCTCACCCATTTAGCTGTGGGAGCACCTGCTTTCCTCTCTTTCCCTTCTTTGCTCTCCTTGCCTCGACTTTTCTGCTCTCTTTGCTCCTCCCTTTGAGCGCTCGCCTTCTCCACAACTTCTCGCGCTCCCCCTCCCCCTCACCAGGGGCCCCCGGCTTCTTATCACAACCGACGAAGGTCACGTCGCCTTTCGAAAGGCCCAGACGACTAGAATTCGCTTACTTGTGGGCCTTTACCCGCCAAATTCTCCCAGCTCCTTCGCCTGCAGAAACGTCGCCTGGCCCTGAACGAGCCCCGCACGTCGAGATGGCCTTGGCGCTGCCACAGAGATGCGGGCGGTTGCAAAGGACTGCCGGAGCGTCTACAGATTCCACTCAAATCGCTTTCCCAACCCTCTCTCTCTCCTTCCTACATCGTCGCCGTCGTCCCCTCCCTTCGACCTCGACACCTCGCCCTTCGCTAAACCCTAGCCATGTCACTCACGCCCGATTCTCACAGCGACAAGCCTGTGCACGGCCAGTTTAAGGAGAATGCCAGTGTCGATGCTGCTGGACCTCTTGAGGCCAACTTTGACCGCGAGTTCGAGCGGAAGACCCTGTGAGTGACCCCCTTCTCTTGACTCTTTCCTCCCTCCCCCTCGTTGAGCTTCAAGGGCGATCGACTGAACTTTCCTCCTTCTCTCCCCCAACAGTCGAAAGGTCGATCGTCGTCTCCTCATCATCTTGGGTGCACTGTATGCCGTCTCCCTCATCGACCGAACCAGTGAGCTTCTCTTTCCTCCTCGTTCGATGTTCGGCGCTTCGCCCGGACAGGTCACGGGGGGCCAGACCGCCAAGCGAAAGAGCTCTACAAAGCTGACCCTCGGTGACGCTCCCGCTCCTCCCTTATACAGACATTTCTGTCGCTCGTGTTGCCGGAATGGCAAGGGACCTCGAGCTCGGCGTTGGAGAGCGCTACAGGTGAGGGAGGATCGATCCTTTCGACATCGAGACGAGTGGCTGACTTGGGCTCTCTGCACGCCACCAGCATCATCTCGGCCATCTTCTTCGCCCCTTACGTCGTTTTCGAGCTTCCGTGAGTCCTACAGCGCTTCGGACGAGTCCTCGGCGGTCGCTGACGCCGTGCTCGCTCTCGTTCTCAGATCCAACATTCTCATGAGGAAGATTGGATGCCGGGTCCACCTTTCCGCCATCGTTATTCTCTGGGGAGCCGTTATGCTGGGAATGGGCTTCATCAAGACTTGGGAGCAGCTCGCCGTGTGCCGTGTCCTTCTCGGACTGCTCGAATCGTGAGCCGGCCTCCTTCCCCGACTCCCTCCTCCGAGCGGCGCTAACGCGTTTCTCCACCCTGCAGTGGTTTCTTCCCCGGCTGCGTCTACTTGATCTCGTGAGCAGGCCCTTCAATCTTTCCGCCGAGGCTTGCCCTTCGCCGAATACCTCGCCGAGCAGCGCTAACGCCGCTCTGCTTTCTGACAGCTGCTGGTACACGCGTTTCGAGACTCAGAAGCGTATGGCCGTCTTCTACCTCGTAAGTTCTCTTCCTTCCCTCGCCGCCGAACCCGTTCGCCGAAACTCGAAAGCGCGCCGGCGGTTTTCGCTCTCCCTCTTCCCCTCGCCTCTCCTAACGCAGAGACTCCGAACTGAACATTACTGATCTTCGCAGACTTCCATGGTCATCTCGGGTTTCTCCCAAATCATCGGCTACGGCATGTCGCTGCTCGGCGGCACTCACGGAATCGCCGCCTGGCGTTGGGTATTCATCCTCGTGAGCATGAGTTTTTTCTTCAGCTGTGTGTAGAAAGTCTGCTAACTCCTACCTGCTACTCCAGTTCGGCGTCATCACTATCGGACTCGGAATCATCGCTGCCTTCCTCATCGTCGACTTCCCCGACAAGAACAAGTTCCTCACCCCTGAGCAGACCAAGCTGATGGTGGAGCGTGTACAGGTGAGAACACCTCCCCGACGATGCCTCACACAAGCCGTGGGAGCTAACCCTCGCCCGTTTCCAGCTCGACCGAGGCGACGCCGACCCCGACCACCTCACCGTCAAGAAGTTCTTGAACCATGCTACCGATGGGAAGATTTGGATCTTCGGATTGAGCTTCTGCTTCTCTACGATGCCTGCCTATGCATTCTCCTGTAAGTCAAAAGGGAAGGAACGAAAGGAGGAAGCCGAGAGCTGACCTCGGCATTCGTTCTCGCAGACTTCCTCCCCGTCATTCTCGCTGGAGGAGGATACGACACCAAGACCTCCCTCTGCCTCTCCGCCCCTCCCTACGTCTTCGCCGCCATCTACACTTTCTGCGTCGCCTACGGCTCGGACAAGACCAGGATGCGCGGAGCCTTCATCGTCCTGAGCGCCACCGTCTGCATGGTCGGACTCTTCATCATGGCCTTTGGAGGAAAGCTTGGCGTTCGTTACTTTGGATCTTTCCTCGCCATCGCTGGATGCCAGGGTGAGTCCCCTCTTCGACTTCTCACTTTCGCCGAAGCGCCGAGCTGACTTGCCACTCCCTCCACAGCCAACGTCCCCGCCGTCCTCACCTACCAAGCCAACAACATTCTCTCGCACTCCAAGCGTGCCGTCTCATCGGCCGTCGTCATTGGCATGGGAGGAGTCGGTGGAATCTTCGCCTCGCTCGTCTGTGAGTTTCGGCTCGCCCCCCTCTTCTCCCCTTCGAACCTTTCGCTGACTCTTTTCTGGCCTACAGACCGTCAGAAGGACTTCCCCAAGTACCTCCCCGGACTCGGAGCTACCATCGGTTGCCAGGGAGCCATCATCTTGATGGTCGGTGGACTTTCGCTCTACTTCTCGCGCAAGAACAAGAAAGCCGAGCAGGGAGAGTCCATCGAGGGCAACCCCAACTTCCGCTACACGCTCTAATTTACGCGGCTTCGAAGCGGTTTGTGTTTATTTTGTGCTCGACTGGCTGTTGGTGGAGAGTGACGGCGATGGGGAAGCTCAGCTCGGTTCGGTTCAAGTCTTAGTGCTCGAATGTCTGTAGGGGATTTAGGGTTTCGGAGGAGGGGGATCGCAGAGGTAGTCTTATGTACAAGCTAGTTTCCAATCTCTTGAACGTTGGCATCGAACCACGCATCTTTCAGTAACTCTCGGCGTTGAGGCGTTGAGGCTGCGAAGGCGCACAGAAAGTCGTTTGAGCTTGAACGCGAGTAGTCGATAATCACTTGACGTTTGTCGACGAAGAGGGTGAGGTGGAATCGCACTCGCGAGAATGTTAGTCCAAGTCCTTTGACCTCGAGCTTCGAGCCGAGCGCCGAGCCCTCGTCCCTTCGCGCTGCTCTTCTGAGGCAGTCGAACGAGCAAGTGGTTCAACTCTCGTTGCTTCTCTCGCTCTCTTCTGGGACGTGAAGCATGTTGGGCACTGATGCGACTGTTGCGATATCAAACGAGCCCTTCGAGGGGCGGGGGGGAAAAAGGGGAACGAAGAAGCAAAGCGAGGAGAAAGCACAGGTCACGGCCTGTTGGTCATTGAAGACCTCGAGACACGACGACTAGAGCGATCCGCTTAGTAGCCGAGGTTGTAGCCGTCCTGGGGGACGTTCTGTGAAAGAGAGCGAAGGGGTCAGCACTTCGGCGAGGGAAGAAGACTGGAAGGGTCGGTAGAAAGACTCACCTGCTCAGCCTGCTTGCGGGCCTCGTACTTGGCCTTCTCGCGGTCGAACTCGTCGAGGCCTGGAGTCGTGAAGCAGCATGGTCAGCTCACAGAAGGGAACGAAGCATCGCCGAAGCGACGACGATGGCGACTCACCCTTGGTCTCGAAGAGCTTGTCGGCCTCGGCAGCGGCGAATCCAGCGAGGAGCTCCTGTGTGAGGGAATAGTGTGGAGAGTGTCAGCTCGAGGGTTCGAAGGTAGGGGGCGGCGAGTAAGGCGTGATGGAGTGGTGAAGCCGAGTTGGGAAAGAACGACGACTAACCTTGGCGAGCTGGTGGGAGGGAGGGGGGCCGTTTTGAGCGACGTGCTTCTCGTAGGCCTTGGCAGCCTGTTAGTGGTGAATAGAAGTAACGTTAGCCTCTGACAACGAGCGTACGACCGGGTTCGGCGCTCCCCCTCGACGGGGTCGTCTCGGGAGCCTCCCCACGGCATGTGTAGGTCAAAAAGACAGAATAGAGCAATTACCTCAAAGGCAGCCGCCCCAGCAATCAACTAGGAGGGATACATAGATCTAATCAGCTCTCGTCGCTCTTCGCCTGCTCGGCGCTCTCTCAGCCCTCCTCCGCTCGAACTCACCTCGTGAGACCAGCTCGACTGGTGCTGCTCTCCTCCGTAAACGGCGGCGTGAGCCTGAGCCTGGTCAGAGTCGTGCGAGAAGAATCCTGTTGGGTTGGACATGATGACGAGCGCGCGCGTTAAGGAGAGAGCGGAGGAGGGAACGGAGGTGTAGGCGAGTAGCGAGGGAAGGTGTAGGGGAGCAGAGAGAGGAAGAGGATGCGTAGGAGAGTGTGTAGGAGTGGTGACAAGTGAGGAAAAGGAAGTGTAGGAGTGGTGACAAGTGAGGAAAAGGAAGGAAGGCGACGTGTCAGCTCGTGAGCTCGAAGCGACGGCGCTCAACCCCCACTTTGGCGAGGGGAAGCAGTTAGCTGGAGAGAGAGCTCACCCATTGTGTAGTGTAGTCGAAGTGTGGTTGGGTGGTAGAAGAAGAGGGGAAGAGAGCTGAAAGCGAGTGAGTGGTAGGAAGGAAAGAGTGAGTGAGAAGCCAGAGAGGGAGCGGAGTGTGAACCAAAAAAGCACCCGAAGCGAGCGGGGAGGGGAGAGGTCCAGGCGAACAAGGCGGTGCTCGTTTCAAGGCAGCTAAAGCCCTACAGACTCAGCAGAGCACCACAAACTCACTCCTACTCAACTGCACCCTTTCCCCTCTGCACAAGAACAGCGAGCTCACCCACTGATCTCCCTCTCTCCGCCGAAGCTGCAGCTGGCGCCTTTCGCACTTGAAATAGCGACAACCAACTGCGAAGCCTCGAACACACACCCTCTTAAGTACAGAACAGCGATCCGTGCAGATCCATCATATCATACGATTTTACCGCCTCATTTGTCGTCCTTTCCCGCGCCTCGAACTGTTTCTCGTTGCTCGAGGTCGTCGCCGAGGTTGCTGGACGGAAGCATCAGCTTCGTTTGAGGGTGGTGAGCTTGCTGCGTGGTACTCTAGCGCGTAATTACGCAAGGGAGACGTGTTCAAAGCGCTGCAGAGACGAGAAGCAGGGTCTCCGACATCCCTGAACGCTGGCAATCTCGCTGTAGTGGACGATAACGCCTTCAATTGCTGCTCTTATATCGAAGAGAAATAAATGTTGTAACCCTTCTAATGTCCATGCTTCCCGGCGCCCTCGCTTCATCGCACAAGGACCCATAATCCAGCGCCGAACGTGCCCACAACGACCGAGAGCCAGGGAGCGGCCATTCCTGCCGCCAGGGAAGTGGTGATACCTGCTGCTACTCCTCCTTTCGATGTACTGTGGTAGGTTAGGGAAGGTCAGCATGCGAGCCAGAGCAAGACGAGCGAATCTCGGCGCTGGCGGAAGGGCAAGGCTCACTCGACGTAATACCTGCGAAGGAGACCTCTGTCAGCCACAAAGTCTCGCCTTGAACCATAGAAAGGTATAACTCACTTGGGCACGTCCCCATAATTGCTGACTTGATACATGGGAATCACCTGAGCGCTCGTCCCACAAGTCGATCCCAAGATGTAGTTGCAAGCGGCCTGACAGTTGCTCGTCGAGTTGACGGGAGGGGAGGCGTTAGGGTTTTGACATTGTTGGAGACAGGCCGAGGTGCGAAGACGGCAGTCTGCGAATTGGAGACGAAGGGGGGGGGGTCAGCACACTGCAGCGCCGAGAGTTGAAAAGGAAGGCGAAAGACGAACCATAGGTATTGACGGGAACGACGAGAGGTTGAAGACGTGAAGTAGCACCATTGTTGCAAGCGCAGTCCCAGCCCATCGTATCGGGGTTGCAGCTGGAGAAGGGAAAAGGGAGGTCAGCTTCGGCGCTGGATTCGGCGAGCGAGAAAGACGACTCGCAAGTTGCTAGTGACGTTGGCCGCCGAAGAAGAGCACTTGGCTGAGGCGCAAAACTGGGTAGTTTGGTTGCAGATGCCGATACGAGTGGTCATGCTCTGCGAAGGGGGAAGAGCGCCGAGAGCGGAGACTTTGTGAGTTTGACGGTGCGAGCAGCAGGAGCTGGGAAGCAAGCGCACCTCTTCTGTTAAATTGTAGGTGTATCCAGGTAGGTAGGCAGCGAGCTGAGTAGCCGTAGCATTCGAGTAAGCCGTCCCCGTCGCGGCGCTGTAGGTTGGCGCTGCTGCTGAGGAGGAAGTTGGGGTACCGGAGGAAGCAACAGAGGAAGGTGAAGTCGAACTCGATGCACTTGAGCTGCTGCTGGAGCCGCTCGAGGTGGATTGACCTGTTCATCAGCCCCAGTCAGCCCCCGCGCTTTCTCCCCCGCTCTTTGGCTGCAGACTCACCTTGCACCGTTGTAGCGAGTGCTAGAGCAGCAGCGAGTAGGTGGAAAGGCCGAGAGAACCCCATCTGCAAATCGTACAACAGAGCAGAAGGAAGAGAAGCTGGGCGAGAGACGAAAGAGGCGACGGGCTTCTCAGGCGAGCGAAAGGCCGACTCGAGGTCTTCCTCCCCCCACATCGCCCTCACGCGCTTCGTTCGCGTCGGATCGCTCCTTCGATAGATCAACTGGCCCTCCAACAACCTCTGTAGCCCATCAACTTCAGCTAGCACCAGCACGCACTCCCCGCGCGCCTTCGCCACTCTCGTCCGATGGCCAGTTACTACGGCCGGCGAGCCTCGTACGTCGCTTCTTGGGCGCCTCAGCGGATTTATCCCCGTCAAGAACCATCCTTCGACTCTCCTACAGCTTCCCCTCCTACCCTCACTCGTTCTCGCTCCCCTCCCTCGGCCTCCACTGCCGCCGCCGCCGCATCTCCAATCGCGCCAGGAGCAGCCGATGCTCGCCCATCGCAACCACCTCCAGTCTACTACCCAGGGGAAGCAGAACTCGCTCGTACCCGCGCCCTCGAAGCAGGATTACCACCCGGAGTAACGCACAGCACCAACGTCGCCAGCAGCCGCACGGCGAAGGTAGACTGGCTTCATCACCCGACTCTTCGCTATGGGTGGCGCAGGTTCGTGAGGATCGACTTGTGGTGGGCTAGTCTTGTGAGACCGCAGAATGAGATGCTGGATGAGGAATGGCCTGAAGCGTTTGGTGGGAGGAGGAGGGTGCAGGGAGGCGATGAGGAGGCCGAAGGGGGAGCGAATGGTGCGAGAGTTAGTAGGAGTATGTCGAGGAGGAGTGGAGTTAGTGCGGCGGATTCGGGGGTTGCGCTTACACCGAGAGGGACTATGGAGGTGCAGCACCCGCTTGAGGGGCTGTTCAAGTCGAGGATTGAGGAGTTGAACGAGCTCGTCGGAGGTCACCTCAAGAGGTCGAGGGTCTGGCTCTCGCTGATGGAGATTATCAATTTTGGATGGTTGTTGGCGTTGATTGTAGTGCTCGGGGTCGAGCGAGGGAAGCAGACTGGCATCTTGAAGGGCGTCGAGGTAAGTTCGGCGCCTCCGAATGCTCGTTCGCTGACTCTGCTCTCCAAACAGGTCGCTCTAGTCGTCGTCATCCTCATAAACGGTATCGGCTTCAACGCCGTTCGCGTAGGCCGTTCTGTCCCGTCTCCCGTAGCTTTCGCTGATTCCCTTACTTCAATCTCGCAGATGCGCCGCTGGGCTCTCGCTCGCGATCTACGCGCCCGCTCTCGCGACTGGTCTCCACTTCCCATCACCACTTCCACCAACGCCGCTCTACTCGACAACGCCGGTCTCAACGCTGGACAGCACTTCTTCGGTCAGCCGGATCAAGAAGCTCTCGCCGCGAGGGTGAGGGGAAAGGACCAGCCGACGCTCAGGTGGAGGATGAGGGGGACTGAGGTGCGTCTTCTTCCTACGATACACCTATAAGAGCCTTCACTGACTCTGTATCGACCCGCAGGGCTCATGGTGGCTATCTTACCGCCCGGTCATCAAGTGCGAGCTCGTCACCCCTTCTTCCTCCGGTCTCATCGCCTACCCTCCGCCTCAGGCAGAGTCCATCGAACTCGACGACGAAGGACACGAGCATGCAGGCCCGCCTCCAGGCCTGGCGCCAGCGTACACCGAGTAGGAAGGGGCGCGGATTGAGGGGAGGGAGCGCCGAGGGTCATTTTCGGACGAGGGAAGCAGCAGGGGGTTGTACTTGGGGAGCTCGCTTAGTCAGGTCATCATCAGTACATCGGTCATTGCCATCACTACACCGTTCATCAGTCCTACACCTGGCCCTCGTAGCGAAAGACCTCCTTGAGATCGAGCCACCACCCTCCCTCCTCGCCGCTCCCTTTGGCGCCGGGGACGAGGCTCTCTTGCATCGAGTCGGTCTGCGGTTCAGAGGTCAGCTTCAGGAGCGAGGGGAGGAGAAGCGAGCGCCGAAACTCACCATCTTCCACCACCTCCTCGTCTCCTCATCCCTTGCGACCCCTTCCATGTCGGCATCCCAGTCCTCGCCTGTCCACTTGAAGTTGGCGATGAGGAGTGAATGAATAGGATCATAGTGGATGGAGTAGTCGGTGAAATGAGCCTGTAGGGGAGTAGCAGGACGAGGAAGGGAGCGTGGAGTGAGCTGGAGCCAGAGAGAGCGCGCTGTAGAGCGATACAGAGCATGTGCACCTTTCCTAGAGCAGCGAGAACTCCAGGCCATACTTCGTCGTGGACCTGTAC
>JACWFO010000105.1:102804-137589 GCA_019775505.1 Leucosporidium yakuticum
CAAGACCGCGTAGTCATCATCACCGGTGCATCACAAGGCATCGGTCGGGGAGTTGCGCTGGGATGCGCCAAAGCGGGAGCAAAGGTCATGGTGCATCATTTGGGGACAGAGGGGACGCGAAGGGATGCCGAAGAGTTGGTAAAGGAGATCGAGGAGCTGGCTAAGGGTGCTGATGGGCTACAGACGGGGAGGAGAGCGGTCGAAGTAGGAGGAGACATCTCCAAGCCGGAAACGGCGGATAAGGTGAGTCCTGATAAGGTTGGGATGTGGAGAGAAAGCTCAAGCTCACCTTGCTACTCCCCTACAGATTGTGCAAGTCGCCGTCGAAACGTTCGGCCGTATCGACTGTCTCGTCTCAAACGCCGGGATCTGCCCCTTCTTCTCCTTCCTCGACATCCCGCACGACGTCTGGGCGCTCACAAGAGGAATAAACCTCGATGGAGCCTTCTACGTCGTTCAGGGTGAGTTTTCACGTCTCGGCGCTGGGATTGCCCGCTGCTGAACCTACTCCTCGCTCTCCGATAGCCGTCGCCAAGCAGATGAAGGTGCAGGAACCACAAGGAGGATCCATCGTTGCCATATCATCCATCAGCGCCCTCGTCGGAGGTGGAGAGCAGGCGTAGGTCCCCTCCTTCGCTTCTCCTCGCTTTCGCCGAGCAGACCGTTGACCGAAAATCGCTCACTCGCAGCCATTACACTCCAACCAAGGCTGGTGTCAAGTCGCTTATGGAAAGCTGTGCTATCTCGCTCTCACCCTACAACATCCGCTGTACTTCTTTCTCCTTTCTTTTCCCTCTCAGCGCTCGACTGACCCTCCACCCTTCCCCTTCGCAGGCAATTCTGTCCTTCCCGGTGAGCTCTCACCTCTCCCTATCACCTCTCAACATACCCTACTAAGCCCACGATGACCCTACAGGTACGATCGAAACCGCCATCAACACGGACGACCTCTCGCAGCCCGAGAAACGAGCCTACATGAACAAGCGCATCCCTCTCGGCCGACTGGGGAAGCCTGAAGACCTCGCCGGGCCAGTAGTGTTCCTCCTCTCGGACATGGCGAGCTATGGTGAGTTATTCTCTCGAAGAAGCGTCGGCTGAGCGCGAAGATGAAAGCTGACTCAGTTCGAGCCGAACAGTCACCGGCGCTTCGCTCTTGGTCGATGGAGGGCTGTTCGTCAACTTGCAGTAGAGCAGCAGCAGCATATAGAGCTCACTTGCGACCCATCTTTCGTTCCGTCGTTCACCACACTGTCAGCTCAAGCGAAGCAAGCGCCTTCTGCTGCTCGACCCACGTTCGCCGCGCTTCGCCATCTAGCGCCGAGAGCAATGACAGATACCCAGACTTCATTATCAATATTCCTAGTGTTTACACAGAGCCCGAGGCGTCCCCCGATACCCTTACACCGACCCTTAATGCGCATTAGCCCTTTCACTTCCACCCCTCCTTCCCTTCATTTCCTTTTCCTTAAACCCTGCGACCGGCCTCATCAATAGGCGCCATGACCTCGACCGTGTTGGAACGGTGAACGGTAGCAGCGGCGTTGGCGTAACCGGCGTGCTCGAGGTGAGCGGTTGTGCCGTTGTCCTTGCCTTCCTCGAGGTTCATGACGGCGCGCTCGGCGTCCGTGAGCTCGGCGACTCCGAAGAGGTGGTCCATGGCCTCACTGTGAAGGAAGAGAAGGGTTAGTCTTGCGTTCAGCGGAGGGAGAGGACGCAGAAGAAGCGTACAGAGGCAGTCCCTTGGTCTGTTCGGCGAACGAGAGGGTCAGAATGGGCGGCCGGTGAGGAGAAATAGGTCGGTACTCACTTCGGGGATTAGGAAGAAAACGAAAATGGTCGAGCAGAAGAAGATGGAACCGAAGACTGCGATTAGAAGGCGTATTAGCATCGCCGACAGGAGGAAAAGGGAGCGGCGGGAGTTGCTGCAGAGCTGGCAAACCCCGCGCCGCAGGAGAAGACGTACTGAAGTAGGTCTTGGCTCCAACGTTGGTCAAGGCGACGGGCATGATCCTAACGACGGCGAAGGTACAGAGCCATTGCCACATCTGCGAGGAAGGGAGGCGCACAATGTCAGCGCCGAGATCCGGAAAAGCTGCGAGGGAGTTGCTCACGAGGCAGAAGGTCATACTGATCATCTTGAAGCGCATGGTGAAGATTTCAGAGATGAGAGTGAGAGGGACCTGCGAGGAGGCGAGCGGGAGGTGAGCGATTCGCCCGAGGACGGGCTGAGCCGAGCGTACCGAGTTCCATCCGAGGCAGTACCAGGCAGCATAGAGGAAGATGGCGACGATAGCAACGTAGTCACCAGCGGTGCGAGCGCCGTTGGAGCCGTCACGGGGTCCAACCTAACAGAGGGAGAGGCGTCAGCGCGAGCTCTACTCGAGACACGGCTTGACGTGCGTTACGTACACCGAGGAGGTAGCCACCGATGAAGAAGAGGCAAAGCGAGCCGACGAGACTTCCAACCCTGTAAGCGAGACGAGTGTCAGCGAAGATCCTCAGATCTCGGCGGCCGAACGAGCGTACATGAGGGGGCGGCGACGACCGACACGATCGACGATGAAGAAACCGAATACAAGGGTGAAAATCGCCTTGACTGAGCCATAAATACCGGTGGCAAAGCTTTACGCAAGGAAGCGTTAGCATCAAGCGAGCGTCGGCTGAACCAAGCGAGCCCCGAAGGATCGCTACGAAGCCACTCACAGACTGTTTTGGGTACCGTTGAAACCGAGTTGCTGGAAGATACGAGGGGAGTAGTAGTTGACGGCTTGGACACCAGAGAACGTCTTGAAGAAGAGAAGACCGAGGCCAAGAAGGAGGCGCTTGCGGTGGCCGGGGCTACGGAAAAGCTGTGGGGGAGAGGCCAGCGTCAGCGCGAGGTGCAGATGAGTCTCTGAAAGGTTTCAAGTGTAAAGACGTACTGCCTTCGCGACGTCCCAGAGCGAGTCATCTCCTCGAACGAGAGCTTCGGCTTCGACCTGAGCGCGGGTCTGCTTGAGCTCCCACTGAAGGTACTCGTGCTCGAGGGGGAGCTTGCGGATGCGACAAAGCGTTGCCTCAGCCTGGTCATGTTTCTGTGAACGAGTTGAGGGATCAGCTCGACGTCTATCGTCAACAAGCCGACGGACGAGCGGGGGCAAGCGCTCGCGCTCGGAGAGGGAGACGATGGCTTACGCCTTGCATCATGAGGAATCGAGGAGTCTCGGGAACGAAGAACATGCCGATTCCGAGGAGAGCGGCGGGGAAGAGCTGTGGGAAACGCGAAGCGATTCAGCTTCGGCGCTCTGAACGGCGAAAGACACGCTGATTGAGGAAAGGGCATACCTGAACAATGACCGGGAACTGCCATTGGAACTTGCTAGGTGCCCAGCTGCAGCGAGAAAACGCCCGAGAAGGGCCAGAGGTCAGCTTCGGCCCTCGCTACTCGTCGTGCTCAGTCGCCGTAGTCGAGGGGAACTCACTTCTGACCGAGAGCATAGTTGATCCAGAAGCCGACAACAGTTCCGATTTGGATGCCGATGTCGTAGAAACCGACTGTGAGGCGCAGGGTCAGCTCTTGATTCTGAGGGCGGGGGAAGCGCGCTCGACTCACCGAGACGACCACGGATCGAAGCAGGGGCAAATTCAGACAAGTAGACGGGGATGACGAGGGATGAGATACCGATAGCAAGACCTCCGAGGAAGCGACCTGGGGATGGGTCGAAAGTCAGCTTCGCCGCCTCAGCTCGTCTCGGCTCCTACTCACCGCCCATCATGGTGCCGACGGAGCCGTTTGCGAAGGTCTGAACGATAGCCGAGACGATGAAGATCAAGTTGGAGATGATGATGGACCACTTGCGACCGAAGCGAGTTGTCATGGGGAGCTGCAGGCCTGCGCCGAAGAAAGAGCCGGCTTGGAAGAGCGAGACGAGGTTGGCCGAGGTGTTGGAGCTGTTGGACGAGTTGAGACCGAAAGCCGTTTTGAACGACTGAAGCGCGATCGTGCCGCCGAAGAAGCCCGTGTCGTAGCTGTGAGGAAGGGAAGGCGGTCAGCCGAGCCCGAGTGGCAAGGAGGCGAAACCGAGAAAGGTAGAGGGAGCCGGCAGCTTACCCATACGCAACGGCGCCCATGCAAATGGCTGTCGAACGAAGAGCGAGGTCAGCCAACCCTGACAGGCAGAAAGAGTTGCGAAACCCGGGGGAGGATCGGAGGGGAGGGGAGAGGAAAAAAAGGGGGAAGCTACTCACTGACTCCAATGAAGTAGGTCTGGAAGTTGTTGACCTCTGAAGGGACATCAGGAGCATGAAGAGCAGCCACGGTGCGAGCATGAGAGTCGGCGACGGAGCTCTTCATCGTGAAGGTTCGAGCAGGTCGGCCGCTGGTCTGCTCGAGGATGGAAGCCTCCGACTCGTACTTCTGCAGCGAGGCATCAGGCGATTGAGGTCGATATCCAGCCATGGCGAGGTCGGTGGAAGAGCAAGGAATGAATGAAGAGAAGAAGAGAGAAAGAGCGAGCTCGAGGGGGCGGGGGATTTGGGGCGCCGCACCCCGGCAAAGTGTGAGAACCTACACCTGACTCGCAGTGGGGAGAGCACCTTTCGTACAGGGCGAAACCACCTTGGCTAGCGCTGTCCGTCGAGAACGAGTGCAGCTGATTTAGCAACTGGGCGGAGTGCGAGCCGTCGGTGATTGGAGGAGTCGCCTCTCCTGCGCCGAGTAGATGACCTACGGGCGCCATTCTTTCACGAGCAGGTTCGGAGCAGCGCATAGGACGTTCGGTCGAGTCTTGAGCTCTTGAGCGCGCTGTAGTCCTTGCTTGCTACCTTGCAGCTCCGAAGCAATCGCCTCTGCCAAGACGTGCCTTGTTCGACGTGCGGCGAATGGTGGGCGAGAGCTGGCGAGATGGCAGGGAAGAGTGCAGAGGAATTTGAGCGGGAAAGTGTTTGGTACTGGTGGTACAGAGGAGAAGGTTGGGGCTCCTCGAGGCGAGCAGCGAGACTCCCTTGTAAGAGCTGTTGCGGAGACGAGAGAGAAAGGGGATCAGCGGACTCTGTACGAGTAGGACGAGTTGCAGAATGATGGAAATACTCACCGGTGCGTACAGTGGAGACGACGGAGCCAGCGGGCGAAGCGGTCGAACGAGCGGAGCCTTGCAAGGAGGTCGAGAGGTCGGCAGCTCGAGTTCGGCGCGAGCGGAGGCTGTTTTTCTCAATCGAGACGAGCGAAGCTTGAGATACGCACAGTCGCGTCGAGATTGGCTGTACAATCCATCAGAAGCAGCTCTGGCAGCTCATAGCCCTCCAGCAGTTGATCTCGACGTGTCGAACAGGCCGAGCTCAAGGCGCGCGCCGTCTGTCCGTGGTTTGAGCTTGCCATCGAGCTGAAGCGTATCCTGTAGTCCGTAGCAGCTGTACGAGAGCTGTATCAAGGTTGAAGTGACGGGCGAGGTGTAGCAGTTCGACGAGGAGGTGGTCAAGAAGAGAGAAGTCGAAGCTCGAGCTCGTCGACATCCTTACGCTTGACGCGCTTAACGCTTGTCCTCCTTTCGCACCGGCTCATAATCGCAAGATGGCACCCATGTCAGCACAGTGAGTAGCCCCAAGTCTTGTACAGCTTTAGCCGTGCTGTAGCTCACTCGAAACCCGCCGATTCCCCGACAGAACGCGCAAGGTCGTTACCGACGTAGCCATCTTCGCTGTATCGCAGGTGCTCTTCTACGCTGCTTTCAAGGCGAGTTCTCTAGATCCTTGTACCGCTCTCTGTGCTGACCGCGCTGTTCTCGTAGGCCGTAATGAGCTCCATGGATCCTCAATCCTCGAAGCGCAAGGAGGCCAAGGACAAGAGCAAGAAGGCGTTGGGCAAGCTGGGACTCGACTTGAGCGCATTGGACCTCAACGAGCACGAGGAGATTATGGCGGCGGAGGTGGTGCACGCCGATGACATTACAACGAGGTTCAAAGGTGCGCCTGTTCGTCGAGCTTCGGTGGCGGAGGTTTCGCTGACCTTTGATCGTCTTAAGACATCGGTGGACTGGATCCCATCATCTCTCAGCTCCGTGAAGCAGTCATCTTCCCCCTCTGCTACCCTCAGGTCTTCGAGTCTGCCGCTGGTCTGTTCGGCGCGCCCAAGGGAGTCCTCCTTTACGGCCCTCCAGGATGCGGCAAGACCATGCTCGCCAAGTCGCTCGCCAAGGAGAGTGGCGCCACCTTCATCAACGTCAAGGTCAGCAGCCTGACCGACAAGTGGTTCGGAGAATCGAACAAGCTCGTCGCCGGTCTCTTCTCGCTCGCCAAGAAGCTCCAGCCGAGTATCATCTTCATCGACGAGATTGATTCGTTCATGCGGGAGCGGAGTCGCAACGATCACGAGGTGACGGGAATGATGTACATGCTCTACTTTGCACTGGCTTCGTCTCGACGAGCTGACCCTCCTTCGCCTACAGGAAAGCCGAGTTCATGACGTTCGTTCTGCTGTTCGTCTCTCAAAGACCTCGACGCTAACGATCCCACCTCCTCGCAGCCTCTGGGACGGACTGGCGACCAACAACGACACTCGCATCCTCGTTCTCGGCGCTACCAACCGACCCAACGACATCGACTCAGCCATCCTCCGTCGCATGCCCAAGCGGTTCTCCATCAAGCTTCCCGATTCTACTCAGCGTCGCAACATCCTCAACCTGGTCCGTTACTCTCTCGAGTCGGTGCTTCGACTGCACGCTCGCTGACCGCTGACCTCGACCCTTCCGCTTGCGCAGATGCTGGCGGATATCAAGCTCGACCCATCGTTTAACATGGACACTCTCGTGCGCCGGACGGATGGACTCTCGGGAAGTGATCTCAAGGAGGCTTGCCGGAATGCTGCGATGGTGAGCTTTGTGCTTGCGCTCGGCGAGTCGAAAGAGGTAGAGCTGACCTCCTTCCCCGCCTTTCCCGATACCAGGTTCCCGTACGAGACTACATGCGTAGTCACCAAGTCGATGGACAAGTCGACCTCAAGGCGGTCCAGTCTGGGGTTCGTTCGAGCTTTCTCGCCGCGATTGAAGACCGTTTCTGACTCCTGGATTTCTTCCCACTACAGAACTTCAAGATCCGCCCTCTGACCCTCAACGACTTCCTACAAAGCGATTCGGCGGCTCACGTCGAATCGGAGAGCCTTGACTGAGCAATTGCTCGCTCGCAATTCGGGACTGGACGCTGTTTCGCCTTCTTGTTGTAGCACAGGACACGAGTGAGAAAGGAAGGAAAAGCACCGAGGGGAGGGGAGCCATGTATTACACTCCACCGCGCCCCGCAATATAGAATTTTAGCACTACTGTTCTTCGTCTCCTTCGGAGAGAGCTCTCAATTCTAACCAGCTCTTCATCCAGCTTTCCTCAAACACGGCTTCCGAGAACCTCTCCGTAGCGTTCTTCCTAGCCCGTTCCTGCATCGCCAGCTTTGCTTCCGGTTCGAGGGCGAGGATGTTGGCGAGCTGAGAGGCGAAGGTCTCGGGCGAGGTGGCGTGAAGGCCGGTGGGAAGGTCGTTGTAGGGGACGACGATGTCGAGGAGAGGGCCAGCCGAGGAGTGAGCGAGTGGGATGAGACCTGCAGCCTGTGAAGAGGGGAGAACGAGGGGTCAGCAAGTGTTTCGACGAGAGCATTCGGCGGCGAATAGGGAGGGCTGAAAGCCGTTCGAAAGAAGCGAGAGAAAAAGGACATCTCGCTCACCATGAACTCGACGACGGTGATGCCAAAGTGCTCATCAATCATCGTATGCAGCCCAATGGACGCCTTGCCGAAGAGAGCAATCAGCTCGGGGAAGGGCACGTTGACGGCAAACTCGACGTTGTCCTGCAATATGCGCAAGTGGAGTCAGTTATCTCTGTAGCCGAGCGAGAAAACGCACGCCGAAGCAACGTCGACTCACCTCGATCTTCGACTCCTTCGCCAGTTCCCTGAGCCTCCTCACGCGCTCCTCGTCGCCCTCATTCCGAACACTGCCCGCCAGGATCAAACGAATGCGCTGCTCTCCATCTCGGTACTTCGGCTCAGCATCAAAGAGGAGGCGAAGGGCTTCAAGTTGGACGTTGTGCTCCTTCTCGGGTCTGTTCGACGCGGAAAGCCATCGGCGAGGGAAGACGACGACGAGCAAGGATCAAAAACGTACCGAAATTGAGCGACTGTGAGAATGATGTTCTCTCGTGGCTCGAGCGGGAGCGCGGCGAGGGCGACGGTATCGCAGGGAGGGTAGACCGTTCGAGCTCGGCGGAATCGAGCCTTCGGTGCTGACGTTCGAGGTACCGTCTCCTTCTTTTCCTCCACGTCGTCACTCCCAACTGAGCCAATCTTGTCGAGGAAAGCACGCCGCCGCCTCAGTCCATCGTCCTGAAGCTTCTCCACGCCGTCGCCGAGTCCTGGCTCCGACGAGTCCTTCTCCACGTCGACCTCCTCCTCGGGGTCAACGTCATCCCTCCAGCCGAAGGGTTTGAGGAGATGGTTGACATGTCGTTTCGTCCAAGTCGAGTTGACCATGAGGACGTCGGCTTGACGCAAGCTGAGGGAGTAGAGCTCGGCGAAGATGATGTAGTAGCTGCGATGGATCGTGATGGAGAGGTTCAACGGTCAGTAAAGACTCTTCGGGCACTCTCCAGGAGGAAAGGGTCGCCTCAAGCGAAGTGAAGAGGCGAAGGATCGACTCACAAAAGCTTGAGGTAGGTTAGGATCGCGCTCTTGGCTACGGCGGAGGTATTGGTATGTCCCGCTTGACGGGAGTGGACTCGGCGAAGCATGTCGGTACTGTGGTGGTGCAGCGGGATCGGGTCAGCTGGCGGAGGGAGAGGGCTACGATCGCAAAGAGCGAGAGTTCGGCGCACCTGATCGTCGGGTAGTGCGTGTAGCTTCCCACGGGGACGCGACAGAGGGTCTTGATGACGGGATAAGCGAAGGCGTAGCCCATGGTATCTGTTGTGCGATTGCAAGGGGATCAGCTGTCTCCTTCAGCTCCGAAGCAACGCCGAAAAGGCTCACCGATCCAGACATCGGGGATGAACCCTTCCCTCAGGCCTTGCAGAGCGAGGTACATGCTCCCGAGACTCTGTCCCAGTAGCGTAAAGCGCGGCCATGCGCTATCCTCGACGAGGTAACGAGAGCGGAGGGGAACGAAGGCGAGAGTGTCGGAGTTGAGGGCGATTCCGAAGCGGTTCTGCGAGGTAGCGAAGGGGGGGTCAGCTCGAGAAGGTACGGGTAGTAAGGGAGCAGAGCTGCTCACCTGCACCTTGGCAATCATCTCCTCCTTCGTGGCCTGCACGACGTCTCCCGTGTAGACCACGCAGATGAGCTCCGGTTCCTCCCTCTGCAGACAAGCAACCGCTGCCCAGAGTACACGTTCTCCGCCTCCACCAGCGTTGCTGTGTAGCAGAGCGAGCCGTCAGCTCAGACGCGACCGTTCAGAGAGCCAGCGAGACGCACCAGTAAGGATGAAAGAAGCCGACCGTCCTGCGCCTTCCCTTTGTATCCTTCTCAACAATTCCCAATCCCTTGAGCAGCTTCGCCCTTTGCTCCCCGTTTCGTGATCGTAGGAGCGCGCCGTAAGCCGCAAGAGCGACGAGCAGCAACGACGAGAGGAGCGAGACGAAGGCGGCGAGAAGAACAGCAGCGAAGAGGACTTTGAGGTGTGGTGGTAGTGACCAGACGAGTCGAATGAATGGGTGTGAGGGCATCGTGCCCCGTTGAGCAAGTTGAAGAGGAAGAGCTCGCTTCGCGCTTTCTCGTGAAGGGGTTCGACTCGAGGCGAATTGGTATGAGGTGCAGCTAAAGGGGTATCTACACAAAAGGTACTGGTTCAACAGGGTCACCTCGTCGCAAGGATGGCCGCGAAGGTCGCGATTACGATGGCGGCTGTTCAGGGGGGAAACGCCGAGGTCAGCATTCGGCGGCGCTCAAGGGCGAGAAAGGCATGCTCACCAACACAGAAGCTGGCAAAAGCTACGCTCCTTCTTGATGGCGGGAACTTGGACGGCTCTTGCATGAGGGCACTTTGACAGGTGAAGTAGCGGACCGAGCCTGCAGAAGCGCCGAGCCGAGTCAGCGCGAGAAGGAACCCTCGCAAGGCGAGTGAGCTTACCTAGAACGAGGAAAAGAAGGGCGAGCGCGATGAAGGTGCCTCCCTGTTGACGGAATAGCGCAAGTCAGCTTTCGAAGTCCCCAACTCGTCGCCGAGAGTTCGCCGACTCACCACTGGCTTGCCGAGATGTCGGTACTTTTGCGGGTCGTTCACCTGCTCTTGTAGAACGGAGATCTGCTGCGCTTGCTCGAGTACGAGAGCGCGAATCGTAGCGAGTTCGGAGCTGGCGGCGGTCGAGTTGGTAGAAGCGAGTTGAGAAGTGAGGGCCGAGAGGGAGGTGGCGGTAGCGGAGACGACGACGTTGCTGCTACTGGTGCTGCTGGGAGATTTGGTCGTGCTGGAAGGTAGACGGAACAACTGAGTGATGGCTGCGAAGGGGGAGAAGGGGTCAGCGAGGGGTGAGCGAGGGGTCGCCGAACGCCCAAGAGCGCTCGAAGAACTTCAAGAGGAAGGGCTCACCGATACCGATACTTGCGAGTGCCAAGCTAGTCCTCAACCATGCGAGGTAGGTCCGTTCTGCAGCCAAATGGTCGCGAGCGACAGATCCCTTGTTCTCCAGCTCGAAAGCGACCGAATACCAGGGATGATGACCTTTCCGCTCCTCGTGCTCCTCTTTAGTCTTCCCCGCCTTGCCTTTCCTGCTCCTCACGTTGTTCTCAGTGGCAGAACTCGGCCTAGCAGAGGTGGAAGCGTCAAGTGGATCCGCCATAACGGCGGCTTCGTCTGTCGAGTGATAGGAAGCCTGCCGGCTAGCGATGAGGGGCGTGCGATCCTTAGATGTACTCTGCGCCATCCTCGAATGAGCTACACGACGGCAAGAAGGCAAGAAGAGGGCTCACGGTCGGAGAGATCGTCAATGGCGAAGTCACGCCTTTGCGAGAAGTATGGCGATCGAGATAGGCTACAGCACGAGCTAGCAAACGAGTTGGTAGCGGTTGACCGATATGCGCTCCAGAATTGAAGTTGAAGAGCAGAAAGCCAAAGCGCAAGACACCAACCAAGAGGGCCTCGACTCCGATGCATTCGCTGCAAGGAGCCGCTCCGCGCTCTCGCTCCTTCGCTTCCCGCTTCGTTTCTTGTACTTCAACATGTCGACAATAGAGCCGGATGGGAGCGCTACAGGCGATCCTCTGGCCAACAGCGCAGATGTCAGGTCATCGGCTACCGCGTCAGGATCTCAGGTCATTCACCTCGTCTCAACAACTCCTTCTCCCAGCGTCAGTAGCTCGGGCAGCCCCCCGTCGAGGGATAGCTTCAGCTCGCCATCTCGAGACGATTTCGGCTCGCCTCGTTCGACTGGCAGCCTCGACGGCGGCAGCGAGTGGGAAGGGTGGCTGCGCAACTACTCGAGCGGAGCTTGGAGAGGCGACGCCGCTCCTCATCCTCCTCCAGCCATCAGTGCTGTACTCGAAGCTGCAGATGGACCTCCTGTACTCGACCCTCCTCCCCTCGAAAAGTCGGACTCGGCCGACAACCTTCCTTCTTCCTTCTCCCTCTACCCCGAGAGCGTATCCAGTCGCGACTCTCGCGCCGACGATGACGACCTCTTGGACCACTTCAAGAAGCATGGATATTTGAAGGGTCCCAAGGGCAAATTCGAGCAGGAGCGACTCAGGACGGTCCGCCGATATAACCTCGAGGACCCAGGAAGACGTCGCAGCGTCGACCGAATCTGCCGTCTCGCCAAGCAGCACTTCCAAACGTCCACCATCATCATCACCCGTACGGTCTATTCCTCTGTATTCCTCCTTTGCGCGTCTGCTCACCTCCCTCGCTTTCACAGTCGTCTTCGAGGGGCGGTCAGTCGTCGCCGCCGAGGCTGGATTCGACTCTTCTGGCATTGACCCATCACTCGATTCGCCCGTGCGACCTCTACCGGATCTCGATATCTCGCTCTGCGCTCATGGCATCCTCAAGGTCCCCAAGGAGGGCGAACCGAAAGAGGCTTTCGTCGTGCCGGACCTCTCGAAAGATTGGCGCTTCAAAAACAACGTACGTCGTTCGAAGAGAAGGCGCGATGATGAATGATGCTTACCGACTCATTCACTCTCCCGCTCCTCTCCCTTTGCCGTCGCCAAACAGCCTCAATCGCTCGCTCAAGGTGGCTCTCTTGCCTTCTACGCCGCTTCAACCATCAACCTCCCTACCATCAGTGATTCCTCGGGTACCCCTTCGACTCTCCCCGTCGGCAGCATCTGTGTCCTGAGCGACAAGCCTCGCGCTTCGGGCAGCGATTTCACCGCTCAAGACCGACAATTCCTGCACGATTGCTCCGATATGGTCGCTCGCGAGTTCTACTTGGGATACGAGGCCACGTCTCGAGAACTGGAGAAGGCCCAGTCGACCTTCCTCGGCGCTTTCGTCGAGACGGTGCTCGTGTCGAAGTTGGATTCCAAGGCTAAGGAGGACGTCAAGAAGCCAGCGAGCCCTGTCGCGCCTTCCACGTCTGCAGTACAAGATGAACATGCTACTCATGATGAGCTACATGCGGCTCAGGTCAAGGCGTCGGTTCTCGGCTCGAGCTTTGAGCTGGCGGCGCAGCAGCTGCTGGAGCTGACGAGCGCCAAGAGTGCTGGTGTGCTTGATTTGAGGTGAGTGCCGAGTCGAGGGATGCTTCAAGCCCACCGGAAACTGACTTGCTGTCTCGCTTCTCTTCCTCCCCGTCACTTCTTCCCCCTCTCGCCCCTTCGTCCGCTCTTCAGAGCCTTTCGCGCGCCCGTTCCCAACGCCGAGACGGCAACGAAGCTCAAAGGATTCGACGCAGCAGGGATGCGATCCATGGATGGCAACTCTCCCCGGCTCTCGACCTCAAGGAAGCCCTCCCTCGCCCATGAGACGATCGCCGAGGAGGAGGAAGGTTTCGACTCCTCCTCCCAACCCGACGAGCGGGAGCACAATTATGCCGCTGCATCCGAGGCGCAAGACGACGTTTCTTTACCGCAAGCTAAGGATGCGAGTCGCATCTACCTCATGGGAAGCGCGGGCGACGTCGATTGGACCGCTGTTACGAGGGAGGACGGTGTGCTCGCTCGAGCGGTGACGGATGCGTTGCTAAACTACTACGATGTGAGTCCTCTCGTGATACGACTTCGCTCGCCCCTGCTGACCCCTCCTTTCTAACAGCATGGCCGAACCGAGTACGGACAAAGCTCGCCTCTCGTGAACGTCCTTCCTCCTTCCGTTTCGTCGACTTGCATCGTTCCCGTCTTTGACGAAGGAGTTCCAAGCCTTCTCATCGTCCTCACTTCTTCCGACGACAAGTTTCATCAATTCGTACGGCGCCTTGGCCATTCTCGACCCCCTTCTTGAGGAAACGCTGACCTCTTCCCGTTCGCAGGAAACTTCGGAGCGGAAATTCGTCCAGAATGTCGGTTCCATCCTCGCCAGTGGGATGCTCAGAGAGCGCGCCTTTGCCGTTGGTGCGTTATCCCCCTTCGCATCGGCTTCAGGAGCTTGCCACTGACCCTCGAGTCGGCCTTCGCAGATCGCGCAAAGCTGGCATTCGTCTCGCAGATCTCGCACGAGCTTCGTACGCCTTTACACGGCGTGACATCTCAGCTCGAACTCATTCGCGAGTTTTCCTCGCCTCAACAACTGCTCAAGCTCGTGAGCGCTCTTTTCTCACTCGAGCGTTTCGGCGCTCAAGCTGACATTGTCGATCAAGGCCCCCATGCTCGACGCCGCCGACTGCTCTCTGGAAACTCTTCGAGACGTTTTGGATGACGTACTCGACTACAGCAAGTTCAGGTAAGTTTTCAAGCGCCGCCGAGTGCGATCACCCCGCTAACGGTCTCTCCTCGTTACAGCAACACGACACCAGAGCAGGAGTCTACTCATCGCCCTACTCTTACCATCAGCGACCTCAGCAAGATCGGCGAGGACGTTGCCAAAGCGACTTGGGTCCGCAAGCGTCGAACCGATCTCGTGAACGTCGAACCAACCTCGTACACTGGCAAAGCCACGACACCCGGTGCAGGCAAGGTCGATATGATTCTGGAGGTTGAAGAACGATTGAATGGATGGAACTTTTGGACCGATCCTGGTGAGTCTGATCCCTTTCCAATCTCGGCCCGCCGAGCAGCGCTGACGTTTTGTTCGTGTCGTGCAGGAGGTCTCAAGCGTGTGCTGCTGAACCTCATCGGCAACTCGCTCAAGGTGAGTAGTATCTCGATCTCAAAGCCCTAGGGCGCACGCGGTGCTGATTCCACCGCCCTAGTTCACCGAGAACGGCTTCGTCAAGCTCTCGATTCGAGAAGGCAAGCAGGTGCCCTCGTCTCGCCTCACTACCGTCATTATCGACGTCGAGGACAGCGGGAAGGGAATGGACCCCGAGTTCATTAGATCCAAGCTCTTCACCCCGTTCGTCCAAGCCGACCCCTTCTCGGGAGGCGCAGGGTTGGGCTGCTCCATTACAGCTCAGATCGTCAAGCGCATGAAGGGTTCGATCGACGTCGTTAGGTGAGTGCTTTTACTGCAGAAGTCCTCGACGAGCGACTGCTCTTGCACGGCCGAGAAATTCGTTGACTGACTTGCTCTCCCCTCGCCAGCACCGTCGGACGAGGAACCATCTTTCGCCTCACTCTTCCTCTCGAAAGCGCTCCTCCCGATAGTATACCACCCTCGCCTGGACCCGATCACCCTCAATTCGGCTTCCCTACTCCTCGGCAGCTCACCTCTCCCACCACCCCTCGTCAATCGATGATGACGTCGACTTCTCCTCGCATGGTCACCCGCAACATCTCTAACGAGCTCATGGCCCTCTTCAACCCCGGTACTCGTCTCGCCACGCCCTCGACTGAGCGCCCCGACTTCGATTTCGTTCAAGCGGTGGACGCCGCTCAATCCGCCCTCGGCTTAGACAAGCCCAAGCTGTGGAGGATTCCCTCGGGCAAGCGGCGTAAACCCATTCTCAACGACCGCGCCAGTCCCTCCGACATCGCGGCAGAGCTCGCTACCCTCGCCTTCTCCGAAGCCGCCTCATCTCCACCTCCTCCAGCTCCCCCCGCCTTCGACCTCAAACCTCTCCCCACTGCGCCCTTCGGAAACAGGAGAAAACCTTCTTCTCCTCTTCCACCTCAAGTCCCTCCAACTCTGGCGCCACCACCATCGCCACCTCTAGTCGCTCCTCTCGCGCCGACGCTATCGCCGAAACCTCGCATCAACGTCCTCTTCGCCGACGACAACCCCATCGCGCGCAATATCCTCGATCGTCTGTTCAAGGGGAAGGTATGTCCTTTCTCCTCGCTCTCTGCTCTTCTGATGCTCAGAGCTGACCCTCTTCCCCTCGCAGAACATTCAATCGACATCGGCGAACGACGGTCAAGAAGCCGTCGACGCCTACAAGGCAGCGCATAAGGCCGGAACACCCTTCCATCTCTTTTGTGTCGACCTTCAAATGCCGTTGAAAGATGGGCTACAGGCTAGTGGCGAGATTAGGGAGTACGAGCGCGAGGTCGGCTTGCCTCGGTTTTGCAGGATTGTGAGTTTTTGTTCGCACAGCTTGCATAACTCTCGCTAATGGTTCCTCGCCTCGACAGATCGCTCTCACTGGATTGAACAACGAGGCCGACATGCAAAAGGCAGGCGTGCTGAGCGACGACGGACCGTGAGCCTCTTTGTACTCGGCGTTTGTTTTGGGCCATCTCGCTGACTTCCTCTCCGCCTTCTAGTGTTGATCTTTGGGTCACCAAGGGCGGTAAGAGCCTACGGACGGTGCTGCAGGTCGTCGCCGACGTACAGGCGGAACTCGATGCAGTTCATCAGGAGAGATTATGATTTAGAGGAGGGAGAAGCTCGCCCATGTGTCGTAGTGTAGCATTTTCGCATATTGTTGCCATCATTAGTTCGGTTATCCTTCGGAAATCTCATCCGACACTGTTTCTTGGCGAGCAGTAGAACTCGCGAAGGGAGAGAGACGATACGAAGTTCGCTCGGCTCTCGATTCAAAACGAAGGCGCTGCAAGACGAGGGGGGAATGAACTGCACATAAATGGGAATCTTGACTTAAATTGAGGTGCGTCGACCTGCACCCGTGTGTGATACATGTGTGTATTGAGAGGTATCGAGAGGCCAGCTCCCGCTCCTGCTTCGGCGATCCATCCGACTCGGTCGCCCTCCGTATCGGCCCTCCAACCCGCCCCCTCGCTCAAAGTACAGTCAACAAAGCCTCTTGAACTCTTTCCACCTCACAACGCCTCTACCTCGTGCAGAATACTATCCCTCGTCGCGGCGGGGAGCTCCCTCGTGGCTCGGCGTTGAAGGAGGCGTTGAGTGCGGTAAGGCTCGTACTTCTCGAGGCGGGTGGTGTCGCGGAGGATCTACGAGCGAGAGGGAGACAACGTCAGCTCGAGCTGAAAGGGTGCAGAGAAGAGAGGAACTCACCTTGGCGTTACCGAGAATGGACTGCCTCAACGGCGTGAAATCGCAATGCTCGGAATTGAGGACGTCGAGCTTGCCGAACCTGCGTGCGGCGCACGAATACACTCGTGAGTCTCGGCCTTCTTTCGGAGCCTCCACGCCCTCCACTCGCGAGCAAACCGACTCACTTGAACTCCCTCACCCACTCCTCCTTCCCACCCGCTCCTCCACCTCCTCCAATCCTCTCCGGCGCGACCAACGCAAACGGCAACAGCTCCTCATAGCTGGGTGTAGCAGGCTCTGTTTCTCCCTCGTCCTCGTCCTGCTCGTCCCCCTCCACGAGCCTTTTGCTCGTCGTCCTCCGTCGGCCGAGACGTGAGGTCGAGCGAATGCGAATGAGCTTGACGGGTTGAGGGGAGAGGAGGTCGCTGTCGTCCTGCGTCTCATTTGTGGTGGTGGGTTCGGGCGCATCCTTCGTGGCGGTCGAGCCGTCTTCGCAGCCTTCGGATCCAGCGGCGGGGACGACCAGTCCATTCGCGAGCGGAGGGTGAGCTTGAGATTGAGGGAGGGGAGGTTGGACAGAAGGAGCGGGGATCATGATTGAATTCCTGCCACGAGTAAACTCGGCATCGACTTCGGTGGCGGACTCGGAGAGGAGGGTGGAAGAGGAGGAGGAGGGAGCGAAAACGCCGAAACCGAGGCCGGCTCGGTCGAGATCGCGCTTGACGGCTGCTTTGACGTCGCTTAGACGGGTGATGGTGAGTGTGTCGGAGCGGGAGATGACCTTTAAGATTAGGGAGAGCGACATGAGAGGGCAGGTTTGGGTACGGGAAGAGGCGAAGGAGGTGAAGGACGCGAAGGAGGACGATGGCGAGGAAACGAGGGGTGCAAGGTCAGCGAGGAAAGCGAAGAAAGCTAAGGGAAAGCGTAGCTACTCACAGGAAGTACATTCACCCTCCTCGCGAGCTTCATGATAGCCCTCAAATCCACCTCGCTCAGCCCGAGCTCCTCCTCCTCGCCGTTAATCTCCACCTTCATCGGGGTCGGCTCCTCCGAAGCACGCTGCACGTCCTCGTCATCCCAAACCGGCTCTCCTCCACTACCTCTCTTGGCCTTCCTAGCGAGATGAGGCGTCGACAGGCTTCGGCCGAGCGAGATTTTGTTCGTACGTTTGGGAAGGGGAGGGCGAGCGGTGACGGATTCGGGATGGATGAAGTAGATGGCGAGTTGGAGGTGAGAGTCGTGGGCGCGGTGCGAGTGGCGGATGAGTTGGGCTTCCTGTTAGGGCGAAACGGGAGGAGGAAGGAGGGGGGGACGTCAGCTCGGTGCAAGAACGAGCAGCAACGAGCTGGGAAGACTCACCGCTTTCAACGTCTCATCAAACCTTCCCTCTACATTCCTCATCACGGCACTCAACTGCCTCTCCATCTCCAACTCCTGTGCCACATTGCTTAACCCTCCGAGCGCGGCCTCCCATCCAACCGTATCAACGACCGTCAAGCTAGTCCTCTCCCCACGGTTCAAAACATCCACTGTAACACTATCCAGCCTCTTCGTCCTCTCAACTTTACCCCTCCCACCCTCCTTCACACCAAACTGAGCGATTCGCTCCTCCCCCGCCGCTCGTTCTCCCTTCCCTTTCGTTCCCGCGAGGTCCAAGTTACCCAACAACGTCCGGATCCAACTCGTCTTGCCCGTTCCTCTCGCTCCAACGACCATCACATTCAACGTAGGCGGGATCTTGTGGCTCCTACGAATGCTGGGAAGCGAGGCCGATTTGGGGATACCTCCTCCGTTGCCGGTGGAGGGGATGTTGAGCCCTGCGGTGGGGGAAGGGTAAAGCGAGGCGATACTGAGTCTTCCTCCTCCCTCGCGAGCGCCCGAACTAGCATGAGGATCCCAGGAGGGAGCGCCGAACTGAGGACCGAAGCCGGAGGGGAGGGAGTTGGATTGGGAGATGGAAGCCCGTGTAGGAGATTCGGGTTCATCTCTGCGGCGAGAGGAGGATGGTCGATGGAAAGAAGTGGGAGCGACGGTTGCTACGATGGGTGCTTTTGAGGGAGAGGTAGAAGCGGTTGAGGGACGGCGGAGAGGTGGATTGCCTTCGGCGGTGAGGGGGATGGCCGAAGACGGGGGTAGGGATAAGGCAAACCCTTCGCCGTTGAGGGAGGAGGAAGTTTCGAACGCTGTAATGGGGTACAAGTCTCGTCAGTAGGCGCCAAGTGAGTCGGCCAGCCCCTTTCGCTGGTTGCGAAGTAGACTGACCTGGAAGAGTTGGGGCTGTAGGTTTTGATGGTGAGGGTACAGTAGGAGTGCGTTGTGATGATTTACGTCGGCTGAACATGGTGCAGAAGATGGTCGAGAAGCGCTGGACGAGTTGGTTGTTGCGCGAGGACTGTGCGGCTTTCGGTGGGGGTGACTGAGGGCTAGTAGAGAGCTTTAGGGTGATAGAGCAGCTGCGAGTGCTGTAGTTGAATAGACTGTTGCTGCTGTAGGGTGCTGGACGAGAGAGCAGCGAGTGGTAGGAGGAAGAGAGGGAATCTACGCCCGTGCACGAGATGACCTGCCAGTCGGCCTTCGACATCTCCGAGCTTCAGGGGAGCGTGCACTGGGGTGGACTTACGCTGCTTAAGAAATCCTGTAGTCTTGTATTGAGCGCCATCATCTGTCCCCCGACTGATCCCCCTCACCTGACTACATGCTGTCGATCCAGCTTCGCGTTTCGACCGGAGCCAGCTCTCCCTCTCTTTCCCTCTTCGCTCTCGTTTCCTTCGGCTCTCGGTTCTCGGCTCTTTCCAAGGAGGGGTGGAATGGCTCGCAAGCCTCGCTGTCCAGTTTGTCACTCGAAGCGGTGGCATCGAGACGGCCTCTCTGGCTCGTAACTTCTCTCTCAACCGCGCTTTCGTCTCGCTTCGCGCTGACTCTCGTCGTCCAACCAGCATCGTCTGTGAGGAAGGACATCTACTACAAGGTTACGTCCAAGAGTCCAACGAAACCCACGAACTCTCGCAACATGTCACCCAGACTCGTCGACTTCGCAAGAAGCGCTCCAAGAGGGTAAAGCCTTTGCCCAACCTCTACTTTCACGGCGAGCGCGGCACCTTCATCTTATGGCAAGCACTCCAATGGGTCCTCCGAGAGCAACTCAGGGTTCTCATCGAGGAGTTGGGATGGCCCGTCGAGCTCGAAGGCGTCTGCAGGGATTTGTGGGGGATGTTGATGGCTTCCAGTGGGGTCCCTAATGCGCCGGCCGACTACCTAAAGGGAGATGAACCTGCTACGAGCTTCTGTGGACCGAGGGAGGGCGCTAGGTACTCTCGGAGGAGGACGAATCAGGCCAAAACGGACTTGGACGACGACGAGGAGAACGGCATGCAGGAAGGCGGCAAGTCGGAGGAAGAGCAGGGAGGGAGCGGTAGTGATGCAGACGATAGCGATAGCTTCGTCTCATCCGACGAAGACGAGCAAGGCGACGACGGCGCCAGTCCTCGCAAGCGGGCTCGGACGACTTCACCGGCAGCTCAGAACGACGATCCACCAGCACCACCGCCACCTCCGCCAGCCAATCTGTACGAACAGGTCAAGCCCCCGCCTCTCGCAGATCAAAAACCTCGGAGCAACAACCCTCGATCTCACCCGAGGATGGAGCACCTTCTCCTCATCATCTACCTCGGCTGCGCCACTCTTCGACTCCCTACCTTCATGAACGACATCCTTCAGTGAGTCGCTCGCTTTTCCGTGCCGCTCTCTTGCCCGTTGGCTCCATTCGCTGGCGGTTCACCTTCCATCGGCCGAGCTCAACGATCGCCGAGCCGAAGCTGACCTTCCTCCGCTCGCCACAACAGCCTCGTCGAAACCCATCAAATCCTCTACATCAACGCCAAGAACCATCTCCCGCTCGCACTACAACAGCACCTCGCCTCAGAAGCGCGCTACCTCCTCGACCCTCAGGTGAGCCGCCGAGAACTGCTACTCTGCCCGTGAAAGCTCGCTGACCCGCTTTCGTCTCTTCCTTTTCTTTACCCATCCTCCCATCATACCTCTCTCCCTCTTGCCCTTAACGCCCTCACTACAGTCGACACCCTCGCTCTACTCCAAAACGCAGCACGACGCGCTCCAATCCTCGCTTCAGCACCTCGTCAAAATGTACACCGACGACTGGGGCGTTCGGTTCCCCGAGCCAAACCTCCCACTCATGAGTTGGAGGTTATGTCGGAGTCTAGCGCTACCTCGTGAGTGCTCTCTCTCGCCCTCCTCCTGACCACCTTCCCGCCCTTTCTCGCCCGCTCTTCATCGCCTATAGTACAGCGTTGACCTCTCTCTTGTATCTCTTAAACAGCCCTCTTCTACTCACACCTCAAATCCCTCCTCACCCTCCTCTCCCCCTCCTTCTCCCTCGCGCCTCATCCTCCCCTCCGCAGCGGTCGCAAAGGCGAGACACTCCTTAAAGGTCACCCTTTTGTCGAACCACCAGAGTTTGTCTTGTTGGCGGGGTTGGTGTTGGTGTGTAAGATGGTTTGGGGGTTGGAGGAGGAGCCGAGGTGAGTTCGCCGAGATCGCGCGGAGTGAAGAGGAGCTGATGAGTTGCTGTGATACAGGACACCGAAGGACGAGAAGGACCTAATCGCGCACCTTCCCCCGGTTGAGGAGTGGTTGAAGACGATTGGGGAGATTGCCAGAATTGAGATTGAGAGGGATCCGATCTCGCTTTGGAGGTGAGTCTTTCCTACTCTGAGCGGAGAAGTTGACCAATCACTGATGCTCTTCTTGCCCCTCACTCACAGCAAGGAGGTGGCCGATATGACGACGACCGAGATTGACGAGTATCTCGACTTTTTCGAGGACAAGGTGGTGCCGGAGCATCAGTTCCCGAGTCGTAAGCGTCTATCTGCGCTCTCGTATCTTCTCTCGTCTCCCTCCACTGACGCTCTCTGCTCCACAGGCATGAAAGATATCGACCGCTTCTTTCCAGCGCCAGCTCTTCCCTCTCGACCCTCCGCTCCCGACCTAACGCCCTTCTCCGACCGCATCACCGCTCTCATCACCCATCTCTACTCTCTCCCATCACCCGTGCCCTCTCCCTCGCCCTCCGACGCCTCCACCTCCCCCCGACCGTACATCCACCACACTCCCTCTCTCGTCTCCACGCTCCCCACCCCCCTCACCACCCTCCTGCATCACTGCTCCACCCTCATAGGCTCAACACCCTTCACCCTCCTCTCAACTCTCTCTCGCATCGAAGAGCGAGTAGCTCCAACTCTCCGCGAATCCAAGCGCCTGACCTCGGCCCAACATCGAGCGATTAGGGAGGAGAAGGAAGAGATTGAGGAATGGAGGGAGGAGAGGTGGGTGAGGGAGGTGGAGAGGAGGAAGGCGTTGAAGGAGGTTGCGGAGGGGGTTATTAAGGCTAAGACGGTGAGGAAGGAGGTTGCTGCTGGGGAGCAGGAGGACGGGGCGAGGGCGCGGAGCGCGACGCCGAGAGTGGGGGGGAAGGGTGCGACGGCTTTCAAGAGCAAGGAGTTTATTGAGGATAGTGATGAGGAGTGATGGGAGGGGAACATGGGGTTTGGAGGAGGCGCAGATGTCTTGAGGGCGAGACGAGGAGGATACGGGATTTGCAGGACGACTCTTGACTGTTAATGAGTGTTGTTGTACACAGCTAACCCTCTTGGGCGTTGGAAAAGAGACGCGAAGGCTCGATAATCAAGTCCGGGTGTCTGTCCTTGATCACGGCGCTGGATGGCGAAGAGCGGCGAACGTGGGTCGAGCAGCAGGAGGAGCCTGATTCTCTTGAGCCGACAGTGTGGTGAACGACGAAACGGAGGATTGGTTGCAATTGAGTTCTATATAATGCTGCTGCTCTACTGCAAGTTGACGAACAGCCCTCCATCGACCAAGAGCGAAGCGCCGGTGACCGTTCGGCTCGAACTGAGTCAGCTTTCATCTTCGCGCTCAGCCGACGCTTCTTCGAGAGAATAACTCACCATGGCTCGCCATGTCCGAGAGGAGGAACACTACTGGCCCGGCGAGGTCTTCAGGCTTCCTCAGTCGGCCGAGAGGGATGCGCTTGTTCATGTAGGCTCGTTTCTCGGGCTGCGAGAGGTCGTCCGTGTTGATGGCTGTCTCGATGGTGCCTGTACGGTCATCGAGGGTTTAGTGAGGTGTTTTCATGCCAGTGGGAGAGGTGAGAGCTCACCGGGAAGGACGGAATTGCCTGGGAAGGGAAAGGGAGGAGGGTCACTTAAGCGCCGAGAGGAAAGAAACGGGAAAGAGACGTACAGCGGATGTTGTAGGGTGAGAGCGAGATAGCACAGCTTTCCATGAGCGATTTGACACCAGCCTTGGTTGGGGTGTAATGGCTGCGAGTGAGCGAATCTCGGTCAGCGAGCTGCTCGGCGAAAGCGAGGGGCAGCGAAGGAGGGAACCTACGCCTGCTCTCCACCTCCAACGAGGGCGCTGATGGATGATACAGCAACGATGGATCCTCCTTGTGGCTCTTGCACCTTCATCTGCTTGGCGACAGCTGTTAGAGAGCGACAGGGAAGAGGGTCAGCGCTGGCGATCTCGGCGCCGAGACGTGAGCACTCACCCTGGACGACGTAGAAGGCTCCATCGAGGTTGACTCCTCTTGTGAGCGCCCAGACGTCGTGCGGGATGTCGAGGAAGGAGAAGAAGGGGCAGATCCCGGCGTTTGAGACGAGACAGTCGATACGGCCGAACGTTTCGACGGCGACTTGCACAATCTGTAGGGGAGTAGCAAGGTGAGCTTGAGCTTTCTCTCCACCTCCCAACCTTATCAGGACTCACCTTATCCGCCGTTTCCGGCTTGGAGATGTCTCCTCCTACTTCGACCGCTCTCCTCCCCGTCTGTAGCCCATCAGCACCCTTGGCCAGCTCCTCGATCTCCTTTACCAACTCTTCGGCATCCCTCCGCGTCCCCTCTGCCCCCAAATGATGCACCATGACCTTTGCTCCCGCTTTGGCGCATCCCAGCGCGACTCCCCGACCGATGCCTTGCGATGCACCGGTGATGATGACTACGCGGTCTTGGAGCAGTAGAGAGGACATGTTCTGCTGTTGAGATGGTGTTGCTGAGAACAAAGAGCAACGAGTGGTCGAAGAGAGAGAGAGAAAGCCGAATCGACTCTCCACCCTCGGAGCATCTTCGCGACGCGGGTTCAACTCGGACTGTAAGCGGCTGATTGCTTCGGAGGCTGTACTAGAGCAGCAGCATGGTCAAGAGGGTTTGTCAGATCATCAAGGTCAAGCCTGAGCGGTTTGAAGAGTATTGCAAGGTGAGTTCAGGGGAGGCGGAGGAGCGCTCGCTGTTCTGTGGGCCGATAGAGCTCACCGTAAGCTCGTTTGGCTGTACAGGTCCACGACGAAGTATGGCCTGGAGTCCTCGCTGCTCTAGAAAAGGTCCGCATGCTCTGTATCGCTCTACAGCGCGCTCTCTCCGGCTCCAGCTCACTCCACGCTCCCTTCCTCGTCCCGCTATTCCCCTACAGGCTCATTTCACGGATTACTCCATCCACTACGATCCTATTCACTCACTCCTAATCGCCAACTTCAAATGGACCGGCGAGGATTGGGATGCCGATATGGAAGGGGTCGCGAGGGATGAGGAGACGAGGAGGTGGTGGAAGATGGTAAGTTTCGGCGCTCGCTTCTCCTCCCCTCGCTCCTGAAGCTGACCTCTGAACCGCAGACCGACTCGATGCAAGAGAGCCTCGTCCCCGGCGCCAAAGGGAGCGGCGAGGAGGGAGGGTGGTGGCTCGATCTCAAGGAGGTCTTTCGCTACGAGGGCCAGGCGTAGGATGATGCAAGAGCTTCATACTCCGAACCTTCTTCAGGTCCGAGCACGACGACCCGTCAGCGCTGAGCAAAGAGCTGCCAGGCGCCTTCGCCGCACCTCGGCGCTTCGAGCAGACGTCTGATCACCACCGAGCGCCCTCCCTTGCCTCCGTTGCTGGCTCGAGAGATAGCCACAGCTCAAGTTGAGTTCACGAGGGCGTCATGAGCACCCTGCACCCGAGCAGGAGTGAGCAGGAGAGTCTCGGCGCAGGGGAGCTGTCGGCCCCCCTTTCCCTCGGCTCCTCTCTCCCCTTCGCCTCCCAAACAGCTCTCACAGTTCGGCGCGAGACTCCTTCCCGGGCTGTACAGCTGAACGTCCGAGTTACAGATACAATCCTCCTTCCTCCTCGCCGCCTTCGAGCTCTGTGATGCCGTTCGGCGCTGATGGCGTTGGTGTCGCAGCGGTGGACGTCGGGGCTTCAAGCGTGGCGGTGGATGGTGTAGCAGAGTCGGCCCCGGCGATGGTGTAATGGGAGTTGGTGGCATCAACGCCGAGTTGCGATTCGAGAGCGAGCCTCAGCATGACCATCCGCTCCTTTTGGCTGGCGCTGTTGGATGGTAGAGCAGGGTCAGCAAAGCAGGAGCTGGATGAGCAATCAAGAGGCTAGCTCTACTCACATGGTCTCCTCATTCTCCTTCACCGACTGCTCAAACTCTCGCCTGCTGTCATCGTCCAGATCCTCGTCGTCTGCCTCACTGCAGAAGGTCTTGAGCTCCTCGTTGGACCTCTCGAGATGCTTGATGCTGTTCTGCAGTCGTGCGACCTCTGCTCGTGCAACTTTGGGTAAGTTCTCGAAGGCTCGGCGCGTCGTCAGCTCGACGAGCGGAGCAGCAGGAGCAGCTCACCGGCGGTAAGGATCTCTGGCTCGAGCTCTTTGAGGGCAGCGAGCGTGACCGGCTGGTCGTGTACAGGAATAAAGGAGGCCACGGCTGACGCTGTTCGCTGATTCTCGAGACGAAGAGAGGTTGAGAGGCGAAGAAGCAATTGCAAAGAAACGCGAGTTCGAATTTCGGCGACGACGACGGCCAAGCCATCGCCTCGTCGATCTGCCAAGCTACAAAGTCCTCCTCTACTTCCTCCTAACCTCCTACACCTGCTCCGTAGCGTGGTTAATGTCAGAACTAAGCGAACAGCTAGAGTGTCGAGTGTCGAGCTCTTGCTGATTTTGAAAGCCTGCCTGTACACGATGGTACATTCATCTCGGTGGAGCGCCATGTGAAGAACCCGAAGGTAGGTCGCAATGCCCCGGGCCACTTGGTATAGCTCCACGCTAGTTTCTAAGGAGCAAGAGAGGGAGACGGAGCCTTCGGAGGTTTTGCTCGCGGCGAAAGTGATCCGAGCTCACAACTCCTGTCTTTCAAGCAGCTTGTAGCTTTTCAGAGAGTTCCTTTTGGTGTGTGAAAACCGCGGCGGACTCTTGCGCCCCTCGAGGACGCTGCAAAGGCGAGCTTTTCTCGGGCTCGGCGAAGGCTCTCCGGCGAAGAAGCTCGAGACAAAGCAAAGCAGCGAGATTTCAGTACAAGCTAGGGTAGTCACATACGCTCCCTCACTGACGCCAACTCTTCCTCGGCTGGGTAGTAGGCGGGGTCGAGGGCGAGACAGCGAGCGAGATCTTTTCGAGTGCGAGAAGCAAGGTCAACGGGGCGGCAACGAAGTAGGAGAGCTCAGGGCTCACCTTGTTCGGCAAGATAGAGCAGCCCAAGTCGACTGTAGGCGTATCCACGACGATGAAGAGCCTTGGTGTTGGTGGAATCGGCGTCGAGGGCGACGGTGCAGTCGGCGATGGCGAGGCGGAAGCTGTAGTAGGGGAAGAGCGGGTTAGCGAACGCTTTCATTCGAGAGCAGTGAGAAACTCACTCCTCCTGGCTACCCAACTTGAGTCTCGCGAGACCCGAATTGGTGCGCGTCGCTACGTTCGAGGAGTCGCCGAAACTGGCGAGGGCGTATTTGACGGTGGCCTTGCGGTTCCCCCTCATGGTGAACTCGACATCGCCCTGTAATGAGATTCCGATTAGCGAGAGCTCTAGCGCAGAACAGAGCGACCACTCACATCAATTTTGAGGCTGTCGGTCCACGCTCGGTCGAGTAAAATGCCTGCCCTCCTTGACTCTACTGCCTCAATGAGCAACTCACTCCAGCAATCGAGCCCCTCCATCGTTTTATCCACCGTATCAAACTCGAGTCTCTCCACCTCCTGCCACAGACGCAACCCGCCGAGCCACTCCACGAGGTCGACCCAGCCGCCGACGAACGCCCTCGCGTCGAGACTGGCGAGGACCGCGTTCCACGCCTTCTGAAACGCCTTTAGGAAAGCGATAATCTTGCCCTCCCATTTGGAGCGCCAGCACGGGCGTTTGAGGCGACCCGAGAGCACCTCGCGCGAGCACCATTGCTCCCAGTGCTCGAAGTCGAGGGGAGGGGTAACGAGGCCGTGGGAGGAGCGTTTGGTCGTTTCGGCAGAGAGGGGAAGGGAGATGAGATGAAGGTCGTCGCAGGCGGTGGAGAGCTCGCACACGCAGCTCGAGCGGCAGTCGAGGAGGTCGGCGGCGGGGGCAGCAGCTCGGCGATCGAGCGCGGCGAGGTTCTGTTCGCGCGACAAGAGGGTCAGCTACGGCGAGCAAATGAAAGAAGACGGTAGGTAGAACGAAAGCCACCAGCACACAGCGAGTATCGTGCAATGCCTCGACCATCCTGAGCTTGCCGAGCTTGGCTTGAAGGGTCGGCTGAGCGAGTCGACTCGGTCCGAGAGCATGGTCGATCGAGCTGGTGATGAGGGTGCGAGAAGCGGGAAGGCTAGGGTCGAGCGACTTGGTCTTCATCAGCACCACCTCCAACACCTGCGCCTGCACGTCGACGAGGAGGGAGGGAAGGTACTCGTTCGAGAGGAGGAGGAGGAACTTGGCGCGGAAGATCTCGAGGAGGAGGGTGTCGAGGCGATCGTACTCCTTCTCGTTGGCAACGACTCCGGTGCAGCGGTGAGGCATGCAGTAGGTCGGAGGAGCGGTCTTGGGCAAGCCGTCGAAGGGCTTTGCCTCGGGCGGGAGGGTTGGAGCTGGCGGAACCTCGACGATGGGCTTGGGGATCTCGATGGGAGGGGAGGAAGGACCAGACGACTCGGGGGCGGGAGTAGGCACCTTTGGGGCGACGGGCGGCGGCGTAGGGATCCTCGGCGGAGCCTTGCGAGTCGTCTTGGGGGCAGGCTTGGGCTTGGTCGAGGGTGGGCGAGTGGGCGATTGGGTACCCGAGGTAGCGGTAGCACGAGACGAGGGTACCGGCTCGTCCTCGATGTCTGTAACGTCGCGAAAAGGAGAATAGGTCAGTCTCGGAGTCGTCTCGAGAGGAGGAACGACGCAACGGACCCTCAAGGGGCGGCATATCGTCCAGGTCTTGATCCTCCTTCTCGGTCTGCTTTGAAGTCTCCCTCGCGGGGGCAGGCTTCGTGCTAGTGCGGTCGGCCGGCGAGAGGGACCGCTCCAACTCCTCGCGTTCGGCTCGCAACCTCGTCTTCTTGGCCTCCACTCCTGCTCCCCCAGCTCGGTTTATGCTCTCCTCCTCCTTCTTGATCTCGGCTAGGCGTTTGAGAGCGTTTGAGCGACGCATAAGACCGTCGACCGTGTCGTCCTCCTTGCCGGCAGCGGTGGCGGGCTTCGAGGGTGGCTTCGAGGGTGGCGCCGTGTCGAGATCATCCGCGATATCTGTGAGAAGTACCGCGTGTGTGAGTTTCGATTTCCTCGGGGGCATCACACGTCGCAAAGGCTTACCTTCGAGAGGAGGCATGTCGTCAAAATCGTCTCGGGGCGGCTTCGGCTTTGGCGCCTGAGCGGTGTACGACTCCTTCTGAGATGGTGCAGGAGTAGACTTGCTGGCGAGCTTGGCGGCTACTCCTGGTGCGAGAGACGCCTCGAGACGCTCTCGTTCGGCCTGCAGACTCTTGAGCTTGGCCTCGGCGCCCGCTCCTCCCGCTCGCCTCACGCGCTCCTCGTTCTCCTTGATGTCCGACAAGCGCTTGATGGTGCCCGAACGCTTCATGAGGGCGTCGAACGAATCGTCGTCCTTCTTCTTCTTGTCGACGGGCGCCTTGGACGCAGCGGGCTTGCTCGGCTTGTACGCCTCGTCTCCCGAATCCTCCATCGAGGCGAGCGAGGGCATGCTTTCGTTGTCACTGTCGGCTCCACCTTTCTTCTCGTCGTCGTCGTCGTCGTCAATTTCTGTTCTCCGAGAGGAGCGATGTCAGCAATTGAGAGGTCGAAGGAGAGCAATCGGACAAAGGCGAGGGCTTACCGACCAAGGGGGGCATGTCATCGTCGTCGGCAAACGTAGTAGGGCGAGAAGGTTTAGCTGCAGGCTCGCTCGGTTTAGCTGCAGGCTCGCTCGGTTTAGCTGCAGGCTCGCTAGGCCTAGCCGTCGGCTTGCTCGGTTTGGAGGAGGTAGATTTGGAGGCTGATTTCGGGGGCTGAGCTGGAGGAGGAGAGTCGTCGACGTCTGCGAAGAAGTCGGCTCAGCCTGCACCTTCAACCGACGCTTGAGAGGGACGAACAGCTCACCGAATAGAGCAGGCAAATCATCATCTTCGGTAGCAGGGGCAGGAGGTCGAGTAGGCGCTGCTGTCGGCTTCTTGGGCGAGAGCTTCGGCGAGGGAGGGTCGTGGTTCATGTCTGGTGGGCCGAGGTGGTCAGCTCTGCACCCATCTCACTTCGAAGACGTCAACTCACCTTCCGGACCTGGCATGTCATCAGCCTCGAGCTCTTCAAACCTGTTGCTCCCGCCTCCAGTCGTGTGCGCTCCGCTCGCCGGCGCCGATCTCGAATGGTGCGCGCTGCCGTTGCTCGGCACGGGCTTTCCCATCATCTGAGCCATTAGATTCGAGGTCGAGTTGTACCGATTCCAGCACGAGCAAGACGGCGGGCACGTAGATTTGCCTAGAAGAGCGTCTAGGAGGGTGTCAGCAGCGGATCCAGTGCCGTTGAAAGCCATGGCGGACTGTAAGAGTGTCAAAATAGGTTAGCACTGAGCTCTCGCCCTCCTACATGGTCTCTGTAGCTCTATGCGACCCGCACCTCCAGCTGAGAACGCACCTTTGACGCAGCAGCGAGGGTCTGAACTTGAGAAGGCGACGAACGGGATGGGGAAGCAGGTGAGGGAGGTGGTGTAGGATGTGCTTGAGTGGCTGTAGGTGTATTGAGCTGCTGTCTGGCTCTGTCGCGTAAGCGATCAGCGAGACGAGTCGAAGCGAGTGAGTGGTCGAAGGGCAAGAGCAAGGACCGTCTCCTCACTCCTCTTCCCCCACCTTCTCCCAGGTGTACACCACCAGAGTGCGCCGAGCAGTCTCTCAGTTGAAGCGGATTATGTTTCTATGACACTGACAGCTTTTCCTCGTCTCTCTCAAAGCCTCCAAGACCCGGTAGCTGCCTTTCGCTCCTTCGCCGAGCTCGCGAGCAGCCACTCTCCCGCTTCGAGCTGCACCACAAGCTAACTTACACCCGCTATCGGAGAGAAAAGGAGTATGCGTGTCTTTAGCGCGCCGAACGACACTATCAATCGTCAGAGCAAGCCTCCCAGCTCATGTCGACGCCTTAGCCACGATCGCCGAATCGCGTGGGAGAAGCCTGCGAAGGATCTTGCCGGCGGGGCTGCAAGCGAGCACATGTAAAAGAGCCAGGATCATCTCGGGAACCTAGAGCGAGACGATCAACTCACCTCTTGGGGATCTTGTCGACGAACGAGAGACCGCCGACGATGCGCTGGAACTGATCGACCTTCTCGTCGACGAAGGAAAGAATTTGCTGAGCCGTCGACTGGGTACGCTTCTCCCTCTCTACGATTACGAAAGCTCGTGGGACTGCGAGGATGAGGATGTTACCGATTGATCCAGACGCGACGCCTCGGCGAGGAGGGAAGAGCCGACTCGACTGACCTTCTCCATCCGACTCGGTCGTGCCAACGACGGCAGCGTCGAGAACATTGGGAGTAACTAGAAGTACAGCCTCAAGCTCGGCGGGAGCGACGACGTGTCCCTTGACCTGTTCAAACGATTCGCCGAATCTAGCGCCCTTCAACCGGGAAGTCGGCTCGACAAAGCGGAGGAAGCTCACGTTGATGATGTCGCTCTTGCGTTCGAGGACAGAGAAAAATCCATCCTTGTTGCGCTTGACAAAATCGCCGGTGTAGATCCTGTCGAGGTAGAGGTCAGTCGAGCGTAGGCCTGCGCCGACTCGGCGAGTGAAAGCACTCGCCAGCCGTCCCTCATGGTCTCCTTCGTCGCCTTCTCGTTCCCCAAGTATCCCAGAGTCATTCCTACCAAGCTCTTGACGACGAGCTCTCCCGGCTCACCATCCTCGACCTCCTCGCCCTTCTCGTTGAGGATCTTGATCTCGACATCCGAGTTGGCCTTGCCGACGCTGTCCTCCGGGCAGTACTCTCCAGGAAAGCAGTTGATGGACGTCATCGTCTCGGTCATCTGTTGAATATGTCGAAAAGAGTCAATCGAGTAGCGACAGCGCGAAGGACAGCGACAGAACTCACGCCGAGGATATTAATCACCTCGACGCCGAGACGAGCTTTGAGTCCTTTGATGACCTCGGCAGGGGTAGAAGCTCCAGCTACGAGGAGGATGTGAAGACTCGAGAGGTTGAACTCATCGATGAGAGGGTCACGAGCGAGGGCGAGCGCCATCGGCGGAGTGATGGGCGCGGTGGTGACTTGGAACTCCTGGACAGCGTTGAGCCAGGCGCGGAGGTCCCAGCGATCGAGGAGGATGTTGGTAGCACCCTGAGGTAGAGAGAGAAAAATGAGGTCAATTGTCGGTGAGATCGCTCGACTTCTCCGCCCCGAGCGCCGAACGTACGTTCAAGGTCGCCTCGAAGACGGCGGTGAACTGCGCGAGTCAACATCAGGTAAGCGCCTGCGTCTCTTTGACTTTTTCTGACGGCCCACCTGTCCGTAAATGCCGGCAAGAGTGATGACGGAGAGCATCGTCTCGCTCGCCTCCGCAATGAGCGACACAATGAAGCGAGGCTTCATCGTAGTAGCCACGAGTTGGAAATGCGTCGTCTGAACCGCCTTGGGAGGTCCAGTCGTGCCCGAGCTGAAGTAGATGGCGGCGAGCGACTCCTTCGCGGGCTTGCGGAGCTCGGCGATGGGCTGAGGGTGCTCTTGGCCAGCTTTGATGAGGTCTTCAAGGTTGAGGAGCTTGATACCATCTGAAGGAGCGGTGACGAGGACGAGCTGAGGTGGATGCGAGAGGGAGAGCTCCTCGATGACCTTTTCGGCGATGGCGAGAAGCGAAGGGTGGACGAAGATGACCTTGGGGCCCTCGGGAGCGACGAGAGTGACTGCAAGAGGGTAGTGTGAGTGTCAGTTGAGCTTGGTGCTTGCTAGTCGAGCAGCTTCGAGTCGACATACGAGCATGGCGGATCTCGGCAGGGGAGGACGACGCGACGATGGCGACGGGGACGAATCCACGGCCCATGATTCCAAGGATGAGCGAAGGGAGCATGAACTGGGGGTAAGGATACTCAGCAAAAGCTCTGAGAGAGATCAACCCGACCACTAACCGTGTTGGGGCTCAAGATGAAGGCGAAATCCCCCTCGGCGAGCTGAGGGAGTTCGCTGCGAATGCCGCTCGCCACATCCATGATCGAGTCGCAAAAGTCCTGTAGCGAGATGTGAGCTTCTAACATCATACGACTCAGCAGAATACCCACCTTGTAGGTCAATTGACGGTCTCCCTCGGCCTCAATCTTGATGACCTTGTCCAGCGGGACATGATGAGGGTTGCTGAGGATGTACTGGACGATGGTGCACTCCGGAATCGGCCCCAGAGAAGAAGGAGAAGCGCTGGAGGCAGTCATCGCGCCGACTGAGATGAGCAGTGAATGGTAGGAAAGCAAGAGAGCTCAGCTCAAAGCCCCGAGGTCCTCTCCCCGAACGAGCTCCGCGGTTCGCGTCGGCGCCGTCCCCGAGCAAGTAGTAGGTGCGACATGTAGCAGAGTGATCCCTGTGAGCTTCTTGGGCCCACTCCAAGCCCTAGCTGCTAGCTCTACAAGTCGGCAGCTCGGCGAAGGATTGCGAGAGCGAGATGAAGGGTCGAGGTCGACGAATACTCGCTCTGCTGCCTCGAGGGACCAGTAGAAGCTTTAAACACTAACTCAAAGTAGCTCTCCCCACCCCTGTACCCTTCAATCAACCTTCTGCGCCGACTGGTCCCCGAGGACTCCAGCTCGGCGCTCGCGTGTCTGGCGGAAGGGGCTGGACTGAGCAGCTGAAGCAGAGGGACACTTCGAGAGCACTGAAAGAGCTACTAAGCTCTACTCTGCTCCTCATCAAGTACAGCTCGAGTTGAAGCTGCTTCGCTCGAAGGGGCGCGTCGTGGCCCAGGCGAACAGCTGACTTTCGGCCGCTCTCCCTCTTTCCTTCCTTCCACGTCGCGCTCACCTCGTTTCATCTCGTTCGGCTCGATTTATGTAGCTCATCAGGACCTGCTACCAGCTCGCAAGCCCTACAGCATCTCAACCCAGCTCCCCCTTCGAGCAACAACCAAGTCGTGGCTCAGCCAGCTCTTCGCGTCAGCATCTCGTCGCTCTCATCGCGCAGGAGGACGTGGAGCTCGTCCAAGGTTTCCGAAATGCTACAGCTACTCCCTACTCGACTCTACTACCATGGCAGCCTCTCCGTCAAGCTGCACCGACATCCTTCGACCACGACGCACTTCGCAGGCTCTCGTCGCCGTTCAGAGGTCTCCTCGAGCCGTTCTGGGAAGTTATCGACGGCGGCAAGCTCTTGACGAGCGTTTATGAAGGTGCTGTTGCGGTAGAGGGGCGGAGCGGTGCAAGAGTCGGATGGAGATGTGCTTCGGCGAGGGTCGGGAAGGATGGGCTGCTGGAGGGGAGCGAGACGGGCTACACGAGCGTAGGATCGACTCGACAGCTCATTCCTGGTACCCTCGATACGCTCTGCTGCTCTACATGACTGCCGAACGAGAGTCTCGGTCGACTGAGAAGCAGGTGAGCTCTTTCTCCCTTCGCCGAGCTGGTCTGCTTCCCCTCTCCCGCCGGACTCACCACTGACAATTGATCACCGGCAGCTTCTCGACTTTCCTCTCCTCCCACCGACCACCCTACAAACCTTTCTACCACCTTCAAATGCGCCCTAAACCCCCCTCCATCGTCGATGTCCCGCTTCTCCACCTCGACCGAAGACCGACGGCTTTCCCGCACGTGCGCCTCCTTTTCCCTCGGTGCTGCAGGGTCCTAGGCAAGCTCTAGCGACTCTGTTACACCTCACTACTCCTACGCCACACCTTCCCTCCCTCTCCTTCTCGCCATCACACTTCCCGGTCAGCGATGACCCTTCCTCACCTTCGGTCGACGGCCCAAGCGATGTCTCGCCTTTTCGTACGGCATTTCTCGCAGCTTGGACGATGATGCCACGGTACAGGATCAGCGGGAAGGAGCTCGTCAACTCGAGCTGTACGTCAAGTCGACAAGCTTTTTTCCAACGGCCTTTCGAAACCTCCTCTCCCAACGTTCGGCTTTGACGTTTCGAGCGCTGCGTTTCGGCGCTTCCAACGTGCGATGGCGTACGAAGCTGTAGGGCGAGGAAGGCGGGCGACGGAAAATTCTCTGTACTCAAGCAGGAATCCCTTCGACTCGAGTGATGGGCGACGAACGAGCCGGGATAACCACCTCATCAGAGGCCTCGCTGGCGTCGCGCCCTTTATCCTTAATCCGTCGCCCGAACGTCTCTCACTCGCCTACAGGCAGGGTTCTACTGGAGGTGTGTGCGGGGGCTTTAGTTTGGTGCAGGAAGCGGAAAAGGAGGGGGGTTCAAGCTCGGCTCTCGCTGTCAGCTGTAATGAACTACAGCTGTTCACTCAACACCTCTCTCTCACACAAAAGAGCAGAACCATTGACCGGACTGCGCAGAGTTGAAAGGGTCTCGAATCTAGAGCTAACGCGGGGTGCGAGAGGCAAGAGCTCGGTTCCTCGAACTTGCGCTGGGAGCTCTCCCTCTCTCCCTTCCCCTGACAACCAAGTCCTTCTCAAGCAACGTTTCTGTATCTCAACCATGCGCTCTTCAACCGCTGCTGCTGCTACCTCGACCGACTCGTTCCACTACACCTCGGCCTCTCCTTCAGCACCAGCAACAGCAGCAGCGCAAGGGCGCTCCAAGCGCTGGGCGACCCACTCTGTCGACGAGCACTTGTCAGGCGATGAGGAGCAGGAGGACCAGGATCTCGACGATGAACCCAAGCCTCGATCCAAGCGAGCCCGCGCCAGCAACGCCAGCAACGCTTCATCGTCGTCCAGAGGCGCAGCGAACAGCGGCACCGCCAAGGGCACCTCAGGAGGGAGCACCTCGTCTCAAGGACCAGTCAGCGCCAATGACAAGGAGCAGCGCAAGCAAGCTCGCATGATTCGCAATCGCAGTGAGTTGGTCTTTCCCTTATCGCCCTACAGCAGGCCAACGCCGAACGAACCGAACCGAACCCCCC
>JACWFO010000106.1:0-129621 GCA_019775505.1 Leucosporidium yakuticum
GCCTCCTCCCTCAACTCCTTCTCCTCGCCGTCTTTCGGCTTCACCTTCCTCTTCCCTCACTCACCTCGAGACGGTACTGCGACACGGTTGAGCTTCATTTATGGAGTTGGTCGGCCGCAAACGGTGCGCTGGAAGGCGTTAGCGGGGCTTATGAGCTCGCTGTCTCGGTTTCCCATTTTTGTTTTAGTCCCCTACATGTTCGTAGCGATTACAGATAGTGTTTGCAAATTCAAACTCATACAAAAAAAAACAAAAGAGGCCTGCTGGCCCAATGGTCAAGGCGTCTGACTACGATTGAATCATCAGCGCATCAGGAGATTCCAGGTTCGAGTCCTGGGTAGGTCATTACTTTTTGCGGGTCGTTTCTGCGCTTCCTTGCTCGGTTACAGAGCGTCGAGAAGGTCGGACGGCTTCATTTTTTGCTGTTCTACACAAGCAGTCGAGTGCCGCCGGCTCCCAGCCACCAAGAAACTCGGCGCTACGCCTCGAAAGGACTTCGGCGCGCTCGGCGCTCAAGAAGGGAGGGCCTCTGTACGCTTCCACTCGCAACGTCTGCTCGCCGCGCCATGGACAAGGGCATACAAGGCTCTACTCTACAGGTCTAAGACGTCTGCTCGTATATCTGCTTCCCTCTAAGCCGCCCTCCTCATCGTCTCCCTCGAACTCAGCACTATCCCGACCAGGATCCCCAGTGCTGCCATGCCCGTGGTGACATGGAAAGCAGTCGCAAAGCAGTCGCGTCCGAGCGTACAAGTCTTGTCGGCGACGGCGAGGAGCGAGGTGTGGACGGGTACGTGGTGGTCGTCTGCGAGGGGGAGTGATGGAGGGAGGTAAGCGAGCGTCGAGCGGAGCAGGAGGGGGAGGAGAACGCACAGATGCGACCGAACATGTAGTTGCTAGATTGACCTGTGGAACGCGAGCGTAAGGAGCAGATGGTCAGCGAAAGGGCAGCTAAGGAGCGCGCATTCGAGCCGAGATGACGTACCGAACAGCGCGGGTGCGAGTGCGAGGATGCCATTGTTGGATGAGAAGGTCTTCATGCCGAAGCGCTCCAGAACGAGGACGCCAGAAATACCAAAAAGTGAGCCATGGGCGAATCTGTCGAGAAGGCAGTCAGCTCGGCGAAGAAGAAAGAAGAAGGGGGACAACGGCGAGCTCACCCAGTGAGGATGGTGGGAGCTGCAAGACCGGACCAACCATGCACCGTCGTAGCGCGACTAGCCAAAACCTGTGAGATGGCGTAGAGGCTTGCCGTCGATACTGCAGAGGATGAAGGTCAGCAAGGCAACGACGACCTCCTTGCGCTCAGGAACTCACCGTTCCACCACACTCTCGAAAACCTCCATCGCGTCGGCGCACGATGCACAGCGTAGTCGCTTACCGAACCCACGCAGATCCGACCCAGGCAGTTGAACAACGAAAGGAGGGAGACGAGGCTCGCCTGCGAGAGGGCGATGTCGGATGGCGAGGTGCCCTTCGAGGCGAGGCTACGAGTAACGGTGCCGAGGTTGTTGATGTACATGAGTCCGACGCCCGAGCAGAGGCCGTTGAAGAGGAAGAGAAGCCTGGGAGGAAACCACTTCGGTCAGCGAGGAGGCGAGAAGCTCGACAGCCAAGATATCTCACCAGAAATCAAGTTCCCGTGTCAGTGCCCACCCAGAAACGCTGATGCTACCAGCGGAAGCGGCTGCTGCGCCCTTCAACGGCGTTCTCTCCGTCGGCGAAGACTCCTCGAGCTCGTTCAGCGGATCGCGCTCCTCATCCGGCTGCTCATCCTCTTCCCTCGAATCGGCTGGCTCCGTCAAGCTTGGATGAGGCGATGGGATCACGAATACGGCTCCGAGAGCCATGGAGATGCCCGTGCCGAGAGCGAGGAGGAGGAGAAAGGCCGAGGTAGGATCCGCCGCGGAGCGGAAAGCTGAACGCCAGAGGTTTGAGTCTGCGATGATGCGCGAAAACGTCAGGTAAGGTGAAGAGAAGAAGAGAAAACCACGGAAAGACCAACAGAAGAAGGCCGAAAGACCGAAAGTTGAGAGCACGAGGGAGAGGGCTGTCGCTCGGTTCTTGCGATAGCTCTTCGCGACGGTGTTGCCCGCCGCGCTGAGACCTGCCGTGGATCCTGAAGACGACGAGAAGAATCAGCACCACGTCCTTTCACATGAGATGGCGAAGCACCCACCAATGCCGACCAAAAGTTCTGCAAGAGCAACTCCGACGACGCCGGCCGTAGCGAAGAGTCCATCCTCTCCACCAGCGTACAGCCGTTGAATGGCAAAGTCTGGAAGAGGAGGGTCAGCAAAGATCTCTAAATCCCCCTTTCATCAAGCACTCACAGCCTGCGAAGAGGGCTACCATGGCGAAGACGAGGAGACGAGTTGGCCCATTTCGGTCGACGAAACGGCCGATGAAAGGGCCTACAGAGCAAGATCAGCTTCGGCCTTTGTGATAGAGGATGCCAACTCACCACTCAGATACACGCCCATGTTACCTGCGGCGCCGATGATGTTGGTCTCCGTCGAAGTGAGCGCGAGCCTTGATGCGAGTTGAGGTGCGTAAGCGCTGTCGGACGAGAGGTCAGGCAAGCACGAGGGAGCAGTACAAAGCCCAGACATACCTGTAGACATAGTTAGTACCGCAGGAGAGGCCTACGATGCAGGCAACTCCCAACGTGAGGGCGCGCTGAGTAAGAGGCATCGTAGCTCGGCCTCGATGGGCAGGAAGTGTGCTGGCGTGCAAGAGCTGCTAGGCAATACGAGAAGCTGTAGGATTATATGAACGGCGGCCGAGGTCGATACGAGCGAGATGAACGACGAGAGCAGGTTGCGGAGAGAAGCGAAGGGGCGATTCGATTCGAGATTCACGGCTTGCCTTCGCACTCATCTCGATCTCACATCTCGACTCAACTTCAGCATCCCGAATCCCCTCTAGTACACCTCGATAGATCTACAGCGGACTCTTAAACCCATCTCAAAGCTCAGCTGAGCCGAACAGAGCTCGTGCGCTCGTCCAGCGCCATGTTCTCGACTCGTCTTCACTCGTCTACCTCAAACTCGGCGGCGTTCGAGCAGTCCAATGCAGATCTTACGCTACTGGCTCAATCCCTGTCCAAATCGAAGCGCATCACCGACCAAATGACTTCGAGGTTGGGCGACTTCGACGACAGGCTCGCGAGGCTGGAGAAGGTGCGCTTGGCGGGCTACACGAGAGCAGGAGGGGGAGGTACAAAGGGATGCTAACCCTCTCCTCTCCCACACAACAGAGTCTGGTCCCGATTCACCGTCAAACGGGGAGGCTGACACGCGTCTCCAAGAGTGAGCCGCTCGCCAGGCGTTCGTAGACACATCGAAGCTGACGCTGCACCGCTCTATAGACCTCGAATCGACCATTCGCTCAATCGACGGTCTGCTCGGTCACCAGGATCTCGTCGAACGCGAGCAGGGACTCATTCAAGCGGGGTAGGCTCGCGCTCTCTCTTTCGCTCTGGCTGCTTCGTCTCGGCTGATCTTACTCTCCGCGCAGTCCCAACGCGAGCGACCTTAAACCCTACCTTGCTGCTCTCGACCGCCTGACGTCCGCTGCCGAGGCGCTGAGGAAGACCGACGCTCAAGGCCAGAGCGCGACTCTCACTCAAATGGTGTGGAATCGACTCGACAAGTCCCATCACAGCTCTGGAACTGATGTTTATCTCTCCCCACCGTAGGGCGCGCTCATCGAGCAAGGAGCGAGGCAGCTCGTCGCTGTCTTCGGTCGCTGGACGAAGGAGACTTCGCCGCAGATGGACGCTGGCTCGCTGTACGACAAAGGTACGCCATGGTTCTGCTCTCCCTCGACACTTATTTCTGACTCCTTCCCTTGACAGGAAAGCCGTTCCCCGCCCTCTCTTCCTTCTACCTCGAGAACGCCATTCCCCTCATCACCTACCTTCGCGCGCTGCCAGATATCGGCGCCAAGGTTTCCAAGGACCTCGAGTTCACCTACGCCGATGTACGAGCCGGCTACGTCGAGGACAGCCTCAAGAACTGTGGAAAGGACGTGCTGGTAGATGCGACGCCGGCGCTGAGCGCCTCGCTGGAACGGCGAGGGCTCGGCAGGTTCCTCGACGTCTTCTTCTCGCTCGCCAAGGTGCGCGCTTTCCACCTCTTTCCATCTGATTGTAACTCGGCTGACTTCTTCCCTCCCCGACAGTCCGAACACGCCCTGCTCGGCACCGTCTTCGCCAACGTCCCTCCCCCAACTCGGCGCGACATCTACGCCGCGATCCTTCCTCCATCTCTCGGCATCCTTTACACCACTGGCCAACAGCTCAACGCTCTCATCAAGAAGCAACTGCACGCCCTCATTCCCATCGCCTTCTCTTCGTTCACCGAACTGCAGGAGCGAGGCTCAGAGTTTGAGGAGTGGATTCGCGCAAAGGCGGCGAGGAAAGATAACGAGGTGGGAGAGCTGTTGCATGCGTTCAGGGGAAGCTGCTTGACGAGCCTACCCGAGTTTATTGACGACACCAAGGTGAGGTCGATCTTGTTTGCTCGCGATTGGCGGAGAGCTGACTCCGCTACACTTCGTACAGCAATGGGGAACAAAACCACCGACAGCTGCCGAGATCTCCTCTGCTGGTGTCAGCCCGATGACCGTCAATGTGAGTTCTAGCTCATTCCTTCGACCGACTACTTCGAGCAGAACTGACCCCTTCCCCCTCGCAGGTCGTCAACTTCATGCGCCAACTGTCGGATAACCAGGCGACAGTCGAGAGCTTCCTTACCGTGCTCGGTCCCGGTAACTGGGGAGGACCGTCGAATCGCTCGCCGTTAGCCAACAAGGACGAAGAGGATCCGAGTCTGCTCACTCGCTACCTCAGTGCGCTTCGAGACCGACCTCTTCCTCCGGTGCAACTAAGCTGACTCTTTTCCTCCTACAGACGACGTCCTCAGCACCCTCCTCACCTCCCTCGAATCCCGTTCTCGTTCTCTCCGCTCACGACAAGGCTTCTCGGCCATCTTCCTCCTCAACAACGTCTCCTACATCCGACGCGAGGTCCTCTCCTCTCAAGTCGGTGACCTACTCGGCGAGGCATGCGAGGACAGTCTCAACAAGAAGATGCGGTCGACCAAAGCCTCCTACCTCGAGATCTGGTCGCCTCTCGTCTCGGCGATGCTGGACGCAGGGCTGGATCAGAGTGGAGCAGCAGGCGCGATCAAGGCGGGTATCGGAGCCGTAAAGGGCGTGGGTACGGAACGGAGGGAGCTCAAGGATCGTTTCCTGCGCTTCAACGACGCTTTCGCCGAAGTCGAGGCGCTGCATCAGGTCGCCAAGCTCGACGAAGGCGAGGCGGAGCTGAGGGAGCGATTGAAGGGCGAGGTGGAGAGGATGCTTATTCCTACCTACACCAAGTTCCTCGCACGGCATCGCAATGGCGAGTTCTCGAAGAGTGAGTCTCGAACTGCTCGGCGATCTTGCCCTTCGCAACGCTGACCTTCCTCCCTCCTCGCAGACCCCTCCAAGTACCTCAAGCTCGACGCGGATCAGTTGGCGTCCAAGATGGCGACCTTGTTTGAGTAGTGTTAGCAGTGCAGGTCAGTATGCTATGAATCTTTTCGTCGTTTTTGCATTCTCCTCCTCCTTCGGTTCGTCTCCCCTCCACTCGCAGGTCCTTCCTCGACTCGTACAGCCACAAGGGCGAAACCTGGTCTAACATGTCCACCAAGTCCTCTCTGCACCTCTCGTTATCTTCTCCCGGCTCGACTTTTCCCGCTTCTCCCTCCCTTCCTCCTCCTCCTCCCCGCGCTCGGTCTTCCTCCGCCTCTGCTCCCACACGACTGGTCACTCGCAGCGAGCTCTATCTGGCGTCTGTATGGCGACGCGACTCGACGGACTCGCGGGCGCGAGTAATCGGAGTTAGATTGCCCTCCAAGTTCCCCGCTATCGAGACGAAGTTAGCCTACGCCGACCGCATGGTCGACGGGCGACGCGCGAGGTTCAACCCGACGGGCGACAGCCAAGGATGCGCTGGATGGTCTTTCTCCTCCTTCCCACCATATCACTACTCGAACAATGGCCAGCTCAAATGACTCGAAGGCTGACCTCGAGAAGGTCGACATCAACTCCGCTCCTCACTCCGCCGAGGTGGTGTTGGAGGAGGAAGTCGCCAGCGCTACGGGACCCTTTGCTCGTCTCACGCGATGGCTCGATGCTCAAGGAATGGAGGCGCGAGGACTGGATCGTGTACCGGAGAGCGAGAGGCAGCCGGTGAGTTTTCTGAGGGAGAGGGCTAGGCGCGGGAGATAGAGCTGATTTCTCCACCCCACAGGCATCGGGATGGAGTCAAGTGAGTTACAAGTTTGCTTCGAGTATTCAACGATGCCGTTGAACATTTTCAAGGCTCGCCAAATGGGAGGAAAGCCGGGCGCTGACCCTTCGCCGAGCAGTTGTGCTTCTGGTTCTCGGTCAACCTTTCCTTCTCTGCGCTCGCCACAGGCTCTCTTGGAGCTCAATACTTCACGTGAGCTGCTGACTTGCAAGGAAGAACGCTAGCTGACCCTCCTTCCTTCAACAGGCTCGACTTCAAGACCACGGTCGCCGTTATCATCCCTATGTGTGCCCTGGGATGCTGTTTGTCCGCATGGGTGGCTACTCTCGGCCCAAAGTACGGTTTAAGGACCATGGCCCTCAGTCGATTCGCCGGCGGAGTGCCCGTGAGTCCTCTCGCTTGATCGCCGAGCAGCTCGAGGAAGGAAAGCTGACCGTCTTCGCGTCTGCAGGGCACATTCATCTTCTCCCTCCTCAACATCCTCACTCAACTATCCTGTACGCTGAGCTCGTGGCCCTTTGTCAACGCTTCGCCGCTGACTGCTTCCCTCTCATAGACGCCGTTACGACTGCTCTCGCCGGCGCTCAAGCTCTTCGAGCCGTCAACCACAGCGTATCTCTGATCGTCGGAATCGTCGTCGTCTCCGTGAGTATACCCGAATCGAATCTTGACCGTACGGAGCTACTTGCTTACACCCTCGGTCCTTCTTGCTCCCTGCTCGTTCGCAGATCGTCGTCTTCGTCCTGTCGCTCTTCGGCTACAAATGGGTTCACCACTACGAGCGATGGTCTTGGATCGTCTGCGCCCTCATCTACTTCATCTGCTTGGGCATGGGATCGAAGGGCGACTATCAAGTGAGGCTGCTCCCTTTTACCCTTCCTTCTTTCGCAGGGCTGATACCGAAATTTGCTCTGCGCTCGCAGGTTGATCTCGCTACCCCTGATATGGACACCGGCAACGAGCTCATCGGCGACGTTCTCTCCTTCGCGGGCATCATGTTCTCCGTCTCTTCGGGATGGACATCGATTGCTGCAGGTAAGTCGACTTCGACGAGTTTCATCTCCCGAGTTCTCATCGCTCACCTTGCCCTCGACAGACTACAACGTCCACCTGCCCGCCGACACGCCCTCAAGCCGAGTCTTCATGATCACTTGGCTCGGCACCTACATCCCCATCGTCTTCACTACGATCACTAGTGCCGCATGGATGACCATCAGCAACCCCGACTACATTGCTGCGCATGATGCAGATGGTCTCGGTGGAATCGTCGGCGCCAGTGAGTTCGCCTTCTCTTCTTTCGGCTCGGCGTTGCGCTGACCTCGCACTTTTCCAGTCCTCGGTCCTGTCGGAGGCTTCGGCAAGTTCCTTCTCGTCCTCCTCGCCTTCTCTACCATTGCCGCCAACATCCCAAACACCTGTGAGTCTCATGCTCCTCCGTTTCGCCCTCCGCAAGGGCTCTCGTTCTCGGCGGGGTGACGAAGAGGAATGAGGGAGCCCCCGAGGATGGGTTTGACGCTGAATAAGAGGTTGATAAATGAGAAACTGACCATTGCTTCATTCGACAGACTCGGGCGCCCTCTGCATGCAATCCCTGCATCCCATCCTCCTCAAGGTCCCTCGAGTGCTGTTCGTCTGCCTCTTCACCGTCATCTACCTCGTCGCCGCCATCGTCGGACGCGAGCACTTCAGGTAAGCTTCTTGCATTACTTCACGTTCTGACAAGAGCGGGGCTATCATCGAAGTCCCGCGGTCCAAGCTTGCTCGACCGAGAGATGCTCGGCTCGGAGAAGCACCCGCTGACCCTCCTCTTCGTCCCCAGCGAGATTGTCAGCAACTTCGCCTCACTCCTGTCCTACTGGACAGCCTTCTTCACCGTCATCTTGGCGCTGGAGATGGTGTACTTCAGGCGAGCAGGAGGTCCTCTCGGCGGAATCAACCCCGACGACTTCAACGACTTCAAGAAGCTCCCTCCCGGGTTCGCATGCGTCGGCGCCATCGCTGTCGCCATTGGAGGTATCGTTCCCTCGATGGCGGAGACGTACTACACTGGTCCCATCGCCCTCGCGGTGGCGAAGCCCTACGGCGGTGATCTCGGTGAGCTGAAGCCTCGACGAGCGACGCAAGGTCGGAAGCTGACACTTCTCCAACCTACAGGCTTCGAGTTCAGTGCCGTATTCACCTTCTTCTCCTATCTTCTCTTCCGCACGCTCGAGATCAAGTACTTCAAGCGTTGAGGAGGGGTTCGGTGCAGGCTCGGTCAGGCTCAAGGGGTGTAGAGGTAGTTTGAAATCTGTATCGAGGTCCATTGGTCATTATTCGCTTTCGAACAACTCTTTTGTGCTCTCAGCTCCCCGCCAACGATTCCTATCCGACCGAGAGACGGAGGTCATGGGGCGGCTCGGCGCGGGCTTCGCAGGGTTGGCTGCACGTCGGCTTCGGGAGCAGGGAAAGCAGGATGTTTCTTATGGCTCCCATGCTGCCCCCAGTAACCTCTTTTACATACCAGAGCCGTCAAAGTGCCGGCTGGCGGCCCTCGTACTACCATGCGGTAGTGAGTGACTTTCGTTCGGGCTCGTCAGCGATGAGCGAGATCGAGAAGGTTGACCTATTCCTTCTTTCCCCTCTCCTCGCGTTGTCTCTCTCAGCGCTACTGGAAGTCGAGTGAAGCAGCGGAGATGCCTGATCCGTTGGAATCCAGCATGGTGCAAGGGTGAGTTCGCGTTGAGAGCCGACCGACCGAGCGCCGAGAATGACCCTCCTTTCTTCTTCTGCCACAGCCCACAACTTCAAGCTCATCAAGGATGATGAATGAGGGATTAAATGCGCGAGTGTTTTACTTGCTATGTCACACACGTTTGGTTACGACAGGTCGGTACGGCGAAGTGAGAGCTGAGCTCGGCTTAGAAACTGCTCGGGCTTCGAACCTTTCATGAGCGTGCTTCTCGGTGATGTAGCTGAGACGGAGGGAATTCCCCGAGCTCAAAAGCTTCGACTTGCTGCATCTCGAGCAGGGAGGGGATGAGTGAGTCTCGTCGTGCCCTTCGAGTCTCTCGGCTCGGCGCTGACTCTTCGCATTTCGCTGCTCGCTGCTCGCTGTGGGCTTTCGCTGGCTTCAGGCTCGAATGGGATTCGAATAGATTACAAGTAAGAAGATGTTGACTGGGTTCAAGCTCTGGATGTGCTGGTCATGAGGGAAGGGCGTGGCGAAGGAAGGGCGAAGAGCGAAAGACGATGAAGTGACGATGGCTTGAGGCGCAGGCGGAAGAGAGGGAGCTAGCTCGGTGTGCGATAATACATACGAACAGATAAAACCTATGCAAGGAACAATTCGCCGCCCCTTCCTAGCGAACCCTCGCCTGCTCAACCCTCCTCGCCGCCTCCCACTCCTCGTAGCTCCTCGCGTTGGCGGCCTGCGACGAGCGAGGGACATCCCATCCCTGCTCTGCTGGCTCATAGATGGTACGAGAGCGCTTGGAGGACACGACGGTGGCTCGAGAGGTGTAGTGAGGAGGCGAGGCGGGGGTGGGAGGAGGAGCGCGAGGGTTCGGCGATGGCGCTGAGGAGGAGGAGGTCGAGGTGGTAGAGTGACGGCGATCGGGGTCGAAGGAGGTATCAACGGACAGAGGAGGAGAAGGGAGCGTGTTGGTAGGTGAGAGCGACCCGCGTTCATAGTCGGGGAAGGAGGTCGGAGCAGCGACTCGACGAGGGAGCTGCTTCGGCGGAGGGGCGGCGAAGCTGGTCGGAGGCGAAGGGCGACTCAGCGAGGGGCGTTGAGCTCTGTCCCAGGCGCGCTTGCGAGCTTTGAGTCCTCGTTTGGTCTGCGAATGTCGAAGTTCAGCATGTGCAGCGTGGCAAAAAGTCAGCTCGGCGAGGAAGGAGAGACGGCGAAAGGGGAAGGCTCACCGGCACATCGATGCAGTCCTCTTCGTGACCTCTAGAAACGCATCTCATACAAGGTCTAACATTCCCACAACTCGTATGATGCTTCTGCACAGCGAGGGAAAGCGGTGAGTTTAAGTCCGGTGACTTCGGCGCCGGCGACTCACCTGGCAAGGAAGACAAGCCCTCCTGCTCAACTTGCGCGGTTTGTGATCCTTGGTAAACTCGTCCGAAGCGTACTCTGGTGAACTCGGTGGCGTCGTAGCCTGTGTGGGCCGGACAGTGCTGTAAGCGATCTCCGGCCGAGAGTGGCGAGGAGAAGGGGAATTGAGAAAGATGGCGATATCGAGGGTTCGGAGGGAAGGGAGGCGGACGTGTTGAGGGTGCATTGTTAGATAGATGCTCCGGTGGTCGCCCGGTAGGCTCGTGGGTTCGCGGCGAGGGCTCCATGAGGAGAAAGAAGGAGTGCGAGAGGCGAGAGCAATTCGACCCTCTTGAGCCGAATCGACCCCGCAGTGCAAGGACAAGGAGATGGTCAGCTGGTCTCCGTACAAGCGCAGGTTGGGGTGTATTGAGGCGCTGAAGGGCTGTAGGTGAGCAGGGTTGGGGGTTGACGAAGGCAGTTTCGGCGATGAGGTCTCCTTTCGCCGAGCTTCTCGCCATCGACCTCACCGAGGTCTGTAGCGCAATAGAACGACTTGCAGTCTAATTCTCACCCTCCTCAATACCCTCTAACCCCAACCCAAGCGACATACTAGCACTACTCCTCCTCCTCTCCTTCCTCCCCCTCTTCTCGCCACCCCTATCTCCTTCCAATTCCCCTTCAACGCCCAACGGAGTAGCCACAAACGCCACTCCCTTCCCCTCCTGTTTCCTCCCCACCTGTTCCGCCAACTCCCTAGCAACACTTTCCAAATCATCCCTCTCTTCCTCCTCCTTGGCCCTCCTCATCTCTTTCAACACCTCCCTCGCTCCCCTGAGACACATCTCAGCTCTCCCATCCCCCGAACTCCTCTCCAACATCTCCTCAACAGTATCATACTGCAATCCACTCGCTCCACCACCGCCGATCCGAGCTGCTCGTCCTAAGGCGCGAGACATCCGTTTCATGCGAGCGAGAGGACGGGAGACGGCGAGTGAGTGTTTGGTGATTGAGACGCTGATGGGGTGGTGAAGGGTCGTTGGGTCGTTAGGGATGAAGAGGGTGCAGCCTCCGAGAGGGCCGGGGAGGCGAGCTGGGTCGATGGGAGGCGGTGAGGAGGGGCGAGAGGGAGGGGAACCATCGCCGCCGTCGTCGTTGATGCTGCCGTTGACGGAGGAGAAGAGGGAGGGTTGAGGACGGGGAGGAGCGCCGAGAGTGGGTGAAGCGAGGACCGAAAGGGAGCTCTTGCGACTTGCTCGAGAGTGGAGGGTCGGCCGAGGGAGGCCAGAGGAGGGATCGAGTAAGCCTTCTTCATCGTTCTCCTTCTCCCCGTCGTCTCCGTCATTGAACCTCCTAACCTCAGGCTTCACTTCCGGCTCCACATCATACTCCAACCTCCACCCCTCGGCCCCTCCCTCCACCTCAATATCAAACCTCCCCTTCGCGAACGTACCCCCGAAGAACCGAATCTTCGTCTCCTTCTCCCCCTCCCCACTCGTCTTGCGATACAAAACCCTATAACAAGCCGTCATGGCATCGAACCTCTCATCCAAAATATCCAATCCCTCCTCCTTTGGCCTCTTGAGAATGTAAGGCGAGAAACCATGGACGAGGAGGTAACGATTGATTGAGGCGATGGAGAGAGGGAGGTGGAGGGAGAGTTGATTGACGGTCGTTTGGGGGAGGTTGAAACCGGGTGAGACGTGAACGATGAGGGAGACGTGAAGGCCTGGTCGAGTGGAGGGGGCGGGGGCGGCGTCGAGAAGGGGTGTGGGTTTGGGTTTGGCCGAGGGGAGGGGCGCGAATTGGGGAAGGTCGAATGGGTTGATTTCGCTGTCGACGTCGTCCTCGCCCTCACCCTCATTCAACGTCGGCGAAAGAGGTCGAGTAGGCCCAGCGAAAGGCGTTCTCGGTTGGAAAGGGAACCCCGAGTCCGCGATAGCCGGCAATGGTGGAGCAGCGTAGCTCGGGGAGAGAGGTGCGCCGTCCTTGTTCTTGAACGACATGCTGGACTTGGCGCGACGGTGGCCTGGTCGGGAGGGAGTTGGGACGCTTTCGGTGGATTGACGAGCGGGGGGAGGTTCGAAGTAGGGTGCTCGGGGGAGGGCTCGGAGGCAGTAGCCGTTGAGGTGGATGTTGGTTCGGGTGCCGTGGACCTGCACACATCGACAGGTCAGCTTCCGAGCTCAGAGGAAAGAGAAGAAAGACGAACGGGAATGAGAGGATCCAACACCGAGGTCGAAGCGACGAAACAGACCTGCTTCTCGAGATCATGCTCGATAGTCGACACAAGACAGGCATCCCGATCCGCTCCTAGCTCAGCACGAATATGCATCCCCCAAAGCTGGTCCGTCGGCGAAAGGAGAGCCACCACTCCCGAGCGAAACGGGTCGAACCGAGGATCCCCTGCTCGGCGCGCGCGCGACGACGTAGGTGGTCAGCTGAATTCCGCACGCGCTCGCCTCGTGGAAGGGGAAGGGAAAGGGAGACAACTCACAAACCGTCCTAGCCCCTACACTAGTCAACGTCGCCGCGATATCCTCCAACCTCCACTCGCCCTCAATCCACCCCTCCCCGCGAAACCAAGGGAGGTCCTCATCCCTCCTAACGCCGACTTGTCTCTTACTCCTCGCTCGAACCGGTCCTCCTCCTACACTCCTAGTAGAAATGAACGTCCCCTCGCGTTGAGAGAGCGAGTCGAGACCGGCGGAACGAGCCTCATCTGCATCACTCTCTTTACTGAAGATTCGAATCCCGTCCGTCGAGGTTTGGTAGGCCCAACCTTGGTCTTCGAGGTTCTTGATGATGCCCTAAATATCGCTCGCTGGGTCAGCTACATCCTCGCCCACTTGAGCAGAGACGCACCTCATCCCTCCTCTTGCCCTTTCCCTTTCCCTTGCTATTCCCCTCCCCCTCCGTCTGAGCCGAAAGGGTTCTAAGCTGATGTAAAGCCCGTTCTACTGCCGCTGAATGTCGGTGCTCGACTTTGGACGAGGACGAGCAAGGGGAGGATTGACGCGGTGGGGGGGAGAAGCTGAACATTGAACCTGGAGAGAGACGAGTAGGCGCGGAAGGCGAATTTAATAATGGTGGTGATTGGGATTTGGAAGGTGTGGAACCGTCGAAGAAGGGGAACGAGGAGGTCATCTCAGCCGACTGAGGGAGACGGAGGAGGAAGAGAGAGAGAGAGAGAGACGGCTCGCGCTCGCCCCGGGGCAAGAAAGGGATTAGGATGCATGCTCGTCGTTCATTTGTCACAAAGAGCAACACCTCTTCGAATATCAAAAACTCCAACTCCAATCTCAAAATCCCAATGTTCTCCAAACTCGTTGTCTTTCCACAAATGACCCTCTCCTCTCGGCGGGGGCTCAGCGCTCGATTCTACTCATCCTCCTCCTCCTCGTCACTATCCTCCTGCTCCTTCAAAAAGTTGACCAACGGCGTCGTAGCATTGAGGAAGTGTTGCTTTCCTTGCGTCTTGGCTCCCTTGGCGTGCCAGTAGATGATGGCTTGGTCCGAGAGGACGTCGGTTGAGTAGAGGACCTGTTGGAGGTTCCGACGATGGGGTTAGTAGGGACAGGGAGAGCGAGGGAGTGAGGTGAGCACCTTGAGGATCTTGGGGAACGTGTTCATCAACTTTGTGTTCTCGTAGCACCAAATTTGGATCGTGTTGCTGTTGTCGGTCGATTCGGGTTCGGGAGGGGGGTCAGCTCTCCCTTCTTCCTCGCTCCTCGACGCTCACTCAAAACTCACATAAGAGCGACCTCGGTGGCAGGCTTTTGGCAGAAAGGCTCAAGAAGGGGAGAAACCTCCTGAATCTCCTTGGTAGCAAGATCGGGAAGCAACTCGGGCTTGGTGGTCATATCGAGCGAAGTCATGAGTCCCGTCCAAACGATCGAGATGAACTCGGGTTCGGTGAGGACCGCGCGCTTGTAGATGGCTTCGAGGTAGGTGAGGATCTGTGGTCCGAGTCGAGTCGAGCGGGTTAGCGAGGAGCCGGCGAAAGGGAGGGAGAAGCGAGAAAGGACGAACCTCATCATAATCGGCCTCCTCAGCGACAAACTCCTTCAACCTCGCAAGGGTATCCTCCTTAGCCTGACCGCTCTTCTGCTTGAGGTAGAAAGCGACGACGCCCTCGAGTCCAGCCGATTTGAAGTGAGCGGAAAGCTCGGTAGCATTCTGCTTGGAAGGGGGGAAGTAACCCTCCAAGTCGGTGACGCCTCCCTTGCGCAACGAGGAGCAGAGGTGCTCCACTGATTCCGAGGCAATGTACGTCTTGCAAAAGGTGGTGAGGAAGGTGACGGCCGAGCCTGCGATGTCGGGCGAGCGAAGGGGGTCGAGGGTCAGCCGAGTTCGTTGAAACGGCGAGAGAGCGAGAGAAGAACGCACCATCCTTAACCAAATGATCCTTCTTGAGGCTAACGAGAACGTTGGCGGAAGCGAGACCAGTGGAAACGAATTGCGAAGTTGCGACGGCGAGCTTCTCCTGGTCGATGGGGGAGAACTTGTTCGTGTACTGAAGGATACCACGAAGGGCCGTCTCCTCAAAAGGCTTTTGGAGGTACTTGTACCTAAATAGGCATCGCCCATCAATTACCTCTACATCCCACTGAGAAGCACGAGCGAAGGCGAGAGGCATAAAACGCACCTCCGCATGAGCTTGTGGAAGACGTCGACAATCTTCTTCAAGTCGGCTGCCTCGACGGGCTCCTTGGCCGAACCAATGACGGAGAAGGAACTCTTGGCTGAACCATCATCGATGAATCCACCGCCAGGAGCGAGTAATCCACCAACGAGGAGGACTTCAAAGAGCTGTTGCTCGTACTTGCGATAATCGAGCTATTGCGCGAGAGTAGAGAGGGTTAGTTGGCAGTAGAATGGAGAGGTACAGAGGGGTAGGATATACCTGGTTGCCTAGCACATCGAGCTTTTGAGCAACGGCGTCAAAGTCGCCTGGAGGGACGGATTCGAGGTGCTTTGTGAGTTGGTCGCGGAAGGCTTGAGGCTCGAACTTTGCTTGAGCTTTTTGGACACCCTTGCTGTTTGATTGGTAGTAGAGAGAATGAGCAGCTGTAGCTTTGTAGAGCGAAAACGAGAGCGCGTGACTGGACGAGAGAGATGAAGAGAGGGCTCACCGTTGCTTGTTGCGGACTCCGACTGTGTAGGGGAGTAGCGAAGTGAGGGAGCAAAGGGGTTAGTTCTGTAGGTTGATATGTGGTAGAGAGAGATGCAAGCGTACCAAGATTAGGTTTGACTTCCTTCTGTCCTGGAGGAGTTGGCGCAGGGGGAACTGGGTACTGATGGGAGAGCAGAGAGGGTTAGCAGGGTGAGTGAGCTGTAGGGGATCAGGGCTGTAGAGTAAGATACCATGCGCTAGTTGAGGATGTGATCTGCCTGTAATAGAAGCTACAAGTTTGTAGCAGAAGCGAGAGCTGCAGCCAGCCCAAGTCTGGCCCTCTCCCCTTTGAGCCGCTGCCGACTGGCGAGGAAAAGGCGCTGGTCGCTTCTCTCCCTTCTCCAACTCACTTCGTCTCAGCTCGCTCTCAGCTCTCAGCTCTCAGCTCTCGCTTATAACAACCTACAGGTCTCGCACCTCCCCTTTATCACCTTGGATACTCTCTCACTCCTCTGTTGATGTACGTCCTTCTCATCCACTCACCACTCAACACGCGCCTTGACTCGCCTTTTTTCCTCTCGCTCACCACCTCCTTGCATCCCTCACAGGCTAGTTTGCTACATCGGCGATCAGGTAACACTCACCTCTTTAATCAACACCCCTACACCCAATTCCCACCCGCTAACCTCTTCTCTAACCCTTATCTCGCGCCCTCTTTCTCTTCCGCCCAACAGACCCGCAACGACTACCTCGACTCGGTCATCTACAAGTCCCTCCACGCTTAAATCTCCAGCAGCACCCACTCGCTCTTCCACCTTCAACCTCACCCTAACAAACACCCAACCAACATGCTCTCCCTTCGCTCCCCTCTTTCGGCCGTCGCCCGCAACGCCGTCAAGGCTTCTCGCCCTTCGTTCGCTCGCTCCCTCGCGACCGTCGTGCCCAACCACATTCCCACCCCTCAGGACCCTAACCGTCCCGCGACTCTTCACCTCAAGTCGGGCGAGTCCTTCTCGGGCAAAGCTTTCGGAGCTCCCATCTCCCGTTTCGGCGAGGCAGTCTTCTCCACTTCCATCACCTCCTACACCGAATCCATGACGGACCCTTCCTACCGTTCTCAATTCATCGTCTTCACCACTCCTCTGATTGGAAACTATGGAGTCCCCGACAACTCGGCTACCACCGAGCCTAATGGTCCTCCCGTCCTCCTCGAGTCGAACGGAGTGCAATGCGCTGGAGTCGTCGTCGGTGACCTCGCCGAGAGGTACTCGCATTACCAAGCCGTCGAATCGCTTCACGAGTGGTGCGATCGTCATGGAGTTCCCGGAATCACTGGAGTCGACACTCGCGCCATCACCACCCTCCTCCGTAACAATGGATCGACCCTCTCCAAGCTCGCCACCGGCGATGGACACGAGGTTTCCCCCTCCGCTACCGAGTACTGGGATCCCGCCGTCGAGAACCTCGTGGATCAAGTCTCGACCAAGGAGATCTACACCCTCAACCCCGAAGGAGACGTCAAGATTGCTCTGCTCGATTTCGGAGCCAAGGCCAACATTCTTCGTTCCCTCACTCGTCGTGGAGCTTCCGTCACCGTCTTCCCCTGGAACTACGATTTCAACAAAGTCCGCGATCAATTTGATGGTCTCTTCCTCTCCAACGGACCGGGAGACCCAAAGCACTGCATGGAGGCTGCTCTCGTTGTTAGGAAGACTATCAACGAGTGGGATAAGCCCGTTTTCGGTATCTGCATGGGTCACCAGATTATTGGACTCGCCGCAGGTCTCGATGCTTACCGCATGAGGTTCGGTAACCGTGGTCACAACCAACCCGTTCTCGCTCTCGCCAACTCGGGTTCCATCAAGGCTGGTCGCGTTTATGTTACTTCGCAGAACCGTGAGTTCTTTGGTCGCCTTCGAGCGAGGAAGGAAGTCCGTTAGACCGAGGCTGACATTTTTCCTCCCTCTCCCTCGGCCGATTCGCAGACCAATACGCTCTCGAGCTCGTCGACCCCTTCCCCAAGGGATGGGAGCCTTTCTTCCTCAACGCCAAGTATGTTCTTTCTACCCCCTTCCGCTACTCGCGCTCCCCGCTGACCCTCGAACCCAACAGCGACGCCTCCGTCGAGGGAATCAAGTCTACCGAAGCTTCGGGCAAGCGCGTCTGGGGAGTTCAATTCCACCCCGAGTCGGCTGGTGGACCTCTCGATACCATTCACATGTACGTTAACTCTCACACACTCCCCACTCGTAGCGCTTTCGACTGAACCTCCCTCCTCGCTTCCAAAGGTTCACCTCCTTCGTCGACGAGTGCCGCTTCCTTTCCAAGGGTTCGTTCTTCTTCTTCTCTCTCCCTCTTTCTCTCCAACACTCAACTAACCCCCCTCTCTCTCTCTGATCGAACAGCCGGAGGAGCCCCCGCCGTCCTCCAAATGAACCACCCCGAGGCTCACCTTTGAATCGCTCTCCCTTCATAACTCGCAAAACCGCTGTACCCCTCTCCTCTTCGACCTCCCGCTTTTCGTAACTCTAGACCACACCCCTTTTAGGGTTCCCTTTCTTCTTGTAATCACCCTCGCACTGAAATTGAGCCGAGTTTGGCTTCCTCACTCAGATTTGGGACCGAGCACGAGCGAGCAGCGCGAACGAGAGAAAGCAAGAGCGCGCGAAAGAGCTTTTGAGTGTCGAGTATGTTGCTCGTGAGCTTGTGAGAAAGTCCTGTACAGTAGCCCGCTCGACCGCACGCCCTTGTCTCCTCGACTCAGCGCTTCAAAAAGCCAACGCCCAAGGGCCGGGCCGAGCTCCTCCTTTCTCGCTTTTTGAAGGAACAGGTAGGTTTCCCTTCGTCAGTCAAGCGCGTGTAACCAACCTCGCTTCACCTCCTCTCGAACCCCCACCCTCTCCAAAGCCCTGTAGCTCACCAGCTCGGCGCTCTGCGCCTCAACCGAGCTTCTCGCCCTTTCAAAATCCCCCCTCCCTCGACTCGATTCAATATCGAGCTTGGACGATGAACAAGGGAGAAGCGTAAAATGATGTCAAAAAGAGGACACCTACAGCCGCCAACGTTTGGTCTGAAGTCTGGAGAGGTGGTTAGAACTGGCTTCTAGTGCGCGGGCTTGACGTTGGTCGCTCGCTCGGAGCCTGCGAAGGCTCGAAGCCCTTTGTCGAGCGCTTTTCCTCTTCTCCCTCTTCTCCCTTTGAACGCGTTGCACTTTCCAAGTCGACTACAGATCCTTGGCGATTGTCTCTTGATTGTACCAAGGACCAAGGCTTAGGAAATCGGGTTTCGCTGAGAGAGAGGTGCGTCATGTCTGGCCGAGCCTCGAGCGGAAACGAGGAAACTGCGCTGAGCTCACCTCTTTGTCTCTGCCTACAGCTCGACAAACCCTCTCGAACCGTACTCAGCTACAAGAGTTAATCGGCTGCTCTGTCAGCCTCAGCCTCCGCCAACGATGGGCCGGTCCTCATCCTCTTGCTCGTTTCTCATCGTCGTCGCGCTCCTCCTCATCAACTCAGCCCTCGCTTCTCAAGTCTTTTACGCCTCAGCCGTCTCGTATTGCTCAAACGCACGAGCTATCGAAGTAGATAAATTCTTACTAGAGTACAACAGTCAGTCGCCTTCTCCCTCCCTTTCTCCCTCTCTCGCTCAGGAAAGAGCGGAAGGGGCCAGCTGCGAAGAACGCAAACCTGGGATCCTCTCCCCTCTCGTTCTCAACCGCTCGCTGACTATCTGATCATCGCACAGACGAAGACAAGACCGTTTCATTCGACATCTCCGCTGCCTCGGTCGAATCTAACCTCGGTGCAGTCCTAAGTCTTCAACTCGAGGCTTATGGTATCGTCAGTCGACTCTCTCTCGCGCGTTCCCTTTCTCCGAACAGGCAGCTGATAGATTGGACTGGATCGTGTGACAGGACGCGGTAAATACTAGTATCAACCTCTGCGATGAACTAGGTGGTTTGCTCTGCCCGCTGTGAGTTGGAACTTGAGGACCCGAGCGCGAAGGGCGGAGGGCGCCGTGCGGAATTGGTGCTGGGAGGGACAAACGCTAATCATCCCTCGTTGTTATGTTACAGACCGGTGTATGATTTCGTCGCTAGTGCTAGTGAGTTTTGTCTGTCTTGTTGGAAGCTCGGAGCTCGGGGAAGGGGAAGGAGATCGGCGTTACGGAGGGCGCCAAGATGCAAGGGAGGAGGGCAGGAGGAGGATAGACCAAGTTACTCGAGCTATGAGGGATGTAGGAGGGTTGGAGAGGACTTCATTCGCCGACGATTCGACAGCTCTCAGCCGCGCCGAGCTCGAGCTGACCCTTTCTGCCACAGCTCTCCCCCTCCCCTCTCTCGTCCAAAATTCGGTCAACGTTCCCGGGATTGGCTACAAGATTCCAGATCTGGAAGCCACAGCCTATGGTACATTTTCGACTCTCGGTTCGACCCTTTCGAAATCGCCCCCCGCTGACGACTCACCCTCGTCGCGCAGTTCGCCTTCTCCGAGTAACGGATGGATCCGAAGCCGTTTGCCTCAAGGTCGACTTGAGCAACGGGAAATCCGTGCGCTTCGTCGGTGTCTCCTGGGCGCTCGGAGGACTAGCTCTCGGCGCCCTACTCGTCGGTTTCCTCCGAGGACTCGTCGCTCTGCTCAAGGGCGATATCGACACTCAACTCGAACGAGGCAGAGGCAAGGAGCGTCTACTACAAATCATGTCCTTCTACCAGTTCGTCGCTTCTACCGGTGTTATCTCCATCGACTACCCCATCATCTACGACTCGTTCACCGCCAACTTTGCTTGGACAATTGGACTCATCAGGATGCAGCCTTTCCAAGTCGAGATTGATGAGATGAGGAATAGGACGGGAGGAAACCTCACCCAAACGGCTGGGACGTTAGTAGGAGGAACCTTGGCGAGGAATAACGTCCTCGCCGCCGCCTCCAACAGTTACGCCGTCAACTCCAATATCACCTCCGTCAGCCATAGTCTCATGTCCAACCTCGCCGCCGCCCACCAAAAGAGTTCGGGAATCGTTCGACGAGCACTCGATACGGCGGCTCAAGCGTACACGGTGCCGGAGGTGCAGGAGACGGACGTAGTCAACGCCGTTCGGACCGGAATTCCTCATTACACTACCGTCCTCAATATCTCGCCTTTCAACGCCTACATGACGGTGTTCTTCAACTTCCTCCTCCTACTCTGCATCTTCGTCATCGTCCTCATCATCGCGGCCATCCCCTTCCTCGTCGTGCTGAGGATTGTCGCCAAGCGCCGAGGAGAGAAGGGTGGCCTTAACCCCGCAAGAGGAATGTTTGCTAGTCTTGTTAGAGCTAATGCGCTGAGGATGGTGAGTTTGAGGTTTCTTGCAGTCGTAGCGCCGAGACGAGGGAGCTGACTTGCCTCGCGCTCGCCCCTTCGCAGCTCCTCATCTCGTGGTTCCCCCTACTCGTCTTCACCTTCTATCAATGGACTCTCGGTCGGGCGGATGTGAGTCTCATCGCTTCTCTCACCCTCAAATCGCTCTCTAACGTCCTTTCGCTCTGCAGTCCTGGGCCCCAATCGTCATCTCGGTCTTCGCCTTCCTCTTCACGACCGCCTCGATCCTCTTCCTCGCCATTCGCACCCTCCTCCTCGTCCGCCGTACAAGTCGAGACGCTATTCTCGCCAATGGAGGAGGACCCTACACCCCTCTATGGAACACCTTCAAGCCCTCGCGATGGTGGTTTTTCCTTCCCCTCCTCATCGCGACCGTTCTCCGCGCAATCTTCATCGCATTCGCTCGGGTGGGTCCTTCTATGTACCCCACTAGTATCGAGGCTTCCGCTGACCTCTCCTCGACCTCCTCGCAGAATCACGGCTGGGTCCAAACTGTCGCCCTCGTCGCCATTGAATTCATCGTCTTCGTCTCCATGTGCATCTTCACCCCCTTCAACGACAAATCGAGCAACGGCATGAATATCACCATCCAGATCCTTCGCTGCATCATCTCGGGAGCTCTCATCGTCTTTAACCGTAGCATCGGGCTGAATGAGATCATTCGGTGAGTCGTCTTTCGGCACGGCGCTCTTTCGTCCCCCTTGAGACGGTGACTGATGCTACCTCCCCCGATGCAGAGTTGCCGTAGGAGCAGTCATCGCCGTCATCTCCTCGGTAGTCGTCATCTTCCTCTTCATCCTCCTCCTTATCGACCTCGTCGCTCTCATCATCTTCCTCTTCCGTTCAACTAAACGTCGAAGGAATTCAGCGGCGCCGAAGATGGATATGCTTGAAGCTGGAGAGACCCAGCATCAGTATGGAGCGTATGGACATCATCCGATTGAGAATGGTGCAGGAGCAGAGGCGCCGATGGGCAGGTCGAGCTTGACCCTCGCGGAGGAGGAGCAGAGGTTGGAGGCTGAGAGGGCTAAGAATGGTGGTGGTGGTGGGATGGCAGGCAGGGAAGAGCATGCACGTATATAGACTCGCTCTCGCTCGTTCTCTCTCTCCACCGGCGGGTCATAAAAAAGGCTCGCGACTCGCCGAGTTCCATCATTCTCTCCGACCTTCGCCCCCCATGATGTTGTTATATGTACATCCTACTTCCCACACTTCTATAGATTACTAGCACCATGGACTTACTACCTGAAAACACAACTCGCATTGATTCCCCATCCTAATCCCACGCCGACCTGACCCTCGGCGGCGGTGGTTTCCTCCCCTTCTTCTCCAAGAAAGTTCTCAACTGCTCCTCCTCCTCCGGCGGGAACATGAGTACCCTCCCCAACCATGCAAGGTCCTCGAAATCGCCCGCCATCTTGTACCCTTTCTCGAGCGAGAGCCACGCTTTCTCCCTCATCGCCGGCACGGCCGAGCGAAGGATCGCGAGCTGGTAGGCGTCTGGTCCGTCGGCTTTCGGCGAGGAGGAGGTCGAGGGAGGGCGTAGTAATCGCGCGAAGAGGACGTAGTTGGAAGTGAGGAGTGCGTGGTAGGTCGCTCGGGCGAGGGCGATGTGAGGTGAGCCGGGGGAGGGAGGGGAGGCGGCGGGAGGGAGGGAGGGGAAGATAGAGAGCGTCGAGTGGAAGGTGGGGAGTGAGGTGGAGGGGTGGTGGCAGAGGAGGTGGAGGAGGTAGAGGGAGATGAAGTAGAGGCGGAGGGAGAGGGGAGGGGCGCTGGTCGAGGGAGAGGGAGAGGGAGAGGGCGAGGGTGAGGGCGAAAGGGAGAGGGAGTCGAGAGAGTCGGTCAGAGGCGTTGTTGAGGTCTCGGAGGTGGATGGCGAGGGTTGAGATGGTGATGCTGGGTCCGCGAGGAAGGGATGGATGTCTAGAACGAGGTGAGGGAGGCAAGCGCCGAGTTGCTGCCAGTTCTCGGCTTTGATGGCCGTCCGTACGGATGCCTCGTAGACTGCGAAGGCGTTGAGATGAGTATTAAGCCAGGATCGAATCAGTATTGGGTACTCACCTTCAGCAGCAAAGGCATCAACGCGGCGAATGGAGGTGAGTCCCTCGCGAAGCTTGCCTGCGAAGGAAGAGAGTCAGCGAGGGCCGAGCTGCTCGAGTTCATCAACTCACGGAAGTCAAGTAGAACAATCCCAAGCTCCTCTTTCCGCTTTGCTGTACGTGCAGCATCGCCTAGCTTCTCGGGAAAGGCAGCCTCGAGCTTGCCGAGCTTGTCGGCGATGTGCTTGCGGAAGCGTTCTTGCACGGCGGGGCTCTTGAGGCTGCAGGAGGAGAGGCGTGAGCTGCGTACCAATCGGATACACTCGAGCCAGCTCACCTCGCTGCATCACTATCATCCACGCCCCTCGACGGCGAGAGGAGCATCTCCATCTCGCCGGGTTTCCTTCCCACCTCTCCAGTAGCCATGCGAAACCCTCCAGCGTGAATCGAGTCGTTCCTTCCTCCTCTGCTCGAGCTTGCTCCGTTGGTAGAACGCCAGCTCCCACGAGGAGCTCCGCGACTTAATGCTGAGGCAGCTGGACGACCTGTAGCTCCTCCGCCTCGATTCCAGATGGATTCGTTGCTGCGTGGGGCAGCCATAACGAGCTGTTTGGGCTTGTACGAAGGTCGAAGGAAGACGAGTTGAGGTACACGAGATGAGCGAGAGGGAAAGAGACGATTCGACGCGAGTTGCTCCTTTCCCGCCGTCTTCATCGTCTTCAGTGCTTCGTCTCGACTGTACCTCGTTACTAGGCGTACAAGCTACATAAAAGCTCGCTGCTGCTACTCTACGGATCGCCCACTCGCTCTTTCCTCGCTGCAATCGCTCTCGCTCGCCGCTCGTCGTCCTCGCCGGCTCCTCCTCCCTCCTCTCGCCTTCGCCTTTCCGACAGCTCGAGCTAGCGCACCCTCCACACAAACCCTCCCCTCCCATCTCAGCGCTTCCCACTCGGCCTACTCGTCAACCACCAGCGACCCGAAATGACCGAGGATTCGTCCCCTCCCAAGCTTGTGCTCTGCTCTGAATGCAGTACTGAGCCCAAGGAAGACAAGCCGCATCAAGCCTGCAGTAGGTGTAGAAGGGCGTTCTAGTGCGTCGCTTCTCGTCGCCTCTCGCCTTCGGCTAACCTGCTCTTCCTCCTTTCCCCTCCCCTCGTTCTTCTTCTTCTTCTTTTCCTATGCCTCTCCCCTCCGTTCGCCTACAGGTGCTCAAAAGAGTGCCAAGTCAAACACCATCCCGCGCACAAGGCGTCCTGCAGCTTTCGGCGAAAGAGTTGCAGATGATGAGCCAGCCCGGGACGATTCAAACGACGCCGCAGGACTTCAACGAGTACCACGAGCTCATCTGTCCAAGCATCATCCCCTGCATGCGTTCGCCATTCCGCCTCGGTCGACCGGACGCTCTCAACTCGACCCACATCGCCGAGCTTCTCTTCTGGCACGACCCCCGGCCGGAGCCGAGCAACCTCAAAGCTCGCTACCGCTTCAGCCACGGATTTCTAATCAGCTACTCCGATATGGTGGACAAGTACGGTCATGGAGCGCAGACTGTGATGCCGAGCGAGGAGGAGATGGCCGCGAGGAAGGAGGAGAAGGAGGAATTCGCTACCATCTCGATGATACTGTTGATGATCGACCCAAGAACCAACGACCGGTCCCCGCTATGTATGTGCATCTCGCTTCCTTCGCTTCCTCTGCTTTCAATAAGTGACCTTCTCCGAACGCCCTCCCCAGTTGTCGCGAACCATCGCTTCGATTTCGGTGCCTTCACAGGGCTGGAGAGCTCGCTAGCCAACATGCCCCTCAACATGAAGTGGGAGGATACCCTCGCTACACTTCTCGACCCCAACTTGCCTCACCCTTGGTCGCCTCAAGGTCAGTCGACGTTGGATTATCTCTCGGGTTGCGAGCGGGAAGGATTGGCCGAGTCTTTGGCCCAGAAGGGGGTTACTCCAGAGTGGATCGCTCCATTCCTTTCTGCGATTGATGTGAGTTTTGACTCCGCTTTGGCCCGCTCGACGCGACGCTCGGCGCTGACTTTCGTTCGTTCTTTCCCCCTTCAAGCACCATGAACCGCGCCACCCACTCCCTTATGCATTAGATGCATTAGACTTGAATTGGAAGCTCTAGTTGCTCTTCCTATTTTCTCCCTCTCTCAGGCTAGCAGAGAGTTGCCCGCGCTCCTCGGCGAGATCGTCTGCTCGGCAAAAGGCTTTGAAGGACTTCGCTCGGCTTTGAAGGCGTCTGGAGAGCTCTGAAGGCAAGCGCCCGGGCTGTTCAAAAGTACACGCTGCCGTCGAAAAGGGAAATACCGCTGTAGCTCTACTCGTCGCACTCGCTCGTCCCTTGAGGCTCCTTCGCGACGACCGAGATCCTCGTTCTTGCTCTTCTGAGCCGTGGGAAGGGCTCAATAAGTATCAGAACTGATCAGAAAACCCCTGCTACATCCCCATCCCTGCTCCTCGCACTTCGCCCGAATCGACCCCTCGCCCAAAACCGCCCTCACTCTGGTTGGCCTCTGCTCACAACAAGCTCGTCGTCGTCGTCTTCAGTTCTTCATCGCCCGGTCACTTCCTGTAGCAAGATGGCATCTCGTTCTTTCCTCCTCGCCGCCCGCGCACGACCATCACCTGTTAGCCTTCAACGTTTCGCCCTGCAGCAGACCCGCAACGGCTCCTCCTCCCACGGTCACCACGCTGAGGCTTCCACCGAGGTCTTTGCCGAGGAAGGTGAGCGGCGTTTCGTTCGCTCTGTACCCAAGTACAGCTGAGTTAACCCCCTTCGTACTCTACTACAGGATTCAACGCCCCCTTCTGGTCCAAGCTCGCGTTTGGCGGTATCGCCCTGGCTCTCTTCCTTCGCATCTCCCCCTCTTCCAACCCCGCCGACGCCTCTTCGGACGAAACCCCCTACTTGACTCGCTACATTCAGCACAACCTCACCCCCGAGACGGACCTCTGGAGGGAGAGGAATCAGAAGCACCTTGAACTCGCCGTTCAGGCGGCTGATGACAAGTTGTTGTTCCAGGAGGCCGAGAGGCCACAGGTTAGGAGGTTGAGGTACCTTGGGTGAGTTTTGAGGAGGTGGTTGAGCTGTTGTGGTGCAGAGAAGCTGGGAGGAGGTGTTGGCCCGGAACGTTAGCGTCCTCAGCTTGGGCTTGGGGGAGAGCTCCTGCGCTCTGATGGGAGGGATGCGCCGAGCTACATGATAGTTACAGTCAGCTGACTTTATTTCCGCCCGCCGTGCAGCACCTTCGACCAAGCTTCGCCCAACTCGATCCCCGTGGGTTCGCAGGCCGACCTTACCAACCTCGTAGTCAAGTCGGAGAAGGATGACTTTGGCGTCAAGGAGGAGTAAAAAACGAGAGATAGATTCGCATTTTTTTTTGTACCGCATGGAGATGGAAACCTGAAGCGAGGTTGGCGACGATATCGGCGTTTGTGCGCGAAGGGCGAAGTCCGCCGAGCAGGGCTTCGAGGCTGCTCATGAAGCGAGAAGCGCTCGAACTCGAGTAGAAGACGACGAAGACGATAGACTGCGAGTTGGGTATCGTATTACATAACCTCTCCCGCCCTCTCCAGGACGAAGAAGCTCTCGGCGCTTCACATCCCCTACTCCTGCTCTCCTACGCTCCCTACTTCATCAAAGGCCTCATCCCCGCTCCCTCATCCTGCAAGCTCCTAGCGCTCAACCTCGCCACCTCCTTCTGGTACTCGCTCAACGCCTCGCCCTCCTTCTTCTTCTTGGGCGCCGAACCGTCCTCCGAGGTTGCAGTGACTGCTGCTGGACGTTTGCCTCGGTTCTTGAAACGGTTGTCTGCTGCCTTCTTCCTGTTGGTGGTGAGGGTGAGGGGTGTTGAGATGCAGTGAGGTGCAGGATGAGGGGACGCGGCGGGCGGAAAGAGGAATGCGGATCAATAGCGGGTCAGCGCAAAGGGGAGACGGAGAGTGAACAGGGTCAGCATACTGCTGCTACTAAGGTACATCTGCTGTAATGACCTGGCTGTCTCTGAGGCGGATCAAGTGCGGCAGCGACGGGGGACTCGGAAGCAGGGAGAAGAGCTCACCTAGCCAAAGCTTCCTCTTGTTTCTGTTTGTCTTTACTAGCTTCCTCACTTTGCTTCTTGAATCGTTCTAAGAAACTGCCGTCTGAAGAGAAGACGTTGACGGGCTTGGGAGGAGGAGGGGCGACCTTGCGGGCTGAAGCGAAGGGACCAGCGGAGGTAGCTGTAGCTGTAGCTGATGAGGTGGAAGGGGTTGACTCCCTTGGCGTTGCTGGTGAAGCTGACATCGGGTGTTTCTGTAGTCGATTCGATTCGAGTTAAGAGCCGAGCAGAGCCAAGCGCAGGCAGAGTCCGAGCTCAGCCTCGTCGACGACCTTCGACGTGCCCCGCCTCCTTCGCTCCTTTTGGTCTCTTCCCAACCACTTCAAACCCTTGTACGTCGCTTCAACTATATATTCTGTACCAGAGTACTCACTCTAACCCTCTGCTTCAAATCTGCACCCTTCCCCCTGCACAGACTACATCTTAAAATGGGGTGCGTCACGGCCTTTCCTTCCCTCGCTCTCTTTCAAGCCACGTGCTCCTCGAGCTCCTGGTAACGCTGTAGCCCCGCTTGAGGATAGCGTTACTGACAATACTCCTCTACATCTCTAGAGTTCAAGTCGAAAGCCGCGGCGGAGGAGACGGAAAGACCTTCCCCAAGCCTGGAGACACCGGTACGTCTTCCTCTCGCTGCTCTCCCTGCTTTCGTTAGCTGACCCCCCCGCTTACTTCGACCTCACTACGCTACATTACGCTGCAGTCACCATCCACTACACTGGAACCCTCCTCAACGGAAACAAGTTCGATTCGTCCCGCGACCGTAACCAGCCTTTCCAGACCAAGATCGGTGTTGGACAGGTGAGTCTATCTTTTCTTCTGTGGCTTGTGAAGCTGTAGAGCAGATCTGGAGCGAGTGCGGAGCGAGTCGCTCGTCTCTCGGCCGTCGTTTCTCGGTCGTCGGCCTTGCTGACCCCCCTTCTTCTCCCTCGCCTCTCTCCTGCTCCTCTCAACAATAACTAGGTTATCAAAGGATGGGATGAGGGGGTGCCGCAGATTTCGCTCGGGGAGAAGGCGTATGTTTCTTCCTCCCTCCGCCTTTCTTCCTCGACCCCCCAAACTGACCTTCTCTTCCTCGCTTCGGCGTTCCCTCTCGCCCTTCCAGCACGCTCACCTGCACCCCCGACTACGCCTACGGCTCCCGCGCCATGGGCAACATCATCCCTGCCAACTCGACCCTCGTACGTCTCTACTTTCTTACCACCTCAAGCTCCCCGCTAACCTTTTCGGCCCAACAGATCTTCGACGTCGAGCTCCTCCGCATCAACTAAACGTCTTTCTCGGCGTTCAAGGGATCGGAACTCGCTCTTTCTGAAGTAGCTGCGGGTCCAAACCGTGTTGACGTTCGAGGACGTTAATGTGGATACACCTGAAACAGCTTAGTTTATCAGTACCGCTCGCTCGTCTCTTCGGCGAACCTCGGCGAGCGCTCGAGGGAGGCGAATCCCTCTTGCAGGTGTCTAAGAGCACTACCTCCTCCTCCCCCGTCCATCATCATCATCATCATCATCATCACTACTATCGCTCCCACTCCCCTCCCCATCATCACTACTACTCTCCCCACCCCCACCCCTTCGCAAGCCCTTCTCTTCCTCCCCTCCTTCACTCGGGACCGCCGTAGCTCCCGCCTGCCTTCGACGCCGGAAGGTTAGCAGTGCGATGAGGAAGATCATGAGGAGTAGTGCTGCGACGAGGGCCGCGAGGTAGGGGGTTGGAAGCGAGGAGGTGGAGGAGGCGACTGAGGCGGCGGCTGGAGAGGGCGGCGGTCAGCGCCGACGGGAGGAGAGAGGGCGGGAACTCACCTGCGGTAGCTGTGGAGGAGGATGTAGCTGAAGAGCTATGGCTCGCCACCGCCGTTGCTGCCGCCGTCGCTGCCTTGAAGGTGGCCGAACCACCGCCCGCGCTAGCAGCCGAGCTCTCCGCCGAGTTTGAGAGGTCAGAGTCGGTGAAGATGTCTGCTTGGTGAGGTGGTCAGCGTTTCACCGAGCGAGAGAGAAGGGAGCGAAGGGAGCGAGACGCGCCGGTTTGAGCGCCCTGGATGGTGAAGGACCAGTTGGGGCCGCTGAGGAAGAGGAGGAAGGAGGTCGGCGAGAGCGAGAGCGAGGGGAGGGAGATGGGAGAGCTCACTAGGATGGCTGGGAAGAGGAGAAAGGTCAGCTTTGACGAGGATCCTGTCGAGTTGAGGGGAAAGAACGTACTCGATTATCATTTCCTGGCGAAACGACTGCGAGCAGGGAGCGCCGAGAATCAGTCTCCCTCATTCCCAACGACGCTCGGTCCTACGCACCGTTATTCGGCGTGTTGTAAACATACAACGGACGCTTAGCACCCGCCACCCAGCTACTCGGATCGCCCTTGCAGCCCACAGGATCCTTGGGCGTTGCGAGCTTTTTTGTCGAAGTTGAGCCCGTGATGGTGCAGTAAAAGCCGGTCATGTCTATGAGGCCAAGGAGGGGTTAGCGAGCGAGTACACGAAGGAGAGGGAGACTAACAGAAGTTTCCAGTGCCCTGTGAAGCGAGCAGGTCAGTCGCGGAGGGGAAGGGGAATCGCCGAGAAAGGACAAACGGTGTTGGCGAGCCAGAACCAGGCGCTGTACGCTGACTCGTCAGCTAGAAGTCGTGAGCGTGATCTTTCCAAAGCTCACCAGATGCAGTAGTCTCCGGTACACGCGGGCATGTCGGCTGGGATCTATCGCGAGCGAGGATCAGCGCCGAACTTCTTCCTCACGCGCGTCGTCGAACGTACATCGAAGCTCGTCACCCGCTGCTTGACACAATCCGGCTGTACGGTAAAGATGACGATGTTGTCCTGCTCGATTTGTTGGATCAGCGAGCGAGGACGCGGCTATCGCTTGAAAGAGAGAGCAACTCACATTCGTCACGTCGTCCAGATTCATCGTATCAACAATCCCCAGTGCGCATCCAGCAATAAGCGTATCATTAACAATCTTAGCATCCGCATCCGCATGATAAGGACCTGCTCTCTCTCCTCGTCAGCTCCCCTCCCTCGGCGCTCGGTCGAGAAGGGGACGGACGACTGACCAGGCGAATTCGGACAACAGCTGTACTCCTCATCCTCCGTCGTTGTAGAGTGGCCGTAAGAGCTCCAGGCTTTATGGCACGTTATCTCGGTGGTCCAACTACCGCCGGCGGGGAGGAGGGAGGCGTTGGCGGCGGTGGGGAGCGCCGATCTGGAAGAAGCGAGGTAGGGAGGGGGTTGAGTGAGCTGGGAGTATGGTGAGAAAGTTGAAGGAGGAAGATGAACCTGTAAGTTGGCCCTCGAACTGCAGAGACGAAAGCGTGAGCTCCTTCGGCGGGGAACGAGGGAAGGAAAGAGCGCCGAGATGACCAGGACTTACACCACCACTCGTCCTGCTCCCAATCTGGTCCGAGCGGGTTCACGGGCTTGGAGTCACAATCATCCCCCACGCATCCTGTTGGGCCATTGAAGGCGAACATCCCTCTGTCGTCCGGGGGAGGGAGGATCAGCGAGCAGCGCCGAACGGGAGGGGAAACGAGACGTACGGGTCCCAGATTGACATGTGAGCGCGGGCGAGCGGTAGATATGTTAAAAGAAGTAGTGGGAGCACCATGATCACGAGCAGAGAGCCGAGCAGAAGAAAGAAGCAAGCAAGAGAGTGAGAAAGGAGAGGATGAAGGCCGCGGAGTGGTCCTGCTCCTGAGTAGCCCGGAGAGCGGAGAGAGCAGAGAGAGGTACAGACTGAAGTGCAGAAGCCCTCAGATCCTGTCGAACAAGCTGCAGAAAAGAGTCAAGCTCAGCCGACGGGAATTGGCTGAAGGGGAAAGAGTCAGGCGGGAGGAAGGTTGAACTGGTTCCGCATCCTCCCTCGTCGTTTCTTACTCGACTACAGCTCGCTCTTTGAAATGCTTCTCAGTAGCAAATTGACCAGTACGGTCGCCTCGGCCGCTCGTTGCTCTTGCACTCCCCGCCTTATCTCGCCTTCCTTCGCCTCGTTCGCCTCTCGCTCCCTCTCAACCGGGCCAGCACCAACACTTCATCCCTCAGAGTCAGGTCTTCGTCCACCGCATCTCCTCACCCTAGCAGACCTCTCGGTCGGCCAAATTCAATCCATCATTAGTAGCGCCATCGCTTTCAAACAGCAGTACAAGGCCAACGCCATTCCTGTTGCTGGAAGGACCCCAGAGGCGTTGAGGGAGCAACCAGAGGGAGGAAGCACCGATTTGATCGCCGAGAGGAGTCTGGATAGCAAGACGGTCGCTCTCATGTTCAGCAAGAGGAGCACTAGGACTCGTGTGGCTTCAGAGAGCGCGGTTCAGCTCTTGGGTGAGTTGGCAGAGGGTGTTGGCTGTCAGTAAAGAAAGCCGGAAAGCTAACGTTTTGATACGCTACAGGTGGACACCCCATGTTCCTCGGATCGGGCGACATTCAGCTCGGCGTCAACGAGAGCCTCTACGATACCTCGCGTGTCGTTTCTAGCATGGTTGACGGCATCATGGCGCGTGTAGGACACCACTCCGAGGTCGAGGTAAGTCGCCGACGCTTCCTTCACCTCTCACCGCTCTCGCTGACCTCCCTCGTCCCATCTCTGCTCGCAGACTCTCGCCGCCAACTCCTCGGTCCCCGTCATCAACGCTCTTTCGCACCTCTACCACCCCACCCAAATTCTGGCCGATCTCCAAACTCTCCTCGAAGTCCGCGACCCTTACTCTCCCGAACTCTCCTCCCTCAAAGGCTTGACCGTCGCCTGGGTCGGAGATTCCAACAACATCCTCAACGAGATGATTGTCACCTACCCTCGCTTGGGTATTAACCTTCAGATCGCTACACCTGAGGGATACCCTCTTGACAAGGAGGTCATGGAGAGGGCTGAGAAGGCGCTCAAGACCGAGGGAGGAGAGGGCAAGATTATTCACACTCACAGCCCCGAGGAGGCCGTCAAGGGCGCTCATGTTATCACTACTGATACCTGGTGAGTTCTTTTATCTTACTGCGCTCCGTTTCCTCTCGCTAACTCCAGGCGTACAGGATCTCGATGGGACAAGAGGACGAAACTGCCAAGCGTCTCAAGGATTTCGCCGGCTACCAAATCACCAATGACCTACTTGAGCGTGGAGGAGCCGTCAAGGACTCGCTCTTCATGCACTGCCTCCCTCGCCACGAGTACGAGGTCGACGATGAGGTCTTCTATGGTCCCAACTCGGTCGTCTTCCAGGAGGCTGAGAACCGGTGAGTCGACGCTGGCTACTTTTTTTGAGCTGCTGGGTATAGCTGCAGGAGGGGTGCTGGTGGTTAGTTTTGAGAGCGATGAGCTGACCGTGGACGTCTCGTCTCTCGCAGCAAATGGACCATCCTCGCCTGCTTCGACCTCTTCTTCGGCCGCTGGAAGGTTTAAGCCCTCCTTGGCTCTTGAATATACACTTACAAGTCCATAATGAGAGGAGTTGGATTGGAACTTAGACCCCACCTAAAGGACATCGGCTCGGCGACGAAAAGAGGCAGAGAGCGTGCGAAGGCCGAGCTGCCAGAAGCGCTAGGCGAACGACGAAGCTTCGTTGAGAGGCGTTCATGAATCGTGATACACCACTGTACAGCCTGCTATGAGCGAATCACATGTCGTTTCTCGCCCGACCTCTCGAGCCTGAATCGGCGCCCCCAGCGCAGTTCGCTCTTCGCTTCCTCCCGCTCACCTCGTCTCTTCACCTCACCTCGTCTGCTCGTCATTCTGTAGCACATTCAAATCCCTGCAGTACTACAGCACCACCACCCCTCCCTTCCCACCTCCGCGCGCCCGGCCGTCACCCCCACCGCTCGCTTTCCCGCTCCTCCCCCTCCTTCAACCGTCTCCCTCTAACCCGCTCCATCAACGATGGCCAGTTTCTTCAGCTTCTCCTCACCTCTAGACGTCGACGTCCGCCTCGACAACGAGGAAGAAAGGCAACAAGTCGAAGTCAAGCAGGACAAGGATCGTAAGGAGAAGTGTCCCGTTTACTTTGATGGAGAGTCGGTGAGGGGTCAGGTGAGCTCTTCTCTCTTATCCTCTGCTGCTACGGAGGGTTCAAGCAGCGCCGAGGCGGCTGAAGGTGGAGCGGAGCTGACGAGCGTGCGTGTTGTGCTCTGGCTGGCGGTTCTGCAGGCTATCGTGAGGGTCCGAGATGGTAAAGGAGTCAAACATGATGGTATCAAGGTTGAATTCGTCGGTTCTATCGGTGAGCAGTCCCTCTTTGTCCTCGCTCGCTCCCTCCGCCGCTGACGGCCCCTCCTCCCTCCCCCTCGTTGCGATCCCCGAACAGAGCTCTTCTACGACCGCGGCAACCACTACGAGTTCCTTTCGCTCGTGCAAGAGCTGGCCAACCCCGGCGAGTTGAGGACGGCTCAGGCGTTCGATTTCGAGTTCAAGAATGTAGAGAAGCAATACGAGAGCTACCATGGCATCAACGTCAAGCTGAGGTGCGCTACTTGTCCTACATTTCTTGCCGTATCTCTCGCTGACCTCCCCGCTCAACCGAACAGGTACTTTGTCCGCGTAACGGTCTCGAGGAGGATGGCCGACGTCGTCAAGGAGAAGGACATCTGGGTGCACTCGTTCCGCATGCCACCAGACTCGAACAACTCGATCAAGATGGAGGTCGGTATTGAGGACTGCTTGCACATCGAGTTTGAGTACAACAAGTCCAAGTAAGCCTGCTTTCTTCGCCGACGTTGAGATCGCCGAGCGCTGACCTCCGCTTCATTCGCGCAGATACCACCTCAAGGACGTCATTGTCGGCAAGATCTACTTCTTGTTGGTGAGGATCAAGATCAAGCATATGGAGCTGTCCATCATTCGACGGGAAACGACGGGAGCGGGTAGGTTCTCTCACCTCACCTCGGTCGACTCTCTCTGATCTCACCTCGCCTCCTCAGCACCGAATCAGTACAACGAGTCGGAAACGATCACCAAGTTTGAGATCATGGACGGCGCTCCCGTTCGCGGTATGCTCTCAACTCCTCTCCTTCTCCGAGAAGCATCGCTGACCCTACTCGGCGAACGACGCAGGCGAGACAATACCCATTCGCCTCTTCCTCGGCGGGTTCGAGCTCACCCCAACCTTCCGCGACGTCAACAAGAAGTTCAGCACTCGTTACTACCTCAACCTCGTGCTCATTGACGAGGAGAACCGGAGGTACTTCAAGTGAGTGCTTCGCTTTCTCCTCCTTTCGCTCCGAGTCGTTTGCTCACCGAGTCGAGCTCGCAACAGACAACAGGAGATCACCGTCTATCGTCAGGATACGCGCGAGCAGATTGGCCTGCCACAGCCCCCTGCTGAGCTGGGACAAAAGCTCGAAGGAGGAAGGGAGGAGCCCATCCCCGATCAAGCTTGAGCGAGCGTCTTGTGTAGTAATAGCAGTGGTGCAAGGTCTTCTTCGTGATACCCTTTCTCTCTCTCGTGCGCGAGCTGTAAGTGAATGAACTAGATTGTAGACCTAGAAAAAAAAAGGAGGGAGAGGACGAGGAACCGCGCAGGACTCTGTAGTGGGTATGTGATAGGGTATCAAGGAGGGGGAATGTGTACACTGATTTGAATGCGAGGGAGAGTGGTGGGTGGTGGGGGTAAAAGCGAAACGCAGCGCCTTGGGGTAGTTAAGTAAGTGAGGAGGCCGGCTCGGTGAGTGAGGGTGAGGGTGGAACGAAAGAGCGAAAGGGGGAACGACGGGCGATAGGGAGGAGAACGAGGGGGAAAGGAATAAATCACACGAGGTATGATGAAGGCATCAAGCCGCGCGAGAGAGAGGCGTTTTGAACGAGGAACCTGCGAAAGGGAGGCGGAAGAGGTCAGCTCGGTCAAGCTAAGCTCGGGGATGGAGACATCGCTGCTCCTCGGTAGTAAAGAAGGACGACTCACCAATTTGGATCGGAGTTCTCAAGGATAGTCAACTCCTCGCCGCTCTTGACGCTCAACTCTCCCGGATGCTCAGCGGTGAACGAGTACCTCGCCCTCGCCTGCACCTCTCCATCCTCGTCATCGTACTGATGACTATCGTAGCTATCGTCGCCGTCGAAGGCTCCTCCAGCAGCGTCCATCGAGTACTGGTCGGCGTCTTGAGGAGCAGCGCCGGCAGCGGGTTTTGAAGCGCGCTTCTCACCCTTGCCGTCGAGGAGGACGGCCTGTGGGAGGAAGACGGGAGGAAGTCAGCACATGTATCGAAAGAGGAAAGACGGATGAAACGCACCGTAGCAGCTCCAACGGTGGCGAGGAGTGAAGTCGGCCGAACGTCGTTGACGCTGTCGCCGTCGACCTGCCTCGAAGCGGGAGGGCCGGGGTACTGGGGCTCGTCACGTCTCCGTGCGAGGGCGATGAGGAGACCGATGAGGACGAGGAGGAAGACGACGCCGAGGGCGATGGCGATAGAGATAAGTATAACGACGCCGACGGAGAGGTGGTCTTTTCGAGGCGAGGGTCAGTACGGGCGAGCGCGAAGAAGATAATCAGCGCTACTCACGAGCAGCGGAAAGGCTGAAGCTGGTGATGGAGTAGAAGAACTGGGAAACGACGCCGGCAGCTCCAGTCGATGCGGTGGAGACGAGGTAGGGGTACCAGGTCTGGCCGTCGTAAAGGGCGCTCGAGATGCTCGTGTCGTTGATGCTGAGGTCTCCCGAGACGAGGAGCATACGGTTGGACTCTACGATGTCGTTGGACGAGTGACTGTTGGAGATGGGGACGAAGACGAGTTGCTGAACGCCGGAGCCAGTGCCGAGAGTGCCAGCGTTGACGTCGGCCCAGGCGGTTCCGTTGTAGTAGAGGAGGTAAGGCTCTCCCGCGGTGGAAGTTCCGGCGACAAAGATCTTGTTCTCGTTGTTGCTGTCGCTCGAGACGGCCGTGGCGGGTCCAGGAATGTCCGCGCTGCTGCCGATGGAGGTCCAGGTCGAGTTCTTGAAGTGCCATTGAGCGAGGTAGGTCGTCTCACTAGCGAGGGTGAAGTGTCCAGCGGCGATGAGGTACTCGGAGTTGGACTGGGCGAGCCGAGGAAAGGTCAGCGCGAGAAAGTTGAGCAGGAGGAGAGCCGAACTCACCCCAGCGAACGAGATGGCGCCGACGACTCCTTGCAGTCCTCCACCGAGCGAAGACCACTGAAGAGCGCTAGTGTCCCACAGGCAGATGCTCTGGCAAGGGAGCGAGCCCGCCGAGTAGAAGGCTCCGGCGACGATGACGGTCGAAGCGTAGCCGGGGCGTTGAGCGATCACGTTGACGGTAGCGTTGTCTCCAGCGTAGCCTGTGAGTCGAAGAAGGTCAGCAGAGTCCATCGAGAGCTCGAAAGATATCAATGCACCAGTAAGGGGAGGCTCCGAATCGTCGAGAGTCGAATCGGCGAGGTTGTAGGTCGTGAAGCCCTGACGACCCGACGCGGTAGTGAAGTTTCCTCCGATCCAAGCGGTATCATCGAAGACGGCGAGACTGGAGACGGCGCCCGTGATGCTCTGACCGGGAACAGCAGCGAGAGTCTTGGCGTCGACATCGTAGAGTCCGAGCGAGGTGATGCCGTCCGAGGTGACAAAGTTGCCTCCGATGAGCATGAGCTCGGTCGATCCGTTGGTCCAGAAGGCGCCAGCGAGGACTTGTCCCGTCGTGGTGGAGCTGATGGCCGAGGGAAGGGTGATGTTGACCGAGGCGGCGGGAGCGCGAGTCTCGAGTCGAGGGGCACGGGGTCTGAGGGCAGCGACGACCTCGTCGACGATGGCGCGAGCGACGATGTTCATCTTGGAGCGGCGACGTTGACGGTTGGCGACGGCGGAGGAAGAGTTGGTTGACGAGGAAGAGGTGGCCGACTCGAGTTGGTAGCCGAGGGAGGTGATCTTGGGCGTGCCGTCGCTACCACGCGAGAGGAGAGCTCCTCCTGGTGCAGAGTTGCTCGAGGCGGCGATGACGTTACCAGCGAGGTAGACGGTACCGTTGGTGTCGGAGGCGGAGGGAGCAGCTCCGAAGGCGGTGAGGTTGCCGATGAGAAGACCGGCTTGCGACGAGTTCCAGCTGGACGAGGAAGGGTCGTAGAAGGCGAGACCGTTCCCTCCTCCACCAACAGCGACGATCGAGTCGTTGGCGCCCGTGTTGGCGACGCCGAGCTGCTCGATCGAACCGCCCACGCTGGGAACGTCTGCGAGAGCGACCCAAACGCTGTTGGCGACGTTGTACTCCCACTTGGCGACACCGTCGAGTCCAGTGACGCTGCCATCGGTGGTAGCAGTGAACTCGCCAGCGGCGTAAAGGACTCCGCTGTGCTCGGTGAGCGACGAGATGATGCCAGCGAGTCCTCCGTTGGGAGCGACGGCGACGGCGTCCTTGGTGTACGAGAGAACGTTGGCGGAGGTGGTCGATCCGTCGGTGTAGGTGAAGTTGCCTCCAACGAAGACTCGAAGCGCGTCGCCCGAGCCGACCGAGACGACCGAGTTGATCGTGGCGCCCTGGTTGAGCTTGAAGGAGACTTCGTCGAGACCGGTAGCGTTGGTGAGAGTCGAGGTAGCGTTGAGGGACGAGGTGGCGGCGACAGCATCGTCGAAGGCACCCGTGCCGACGAGAGCATACTCGAAGAGGCCGTAACCGTCGAGAAGCTGAGCGGCCGTCGAGGTACCGTTGGTGCTGTTGGCGCGGAGGGAAACCATGTCGGCGACGATCTCGTACGTCGTTCCGGCGTTGGGTGCTCCTCCGTTGGCGAGGCTGAGGGTGACGGAGAGGCCGGGAGTGCTGGAGGTGGAAGCGAGGAGGTTGCCCGAGTAGATGAGGGTGGAAGAGTCGGCCGTGTTGGTCTGGTCGACCACCGTGGTCGTCGTCTCTCCGGTTCCATCGCCGCCAGGAGTAGCGACGAGGGAGACGCTCGTCCGAGTCGCGCAAGTGCCCTGCTCCTGGCATCCGGGGGTCACAAAGTAGACCTCGTAGGCTCCTCCCGTTCCGACATAAGGCGTCCAGGTGAGCGTAGGCGCATCAGCGACTGCCGTTCCTCCTTCGACGTAGGCCACCGCGACCGACTGGTAGGTGCCGGGGATCGACGAAACGACGTCCGTCTCGTTCCAAGTGCCGGTGGTACTAACTCCCGATTGATTGGAGGCCCCGAGACCAGCGGTGCAGGGCGAGAGGTTGTTGGACTCGACTCCGTAGGCGTAGGCTCCGTCGGAGAGGAGCTGGAGGAGATGAAGTCCTCCACCAGCGCCGTACCAGCCGAAGATGTTGAGCTCGAAACCGGTCATGGTGGTGTTCTCGGGGAAGAGGAAGTCCTGGTAGGGGATACTCTCGTTGTGGGCGAGAGGGCAGTTGGACTGGCAGGTCGTGAGCGCCGAGGAGGAGTCGGAGGGGTCGGAGGCGTAGGTGAGCTCGAGGACGGTGTTGTCGGGGATCGAGGTGAGACTGTTGAGGTGAAGGAAGATCAGCAATGTTCTTCACCGACGCTCCAACGATCTTGAACGCACCTGAAGTTGGCCGTTCCGCGACCCTCGTAGAAGGTGTTGCCCAGTCGGATTCCTCGCACCGAGAGCGGTCGGTACATGCGAGCGATGAAGCTACCGACGGATCCATCGACGAGAAGCCAACTTGCGCCGATTCCGTCGGCGTGACGAGGGCAGAAGATGTACTGAGGGCGACCGAATCCCGAGATGTAAGTCGTTGGGCTGGCGACGTAGTCGGACGAGTTGAGGGAGATGGGGACGAGGGAGGATCCGAGGGACTGGAAGGTGGTGTTGGAGGAACCGGCGCTGGTGGTGGTGCCGTTGGAGAAGACGGTCGAGAAGTCTCCGCCGAAGAACAGACTCTTGCCGTCCTCGCTCGGGGTAATGGCCTCGACGGCGCCGTTCAGTCCAGCGAAGGGTAATGGCGACCAGCTCTGATCTGGGATAGACCAAGCTGCTACGTTGCCGCCGAATCCACTGCCGCCCGCTGGCCCCGTAAAGTCTCCTCCGGCGTAGACCGTCGTTCCGTTGCAGGACAGCGCGCGCACCTCGCCGTCCAATCCCGCGCCGAGCGCCGAGAAAGTGTCGGTGGTGGGCTCGTAAGCGGCAATGTTGACTGCTGCCTGTCCTCCTAGCGAAGAGAAGGAGCCGCCGACGAAGAGAGTGCCTGATGGGGTTTGGCAGAGCGCGGCGATGTTACCACCCTCGTTGGTAGCGCCGACATTGGAGAGGTCGCCAGTTGCTGAGCGTGCGAGGAGAGTCGAAGCTGTTGGAGAGTAGGTGACGGACGCGGTCTCTGCGTCGTAGAGGGAGAGGCCCGCGAACGACCCCACTACGCCGACTGTGCCCAGGGAGCTGAAGTCGATTTTCGGGAGGGATGAATCGGCGAGTGCTGGAGTGAAGGCGAGTGAGAGGTAGCAGAGGATCGCTGCTGGTCTTGGCCGGGCGAAAGCTGTTCGAGGCATCATGGCGGCGCACTGCTGAGAAGGAAGCGTCTCGTGAGTTCGTTGGCTCAACGGTACAGTACCGGCTGCTCCCGGGTGACATCTACGCGCTCGGCTGTAGCTTGATAGCTCCCAGCAACCCTCTCAGCCCGTCCGGCGCTCTCTAACAGCGTCCTGCGGCCGTCTCTCGCTCAACTTGCAAGCGGGACGTGCCTCAGGGTCTCAGCGCCTGTCTCAACGCTTCCCTCCTTCTGCTCTGCACTAGGATCTGTAGGCTGTAGAGAGAAATCGCTCACCTGCCTGCTGAAATCGCCTGCAGCTGCGACCGTCGAGTTGGGAGCGAAAGCGAAGAGAGCGGTGCGCGTCCGTGTTTGTTGTCGAGGAGGAAACGACGAGCGAAGAGAAGGGGATCTGATGGGGTACAGGCGACCTAAAGAGCGACGAGGAAATGTTGTACCGGACGACTAGCGAGCGGTGCGCCGACGGGCGAAAGGCAGAGACGAGGTGAACGGGACGAGGTCAAGAAGGACGAGCTTGCGCCCTTCTCCTCTCTGGAATTCGCGGCTCACCAACATTAGCTCAACTGGTAAGGTGCAATGAGGGCATCTCCAAGCAGCAGCAGAGTCGTCTGTACCTCCTCAGCTGCTCTGCACACCCGCACGGCCACAGCGATCCTTCAGCTCGACCCCTTCGACCCCCTTCCTCGGCGCTGGCTGCGAGGAGGGATCGGCGTTCGTCAAAGTCCTCCCAATTCGCCAGTTAAGCAGGTATCCGAGCAGATGTACACTCGATTTGAAATCAGGTAAAGGGCGAAGCTGCCTCGAAAGACTACAGCGACGCTGGCAGCCGTTCGGCGAAGACTCAAGTCGCCGAGTCGATGAGGAGGAGTAGTGCTAGTATGTCGCTTGGGTTGGGGTTAGAGGGAATTGAGGAGGGTGAGAATTAGACTGCAAGTCGTTCTATTGCGCTACAGACCTCGGTGAGGTCGATGGCGAGAAGCTCGGCGAAAGGAGACCTCATCGCCGACTCCCTTCCTCAACCCCCAACCCTGCTCACCTACAGCCCTTCATCGCCTCAATGCACCCCAACCCGACCTTTGTACGGAGACCAGCTGACCATCTCCTTGTCCTTGCACTGCGGGGTCGATTCGGCTCAAGAGGGAGAATCACTCTCGTCTCTCTCTCTTCTTCTTTCTCCTCATGGAGCCCTCACCGCGAACCCACGAGCCTACTGGGCGACCACCCGACCATTTCTACACCAATGCATCCTCAACACGTCCGCCTCCCCTCCCTCCGAACCCTCGATATCGCCATCTTTCTCAACTCCCCTTCTCCTCACCACCCTCGACCGGAGATCACTCACAGCTCTGCCCGGCCCGCACAGGCTACGACGCCACCGAGTTCACCAGAGTACGCTTCGGACGAGTTTACCAAGGATCACAAACCGCGCAAGCTGAGCAGAAGGGCTTGTCTTCCTTGCCAGGTGAGTGGCTCCCCTTCGCCGGCGCCGAAGTCGCCGGACTGCAGCTCACCGCTTTCCCCCGCTGTGCAGAAGCATCATACGAGTTGTGGGAATGTTAGGCCGTGTATGAGATGTGTTTCTAGAGGTCACGAAGAGGACTGCATCGACGTTCCGGTGAGCTTTTCTCCCTTCTTCGCCTTGCTCCTCCCTCCGCCGAGCTGACTCTCTGCCACCCTCATCGCCTCAACCCCGACACTCGAAGACCAAACGAGGACTCAAAGCTCGCAAGCTCGCCTGGGACAGAGCTCACCGTCCCTCGCTGAGCCGCCCTTCGCCTCCGACCACCTTTGCCGCCCCTCCGCCGAGGCAGCTCCCTCGCCGAGTTGCCGCTCCGACCTCCTTTGTCGAGTATGAGCGCGGGTCGCTCTCGCCTACCAGCACACTCCCTTCCCCTCCCTTGTCCGTCTCTACCTCCTTCGAACCTCATCGCCGTCACTCTACCACCTCGACCTCCTCCTCCTCAGCGCCATCGCCGAACCCTCGCGCTCCTCCTTCCACCCCCGTCTCGCCTCCCCACTACACCTCTCGAGCCACCGTCGTGTCCTTCAAGCGCTCTCGTACCGTGTATGAGCCAGCAGAGCAGGGAAGGGACGTCCCTCGCTCGTCGCAGGTCGCCAACGCGAGGAGCTACGAAGAGTGGGAGGCGGCGAGGAGGCCTGAGCAGACGAGGGTTCGCTAGGAGGAGGAGGAAGACCGTTCACTTGCATATGTTTATCTGTTCGTATGTATTATCGCACACGGAGCTTAGCTGCCCCCCTTCCGTCGCCGCCTCAGCCCATCGTCTCTCGCTCTTCGCCCGTCCTTCGCCACGCCCTTCCCTCATGACTAGCACATCCATAGCTTGAACCCAGTCAATATCTTCTTCCTTGTAATCTATTCGTATCGCGTTCGAGCCTCGAGCCAGCGAGAGCAAAAAGCGAGCGGCGAAAATCTAAGTGTCAGCGCCGAGCCGAGAAACTCGAAGGAACGAAGGCACTCACGCACCCCCTCCCTGCTCGAGATGCAGCAAGTCGAAGCTGTTAAGCTCGGGGCATTCCCTCCGTCTCGGCTACATCCTCCGAGAAACGCTCGTGAAAGGTTCGAAGCCCGAGCAGTTTCTGAGCCAAGCTCAGCTATCACTTCGCCGTACCGACGTGTCGTAACCAAAGGTGTGTGATATCGCACGTAAAACACTCGCGCGATTAATCCCTCATTCATCCTCGATGAGCTTGACGTTGTAAGCTGTGGTAAGAATCAAGGAGGGTCATTCTCGGCGCTCGGTCGTTCGGCTCGTCAACGCGAACTCACCTTTGCACCACTCTGGCGACCGACGCATAAAGAGCCCAGCTGTAGCATTCGACTTCCAGTAACGCTGATAGAGACGAAGCGAGGAGGAGGAAGGAAGGACGAGGTCAGCGACGAGTCGCTCGATGAGCCCGAGCGAAAGTCCACTCACCACGGCCTGATCGTACATAAATCGCCAGCGGGTATCTCGAGTGCATGCCTTGCTGACAATCTGCGATCCGTATCCTTGCGAGAGAAAGCAGTCCTCCCACAAAAGAGCCTCGGGCGGCACAAAGTTCGTTCGAACGAGGAGCGAGGATTGCAAGACTTTATCCCACATCGGGTTGAGTTGCATAGTGGATGGAGATAGAGGGAACGAGTCGAGGGAGATGGAGATGTTGGGTAGAGCTGCGAAGCGGAAGAAGGGAGCAAGGTCAGCGGTTCGTTCGTTCGCTCGGCGAGGACGACGACGAGCAGCTCACCTCGCATGGTTCGAGCCTTCTACCCAGCGGCGATGATGTCGAATCCACCAATAATATCAACTGCAGACGCCGGGAGCTGCCTCGTCTTGTCGTCCGGAAGGTATTGCTGAAAGCCGAGATTCGGCCATTCCTTGACCAAAGTCGTATAAGGTGTGACCGAGGACCTGACCAGCCCGAACCGCTTTCGAACCGTTTCCCGCTTCTGATCCCACGTCAACGCGAGGACGAGCGCATGTGTAGCGTTGCACTGTCCTGGATGGCCGGCCTTGAACGCCGAACGAAATGCGATGCTTGTGATGTCTCCATGGGCAGCCATGATCCACTCGGTAAGATCAGCCTTGAGGGCGCTGTCGAGAGGTTGGGAGAGGGCTTCCTCGGCGTTGGCCTGAGCCGCTGCGACGGCCTTCTTGCAGACTTCCTTGTGGCCCGCTTCCAATCCGCGACCTGCGCCGAGAAGGTCGTTTCAGCGCTCGAGACAGCAGTAATTGCTGAAGGGAATCATAAAGCTCACTTGACAATCTCTGCCGCAGCTGATGCGAGGCGACGGACGGAGGTCGAAGGAGAGAGAGCGAAGGACGAGACGAGACGAGACGAGACAAAAAGGGGCGCGGGGGAGGAAGGGAGAGTGTAAGACAGCGTCAGCAAGTTCTTAGCGTCAAGAGAGCGAAGCGCTAAGCGAAATAACTCACTACGAGACCGTATTGCAGCGCCCGCACCACTAAGTCTTGGGCTCGTCCTTGCTTCCCGTCTGCTTCAAACACTTGACACAGCGAAGAGCAACTCCAATGATGCGTTTGGGCTTGACAGGCTCCATGGCGGTGAGAACGAGGGTACAGCGGCGAGAGCGGGCGAGGCGAGCGACGGAGCGTGTTGATGAGAGCGGCTGAAGCTGGCTGAGCGTAGCTAGAAGCAAGGGCGTGCACCGAGAGCGTTCCAAGATATCCTTAAACGCGCGGCGAGGTGATGGAGAGAAGCGAGGATGTTGGAGAAGGAAGATAAGCGAAAGTGCGGCGGGGGTCGAAGAAGGCTCGCAGAGCAGCGGAAAGGTGACTGCTCTTTGAGCTAAGAAAAGTTGCCAGGGAGTAGACTACGATCTCAAATTAGCCTCTGCCCCTTCCTCGGCGCACTGGCCCCACTAAAGCCCCTGTAAGTGGCCTGAAGCTCGCGCCGAGCAGGCGCCGAAGCTCAACTAGCTGCAGGATCCCTGTTGCAGCTCAAGCCACGGCTCAGAAGAACGAACATTTGTGTGTATGCGGGGGAGCCTGTGGAAGCGAACCGCCTCGTTCGAAGCTACAGATCGAGCTGCTCAGCGCTGGCGTCGAAAGTGAACAAGCTCAACGCCCAAATTTCCGGCAAGTCGATTTTGTTGCCCTTTTCGATTCCGGACGCTTCAGCTACTGACCTACACGCGTTTCTCGTCCCTTTCCCATTTTTTGGCCGTCTTTCCCCCGCCGCCTTCCCCTTCCCCTGCCCTTTCCATGCTCGGCGATCCTTGCCTTCCTTCCACAGAGGCCATCTAAACGACGACCCGCCGACTGCAAAGGAGGAAGATTAGAAAGAAGTGTGTTAAGGTGCTTGGTGTGGGCTGTGAAATGCGGAGACACGAATGTCCTGCAATAGCTTGGACGGCGGAAGGCGAACTTGTCAGCGAACTTGAAGCGAAACGAGAGCGGCGAAGGCGAAGCGTCGACCTGTGAGGATGTAGGGAGGCTCATCTTGCAGCAAGTGTTGAGCTGAGATCGTCTTTTGTTAGTCGTGCTCTCTGAAAGACCCTCTTTGGCCCATGTTTGATCGCCAAAGCTCGGCGCCCGTCTCGCTCTCTCCCCGTTCATTCGATCTCAACTGTAGGGTCTGACGCTGGCGATGCATGCTTGATAACATAATACAACTAAAACTCTACAACCTGACCTATCTACTGTAGCACCTCTCCTCCCCCTCTAAATCACATAACGCCTGACGACCTTCTCCGAATCCCTCTCCTCGGCCGTCTCGTCGATCTTCTTGTTCGACCAGCGGTACTGGAAGTGCTGGAGGATAGCAACGAGGAGTCCGAACGAAGTGAGACCGACGCAGGCGCGGAATCCAGTGCGGTAGAGGGGAGAATCGCCCTTGCGCATGATTTGGGATCCGACGGCCGCTCCAGTGTTGGCGGCCATGACGAACATGGCCATAGCGATAGACCTCTGTGTTGGTGATGCGACGTTGAGGCTGTGAAAGCGAGAGCGAGGTCAGCTACAAATCGTCTCGAGGCGGAGAAAGAGACTCACGAGAGCCAGGAGGCGTTGAGAGGGTGGTAGGCGGCGTTGAAGGAGGTGGTGACGACAAGGAGAGCATACTTGAGCCACTTGTCGGTGGAGGTGGAAACTTGCTGGAAGGCGACCCACTGCGAGAGAAGAGATAGAAGAGGTCAGACGAGGTGCATCGGCGAGGACAGCGAGGGAAGCAAACGCACGAAGAGCCAGAAGAGACCGACGGTGGCAATAACACTAGGGCCGCGAAGACCTGTCCTATCCGAGAAGACTCCAAACGACAGAGTGACGATGAGACCGCACCATCCGGCGACCGAGGAGAGGGCGTTGGCCTTGAGGGTGGTGAAGCCGAAACCCTGTAGGAAGCAGGAGGGTCAGCTCGGTGTTCAACGCGCGACTAGAGACTACTTACCTTGATGAGAGTAGGCACGTAAGCAGAAAGCGAAGCGGTAGCAGCGATGAGGGAGACGGCGAGAAGGACGTGAGGCCAAATGCGAGGGTTGGCGAGGGTAGAGAGGACCTCGGAAACGGTGACTCTGTTGCTCGACTTGGATTTGTTGGCGTCGTCGTTGATGACTCGAGCCGCGAGGATGTGGCGCTGGCGTTCGGTGAAGTAGGGGAGGTTGAAGAAGAGAGGGCGAGGGCTGAGGGGAGAGGAGGGGAGGAAGAGGATGAAGAGGAAGGCGACGAAGATGGCGAGAAGTCCCTCGATCAAAAAGAGCCTATGGTGGGAGAGGATCGAGGAGCACGAGATCAGCGCGAGGCTCGGCGTTGGTCTTCGGGAGGGGCTCGAGCACTCACCACTGCCATCCGGCGAGTCCGCTGCGGCCCTCGAGCTGCAAGATTCCGTAGGCAAACAAACCAGTCACGGCGGAGGCGAGTCCCGATCCGAGGAAGAAGGCAGCGTTACGACCAGCCAGCTCCGAACGTTTGTAAAAGGTCGAGATCACGTAAAGTGCGCCGGGGATGCTGAGGGGTGAGAAGGGTCAGCTCTGGAGGTGTCGAGAGTGAGAGATGAAAGCTTACTATCCACTCTCGGTGACGCCGAGCATGATACGGCAGGCGAGGAAGGAGCCATACGAGTTTTGAAGGTATTGGAGGGTCGAGACGAGGCCGAAAGCGAGAACTTGAAAGGAGATCCAGATGGGAGCGCCGACACGGAGGAGAAGGATGTTGGAAGGGATCTCGAGAAGTACGATGCCGAGGTAGAGGACTCCTTGACCCTGTAGAGCGCGTCGGCGGTCAGCACGAAGTCCGAGCTCTTCCTCGGCGTTGAGGGGGGAGGAGGGTGTAGTGCAGGGCTACTCACAGTGTTGAATTGGTTCTGGTCAATTCCGACATCCACGAAGAAGGTCGAGGTGATGGCGTTGGAGATGTTGCCGCCTGTGAGTCGAAGGAGGAGGAGTGAGCTTTGGCGCGAGGGAGCGAGGGGGACGAGGGCGCAGGGGACGTACGCTCGAGCTGGAAGACGAAGAATCCAAGCATGAGGAGCGGCATGACGAGAAAGTCAAGCTTGCGGCGAACAATAGCCTCCTCAGCGTCGGTCCAATCCTTGAGAGGGGCATCGAGCGAGTTCAATGTGGAAGCTCCTGGGGACTCGAGATCACCCTTCTCGGCGGATGCTGCAGTGTAGAGGTCAAGGTCAGCTTCAGAACCCGCGTTATATCCGCCTGCGACTCTGCGTGCTGCGATGGTGGGCAAAAGAGCGAGGCCTCACCGAAGAAGGGGTCGGCCTTCTCAGCAGCGACAATGGGCGCGACGGGGAGGTTTGGGATGCTCATGGGTGGTGGTGAACGAGGACGAGGAGTGTGTAACGAGAGACGAAAAGGCCGACCACCCGTCGTTTGTTCTTTCTCCTGCTGCTGCTCATGCCCGCCTCACTTCCTGGGGAGATGGCGAATCGTCGATCGAGGGCTGAGGATCACGACTTCGATTTTGTCCTTCGCACCTTTCGGCTGCATTTCTCGGTTGATCTGTTCCGCCCAGGACGATCCACCTGCATTTCGAGCCCGTTCAGCGGCCGAGCGAAGAAAGCGGAAGCGCGGGCGGTCGCGCTCAACCCGCCCTTCCAAAATGGCGTGCGAAGCGAGAGGGAAGACGAGAGAGCAGTCAAGCAGAGCTGTAGTGCCGTAGGCGGGTCGTCGAAGCTGTTTGAATGAGACGAGAGGAAGAAGAGAGATGAGAGGTCGAAGGCGAAGGTTGTGGAGCACTTGCAGAGGAGTTCGCCTTCCCATTTCGCTAGCGCCATCTCATGCAGCTCGCGTGCTTCGGCGGTGTCGAGATCGGCATGAGAGGTTATCATCTCTATCATTCCCTTGCTGCCGCCTTCTCCTCAGCTCCCTCGCCTCCCGCCTCCTTCAAACCCTTCGCCGAGCTCGCAGAAGTCGAAGACGATATGATCACGGCAAGGGTCTTACACAATCTGACGCTATGGCCCGCTTTTCTTCTCTACTCGTGCTATACTATCGAATCGAATCCTATCCCTCCCTCCTTCTCTCGCTCAAGCCTGCACTGTCCGGCCCAAAGTGCCCGAGTTGAACTGCCGTGCTGCTCCTCCACGTCCGCGGGAGCCTGTAGCGGTAGAGCGAAGAGCGAGGGTCAGCGAAGAGCTCAACGCGAGAAAGAAAAGGAGTAAAGAAAACTCACCACGACCCCTTCCACCACCTCTCCTCTCCCTTCCACCCTCACGCTCGGTCCTCTCACCGCTCCTGACTCCATCAGCCCTCTGCTCCCCATTACTAATCTTGCTATCCAAATACCTCTCACTACCATCAGCCATCTGACTAGCCTTATCAGCAAGCTGAAGGGCGAGCCTCTGAAGGTGAGAAAGTTCGGTCGATTGAAGGACGACAACTCCGGCGACTTGGTCCAACGAGGCGTCAATCTCTTCGTTCCAGATCATCTTGGAGACGAGAGAGGTGGCGACGGAGAGGGGGAGGGAGAAGGTCGAGGCGAGGTGCTGGAGGGAGAGGGTAGAGTAGAAGGGCGCGTAGGTGAAGAGGTAGGTGCGGAGTCCCTCCTCTTGGATCTTCCTGCAAAGCAATGGAAGAGAGAGGGAGAGGATCAGCGCTGTCATCGCGAAGAGAGAAAGCCGAAGCGAAACTACTTACTTGGTGAGCATCTCCTTGACGGCCTTCTCACTCGGCATCAAGTTCCAAACCTTGATCGAGTGAATCAACTCAACACACCTCTGCCAATCCCCCTGCTGCAGAGCCTTAGTAGCCTGCATCACATGATCCCTCTTGTTCTCCGGCGGTCCAGTAAAGACCTGCCTGTTGGCGTAATCCAACATCCTCCTAAACGTCCTCGAAACGACCTTCTTCTTCTGCGCCTCGGCGTCATTGCCCGCTTGAGCCATCAGAGGCACCTCGAGGAGCATCGAGGAAACGAGGTAAGCCACCTCGAGGAGCTCGAGGTTGATGTGCATGTGGAAGGGAAGTTGACGTTGACGTTCAATCTTGTCCTGCTCGGGCGTGAGGACCGAGTACCTCTGAGCTTGGACTCCCTGAGCGAGCAACTCCTTGACGCGTTGAGTGGCGAAGATCTCCTGGAGGGTCGATTGACTCTCGCGAATGAGGCCGAGACGGAAGGCGCAAAGGCCGACTTGAACGACGGTGCGGTTGTAGAGGATTTGAGTGCCGACGTCGGCGCCTCCGACGGTGTCCTGGAGATGGGACATGAGGAGCATGTCGCGGGCCGTGTAGTAGTTGTCGTGAAGGGCGTAGTGGTAGATGTGGGAGAGCATGGCGCGGGTGCGGAGGAGCGAGGCGTCGGTCTTGTAGAGGTGGATGCAGAGGGCGCGGACGAGGGCGAGGGCCGAGAAGGAGGATTCCGAGGTGCCGACTTGGGAAGGCCAGATGATCGACTGAGCGGCGAGGACGGGGAGGGCCGACTCGAGAGCCTGGGTGACGGCGTCGGGCTGTTGGGAGAAGGGGCGAGGCGAGGGTCAGTTGGAGGGTTCATCGAGACGAGAAATGAGCGACAAGCAAAATCACCTTGCAGTAGATGTGCTCAAGACGGCGCATGACGACACGGTCGAGGTGCTCGGCAAGCTTGACCTGCTCAAAGTAGATCTGAGACTTGACGATGGTCTCGTAGATCTTCTTCTCATCCTTGAGGCGATCGATGTACTCTCCCGTGTGAGGGTCGATGTTCTGAAGGCTCTTGGTGAACTCGTCATCGAGGCGGTCGACGAGGGAGATGACACTGCCGCGAACGATGATGGTGGGCTCCGAGTCGGAAGGGGCGCGCTCGACAGCATCGTCGTAGTCGGGGGCGCTCTCCTGGACGACGTAGGCGCGCTCGGCGGTGAGGATCTCGAGGAGCGAGTCGAGGTGAGTGCGAGCGGCGGTCCAAGCCTCGATGGGCATGTGAGTGTTGGTGGAGGGGTTGTAGTCGAGGAGGGCCGAGATGAGGGCGAGGAGAACGCGGATCTTCTGGTAGGGAGTGACGGCGACGGTGAGGAGCTTGTCGAGGATCTTGGTCTGCTCGGCGCGGTCGGTGTTCTGCGATCGTGGAAGGCGAGTCAGCTTCGGCTCTTCTAGCTGCTCAACGCTCGATAGAAGCTCACCTTGCGTCCACGGGCCTCGAGAACCTGAGCGAGAGCCTTGTAGATACCCTCAGAGGAGATGGCGATGGCCTTGCCCTTGTTGCCGACAGTCTCGAAACCGTCGTCCTCGGCGTCGACCTCGAGGGGTCCCTTCTTGGCCTTGGTCTTCTTCTCGACGGGAGCGGGGGTGTCCTCGGCGAGGGCAGCCTTCTCAAACGCTTCGGGGTCCTAGAGTAGTAGCGAGGGTCAGCGCCTCATCTCGAGAGCGAGGAGGGAGGAATCAAGCTCACCTCCTTGTACTTCTTGATGCTCTCCTCGTGGTCACGCTGAGTCTTCTTGAGCTTCTGCTTCATGGCGTTGAGGGCCTTGGAGTTGGTAGCGTTCATCTTCTTCTTGGCACCCTGAGCGGCGGCGAGAGTGTCGTCGAGCGAGACGAGGGCCTTGATGAAGGCGACGGGGACTCCCTCGCCGACGGTTCCCTGGCGAGCGACGAGACGTCCGAGCTTGTCGAACTCTGCTCGTTGTACAACGAGATCAGTACGGTATCACAGCGGATAGCTCAGCGTGAAGAGCTCACCGTTGGAGATGGCCGACCAGTCGTTAATCTTGGAGGCGTTGTCGATGGACTTGATGCAGGCGTCGACCTCATCGAGACGCTTGGACTTGGCCGACTTTACGACCTTGGTCCTCTCGTCGTCCGAGTCGGAATCATCACTAGCAGCTCCCTTGAGGAAACGCGAGCCCATAGGCTTCTTGACCTCCGCCTTGTCCTCATCATCCGAGTCCGAGTCGTCGTCCGAGTCGGAATCGTCGGAATCATCAGAGTCGGATCCCTTGTTGCCTCCCTTCTTGGTGACCTTGGCGTCGAGTCCCGAGTCGGATCCCGAGTCGGTGAGCTCCTCCTCCTCATCAGAGGAAGACGAGTCGCTGTCGCTAACGGAGCGGAAGAAGGACGACACTGCGAACGGTGGGAAAGGGTACAGGATTAGTACTGGAATCTCGACGAACACGCTGGGCTGATCTGCTACAGCTCCTCGGCCTTGTGCACCCTCGAAAAGACGCCTCTTTGTTGCGCGCACGCGAGCTCGTTCAAGCGCTCCTAGCTGCCCTTCTCACGCGCTCCAACGAGCTACAGTTGGCCAGGCAGCTCGACAAGAGGTGCAAGTTGGTCCCCGTGAGCTGGAGGAGCGCTTTAATCGAGTGTAACGAGTGGACGAGACGCGAGCCTTGGTTTTTTCGAGAGTGTAAAGGTGGATTTGCGTGGAAGGTTGACGAGATTGGAGGGTGTAGGATGGTAGATGGGAGGGGGGAGTTGTAGCTGTAGTTTGAAGTGTTGAAACTTACTCTGTAGTGGACTTGTCCGAAGAAGCGGGTAGAGGAAGAGAGAGCAGGGACTTGGGCGCTGGGAGGCTCCAAGGCGACAAAGGGTCGAGCTGGCAAGGCGCAGGCTGAGCGCTCTTTCCCTCCCCTTCTTCCGCTACCTAGTAAAGATGAGCTTCGTGTAAGTTTTAACATTACAGCTGAATCCCTATCAACACCTACACCCTACTCCACTACACCTTCACCACCAACTCTCCCTCCTCGAAGCAAAACGAGCCCGACAGCGCCCGACCTCGTCAACCTCCGACAACCGCCTTTCTACAGCCTCTGAGGCTACCAGGGAATTCTGTACCCCATCACCATCCTCTAAAAATCGCGCTTCTCTCCATCTGCGATTTCAAACGCGACACGAAACGCGGCAGGAGCCCTCACCCCAAGCCAACGAGCCCACGCATCTCAGTCCGCTGATCTCTGGCCCTCGTCTTCTACTCTCCTACAGCCGCCAGGCCGTTCGCGCTACCCGTCAGGTTCGCACCTACGCTACCCCCGCCGCCTCGGCCACCGTGCGTCCTTTGCTGCCTCTCCGTTGACGACCCCATCGCTAATTGCGCCGTTTACCTCTCTGCCTCGCTCGTCAACAGCTTCCTCCCATCCAGCTTAACGGTGAGCATCCTCGTAAAGCTATCTACTACAGGGATGTTGAACTGACTTTCGATTCGCTCTTTGTAGGCCTCTCGGGCAAGTACGCCGGAGCTCTCTTCACCGCTGCCGCCAAGAAGGAGTGAGTTGTTGCTTTCCATCGCGGCTCGGAATGGCTGTAGCGTGTCATCGTGCTCACTTCCTGAGCTGCTCCTACCTTCAACACCCTGCTCATATCAATGCTTTCCCCCTCGCAGCGCCGCCGCCCTCAAGAAGGTCGAGTCCGACCTCCTCGCCGTCAAGGCCGCCATCAAGGCCGAGCCCTCGATCCAGGACTTCCTCGCCAACCCCGTCCTCTCCTCTTCGGACAAGTCCTCGGGAATCGACGCCCTCCTCTCCAAGGCCTCTCCCAAGTCGGCCGCCTCGGATTTGACCAAGAACTTCTTCGAGGTCCTCGCCGAGAATGGTCGTTTGTACCAGGCTTCCAAGACCATTGATGATTTCCTTGAGATCATGAGTGCTCACAGGGGGGAGGTCAAGGTTACCATCACCACCGCTCAGCCTCTGGAGAAGGACCTTCAGAAGAGGTTGGAGGAGGCCCTCAAGGGTTCCGCTCTCGCTGGATCCGGCAAGACTCTCATCATTGAGAACAAGGTGAACGACGCTGTTTTGGGTGGATTGGTCGTTGACTTCGGCGACAAGACCGTCGACTTGTCCGTGGCGTCGAAAGTGAACAAGCTCAACGCCCAGATCTCCGGCAAGTCGCCCCCTTCCCTATTTTCGATTCCCAACGCTTCTCCCTACTAATCTACACTCATTTTCCTGTCCCTTTCCTCTCTTTCACGTCATTCTTTCGATCCCTCTCCCGTCCTTCCAACCCTCGCCAATTTTCTTTCCCTTCTCGTGCTCGCAGAGGCCATCTAATCGACCAAATCGGCTGAAAAGGAGGGAGAGATTAGAATTGTGTGAAAGTGCATGGAGTGGGCTGTGAAATGCAGAGACACGAATGTCCTGCAGTAGCTTGGACGGCGGGAGGCGAACTTCTCGGCGAACGCTGCAGCGAAACGAGAGCGGCGAAGGAGTTAATAAGGCACAGCCTACGGCGAGCTCTAACAGGCTTTGGAGATCTGTAGGAAGCTTTTTGTGGGAGTTGTACAGCTCGGCAGCCTTACACGATCCCAGAGCGGATGCTCGGCGCCTCTCCTTCCCCAAGGCCTTCCAGCCGCTGTCCGCCGCAAGCTCGACTTTCTGGTCATGCCTCTTCTCATGCTCGGAGTCTTTGTCTTCCAGCTCGAGCGTACGTCCCCTGCGCCCTCTCTTCGCTCTCGCTTGCGCCGAAGCTCAACTCCTTCTCCTTCGACTCCGAGTCGCAGGCGGCAACATCTCGTACGCTATTACCTCGACCTTCTTCGCGGATGTAGGCTTTGACCAAAACCACTTCAACACTGTGAGTAGTCCTGCTCTACCTTCTCCTCGCTCTCGAAGACTGGGAAGACGCTCGAGACGAGCGCCGAGCTTTGGCGACGACTTGAAGGGCTTTGGAGACGCTGCACAAGAGTCTCAGAGCGTCGTTCGTGAACCTTGCTCGCGTCAGACTACAAGCTCGAGGTTCGCTGCCTTCTGAGCCTCCCTGCACTCTCACAAGGCGTCCCTTTGCCTTCGCCGTCTCCTCCCCTTCGCCGACCCTTCTTCGTCAACGTAACCTGCCCTCTTGCCTGCTCTGCAGCTTTATCCGCGCCTCCAGAAGTTGCCTTTTGATACAGCAAGCTCTCTGCTGGCACCGGAGTGTTTCGTCCATCCTAGCAAGCGCCGTGAACCGACGGTCGCGGGAAGGGAGAGAAGGCGATCGACCGAGGCCAGAATTAGAGGGGGATAGGCGAGGTGTTGTAGAGATACAGAGGCTGCAGAGGGATAAAGAGCCAAGATCCTGCTGCAGAGCAGTGAGCAAGGCCTACACGGAGCTCACTGGGATCACTCGGCGAAGAAGGAGAGGTCAGAGAGCGACGGCGAGACGAAAGAGGCTAGGGTTTGCCCTTATCACAGAGGGGGGATTAGCGTGACGAGTTGAGAGCTTGCTCCTTGTCTTTCTACTCACCACTGCTTGCATCTCTGCACCTCGTCAAATCACTCTCTCGTCTTTCGCAAACCCCCTTCGCCAGCTCCTTCCCCCCTCCCTGCTCTCTCGCTCCCTCCTCGACCCTCCCGAACGATGCCTGCAGGAATCGTGGACGTCGACCCAGAGGCTCATCACCACCACCAGAGCGCTGGAGAAGCAGCAGATGCAGCTCGTCTCGCTGCGCTAGGATATGATCAAGGTGCGTAACGAGGTGCAGACGGGCAGAGACGAGTAGACGGCTTATCTTCCCCGCTTTTGTAGAGTTGAAGCGTGGATGGAGCTTGCTCGAGTCGTTTGGAGTCTCATTCTCCATCATCTCTGGTGAGTTACAGCTCGGAGAGACGGCGAGGGAGTCGATAGCCCATCAGAAGCTCTCACCCCTCGCCGAAACCTTCTGCTCGGCGCTCGTTTTCGAAACTCGTTCGCTGACCTTTCTCGCGGCTTGCGCTCAATCTACAACAGTCGTAACCGGTATCACAACGCTTTTCAGCTTCGGATTGGTCACCGGAGGACCAGGCGTCATGTCGGTCGGATGGATCGTCGTCTCGTTCTTCACGATGTGAGTAGCTTCCTTTTTCGCCTGCTCGTCTCGAAGGCGACGGGTCTTCCTCTCAGACAGTCACGTTGGAGAGATGGGGACCCGATCAATACCACTACGTCCAGCGCGTGCTCTCGAAGCTGACCCGCTCGGCTTTGATTCCTTCGCAGGTTCGTCGCCTTCTCAATGGCCGAGATCGTCTCTGCCATTCCTACTTCTGGAGGGGTGAGTTCTTCTCCTCTACCCGCTAGCATTACTTTGACTCTGGGAGGTTGAGTGGGAGACTGACCGCCGCCTTCCCTCCCTTCGCAGCCCTACCACTGGGCGGCCCTGCTCGCTAAGCCCGAGCATTCGGCCTTCGCAGCTTGGTCTACAGGATGGGCAAACTTCCTCGGACAGGTCGCCGTAACTTGCGGAATTACCTACGGTCTAGCAGGACTCGTCTGCACGACGGCTGGACTCCACGGATTCGAAACGACCGCTCCTCGTCAAATTGGAGTCTACGCCGCCCTTCTCGTCTCGCACGGAATCGTCAACACCTTCGGAATCAAGACGCTCGCGTTCCTCAACCGCTCGAGTATCGCTCTGCAATCCCTCGGCGTCGGAGCACTCGCCATCGCCCTCCTCGCCAAAGCGCCGACCCACCGAAGCGCGAAGGAGGTCTTCGCAACCTTCTACGATGGTACAGGAGGATGGTCGGTCCGCGCTTCGCCCGCCTACGTCGCTGTGATCGGTGTACTGCTCGCCCAGTTCACGATTACGGGATTCGACGCTTCGTGAGTCGATTTCCCCTGCGCCGAGCCCGCTCCTGAGCCTCGCTGATCGTTCGCCGAACAGAGCTCACATGTCCGAAGAAACACACGATGCAGCCAAGAGCGCACCAATCGGAGTCATCACAGCCGTTGGCGCATCATCTCTCTTCGGATTCTTCCTCCTCAACTCCTACCTCTTCAGTATTCAAGATTTCGACGCCACGGTCAACACCGAGCTCGGCAATCCCGTCTTGCAAATCTTCGTCGACGTCTTTGTGAGTTTCGTACTGCGCTGCCTGCCGTTTGGCTCAGGATTGGGATGAGAGACGTCTTCTCGGCGAGGCCCGTCGGTCGTCCTTCCTGCCCATCTTGAACCGCTTTCCTCGCCGCTTAATAGATCACTAACACTCTCTCACAGGGAACGACAGGAGCAACGGTAGCGATGACCTTTGTCTGCCTCTGCATCTGGCACTGCGGACTCTTCTCCATCACCAGCAACAGCCGAATGATGTACGCCTTCAGCCGTGAGTGTCTCGAATTGTTTATTATCTACATTTATCTACTAGCTCTGTAGTAGAGCTGTTGTTGCAGCAAAGAGGGCTGTGGCGGCTCGGGCTCGGCGCTGACCTCGGCGCTGACCTCGGCTATCATTTCACCAGGTGATGGCGCTCTTCCTCGCTTCTTCGACCACGTTGACAAGAAGTGGTCTTCTCCTATCCGTACCGGTGAGCTCTCCGACCCTCTTGATTGGTGTAGGGAATGGTGCAGCGCGAGAAGAAGCGGGAGCGCTGACTTTCGCCTTTCTCTACAGTCTGGCTCGCCTGCACCCTCGCCTTCATCCTCGCTCTTCCCGCGTTGGGTAGCTCGGTCGCCTTCGCAGCAGCAACGAGTATCGCAACGATCGGCCTGTACATCTCCTACGCCATCCCCATCGCTATTTTGGCTTGGGACCACGGGCGGTTCAAGAAGATGCAAGGACCGTTCAACCTCGGCCGTGCCAGTCTTCCTGTAGCCTACATTGCTATCGTGAGCTTACCCCTCCTCTCTCTCGATTGGCGGCGTTGAGCCCTTTCGAGGCTCGTGTTCCGCGCTCGGCGCTGACATTCGCTGCTCGGCGCCGCCCTTCGCTTCACTCTTGGCTGACCCTCGCTTCACCCTTCATGTAGGGATGGGTCACTTTTATCACCATCGCCTTCTGCCTACCCACTGCCAACCCCGTCGACTCGCAAACGCTAAATTATACCGTTGTCGCCGTTGGCATAGTCGCTGTCGGGACATTTGGGACGTGGTTCCTTTGGGCGAGAAGGTGGTTCGTCGGCCCTCGCACAGCCGCTCTCGAGGAAGCCTCCAAGGAGCCTGGAGCCGCCGTTGGTCGCGTCAGCACCGACGAGAAGAGCGATGGCAAGGACTTCGCCGAATCGCCTGTGGTGCAGCGTGTTATTACTGGCAGCGGGTAGAACAGGGTTTTAGAGTGTGTAGATATCTCTTCGAAGGGCTCTTAGCAAGATACAATCGGGGTTTATTTCGTGAATCAGCTTCAGCTCGGCGAAAGGAGAGAGCGAAAGGGGGTTGGGCCGAAGGAGCGCGGCAAGAAGCAGTACACGGGCTCGATAAGACAAGAGTCACTCATGATCAACGATGCTGCATAATGCTGAGGCCTTTTTTCCGTCCTTCAGCGGCGAAGCTTCGCGCCGTCGTCTCATGGCGGCTGGGCGGCTCCACCAAGCTTGCTCTCTCCCTCATCACTGCTCGAAGCTTTTGTCTCCAGTCAGCACCAGCAAGCCCTACAGCTCAATTCCAAGCCCCGCAACACACGCCCTCTACACTACTACAACATCTCCCCACTCCCCACAGCCCGCTTATCATGGTCGCTCAGCTCTCTCTCCTCGCTGGTCGCAAGGCCTCTGTACCTACTCAATGCTTCATCAACAACCAATGGGTAGATGCCTTGGATGGTGAGACCTTCGAGACCCTCAACCCTGCTACTGGAGAGAAGATTGCCGACGTCTCCTCGGGCAAGGCGGCGGATGTCGATGCTGCTGTCAAGGCTGCTCGTGAGGCTTTCAACACCACTTGGGGTCGCAACTCGCTCCCCGACAATCGCTCAGCGCTCCTTCACAAGCTCGCCGACCTCATCGAACGCGACCAGCAGCATCTCGGAGAGCTGGAGTCGGTCAACTCAGGTAAAGGCATGCGGATCGCTAGGGACTTCGATATTGGAGATACTATTGGGTGTTTGAGGGTATGTACCGGGTCTTATGTACTATGTCACTTCTCACTTCTTATGCTCTCCCCTTCTCGGCGCGCTCTCCTTCTCGGCGCTCTCCTCCCGCTGACCTTTTTGCTCCTGCAGTACTACGCCGGCTGGGCTGGCAAAGTCACCGGAGAGACGATCGAAGTCTCGTCCAAGACTAAGATGGTCTACACCACTCTCGACCCCATCGGCGTTTGCGGACAAGGTGAGTGAAGTCTCGGCTTCGGCTTCGGCTTTCAAGCGCTGACCTCCTCCTCTCTTCTCGTGCACCCTCACACGCCTTCGTACTCATTCAGTGATTCCCTGGAACTACCCGATCATGATGTGGGCGTGGAAGGTCGCTCCCGCTCTCGCCGCCGGCTGCACCATTGTGATGAAGCCCTCCGAGCTCACTCCCCTCACCGCTCTCGCTCTCTGCGACCTCATCGTCGAGGCTGGATTCCCTCCCGGTGTGGTCAACGTCGTTCCAGGATACGGAGCCACCGCTGGAGCTGCCATCTCGTCTCACATGGACATTGACAAGGTCAGTGGAAGCGAGCTCGGCGCGGGTGATTCTTCAAAAGCTGACTTCTCCCTTTTCGCAGGTCGCTTTCACCGGTAGTGTCGCTACTGGACGCACTATCATGGTCGCTGCTGCTCAATCGAACCTCAAGAAGGTCACTCTCGAGCTCGGTGGAAAGGTGAGTTGGGAGCGAGCGAATTATAGTGAGATGGTTCGGCGAGAGCTTTGCTGACTCGATCCATCGTCTGCAGTCGCCTTCCATCATCTTCCCTTCCGCTGATCTTGAGCAAGCTGCTTCATGGTCCGCGATGGGTGTCTTCTGTACTTTCATCTCGCCTCTTGTCGATCGCCTTTCCCGCTCAGCGCTGACTGACCATTACCCGTCCACAGACAACAGCGGACAAGATGTGAGCCATCAAGACTCATATATTGAAAACCGCTTTGACTGACGTCTCCGCCTACAGTGCTGTGCCGGTACTCGTCTCTACGTGCACGACGTGAGTCGGCTTGCCTCGTCTACTCGGCGTTGCGCTGCTGACCCTAACCTCGCCCGCAGGACATTTACGATGAGTTCATGAGCCTTCTTGTTGCTAAGGCGAAGGCCTGTGCTATCGGAGACGTACGTCCTCCCCTCTCAACTCGTGCTCGACGGCTTTGCTGACCCGCTCCTCTTTAGCCCTGGGACGATGCGACTTCTTTCGGACCTTTGGTACGTTCGACTCTTCGTAGCCGAGGCTCAGATACTGACCACTGAGCTTCTGTTTTAGATCTCGGCCGCTCAACGCGACAAGGTCCTCAAGTACATCGAGTCGGGCGTCTCGGAGGGAGCCAAGGTCGCGACGGGAGGCCAGAAGTGGCCTGAGTCCAAGGGCTTCTACGTCGAGCCTACCATCCTCGAGGACTGCAAGCCTCACATGAAGGTGGTGCAGGAGGAGGTGAGCTCTCTCTCTCTCCCTCAACGACGACCGCGCCGAGTGAAGCCGAGCTGATCTTCGCCTCCCTCAGATCTTCGGACCCGTCCTCGTCGTCAGCCGCTTCTCGACCGAGGAGGAGGTACTCAAGCTTGCCAATGACTCGACCTACGGACTTGGAGCTGCTTGCTTCACTGGAGACGCCAAGCAGGCGATGAGGGTCTCGGGCGAGTTGCAAGCTGTGAGTTCGTCCCGTTCTCTTTGCCGACGTCGCGCTTACGCCTCGCGCATCCACAGGGAACCGTCTGGGTCAACCTCTATGGTCTTCTTCGTAAGCTGCTCATTTTGTCTCAAGAGCGAACGCACACTGACCTTCCTCGCTCGCAGACTCGGTGCGCCGCTTCTCCCTCGTCTCCCCCGCCGCTATTCTTCTGCTGACCCTTCTCACCCACAGTCCGTTCCCTTCGGAGGGTGAGTCGTCCCGTTATTCCTCTGTGACCTGCCTACTGACCCTCTCAACCTACAGCTACAAGCACAGCGGCATTGGAAGGGAGCTCGGAAGCGCCGGTGTTCACGAGTACTGCAGTACGTCGTCCTCTCAGCCTAGCCCGCCGGGCTCGGTGCTGACATTTTACCTCCACAGTTGTCAAGGCGGTGCAGCACAACATTAGCGAGGAGATGTGAGTCCTTTCGCTCTCTTTCGCGATCCGAGCTCAGTCGCTAACCCCGCGCTTCGCTTCTCCTTCGCAGGGCCTGGCCTGTCTGAGCAAGCCTTTGGGAGAACATGCAGTACAATCTTCAGTCATCAGTTGTCTACAGTGCCTCGAGGGAGAGCAGTCAGTCAGCGAAAGGCTTCCGACGACGAGATATCGCCGAGCTTGGCGACTAGGCGGCGATGAAGGCCTTCGCTCGCTTTGAGATGGGCTGGGCACTTACTCCCTCACCAAGTAGACCTCTGAGAGACTTCACCCGCCAAGTTCTGCGATTCTTCCTCCTTTTGTTCCGCGAAGAGCTCGCGCGCGAGACCCGCTTCCTCGTACTCTCTCCCACATCACCTCGTTTCCTCGCTCTCACCAAATCAGCTCGACATCACTCCGGTAACGACCTCAGTACACCTACGCACGACTGCACCATCCTCCTCAGCCTTTGCGGCAACTCAAACGCATAGCTTCGCTTCGCCATGGCCAAGAAACAGCGCGGCGCCGTCCCCTCGCCAACAGCCTCGACTACAGTACCATCCAAGGACATCCTACAGCGCCTCTCCTACCTTTACCAAGCCTCCGTCTTCCTCTCCAATGTCCTTCCCTCTTCTCAAGCTTCAAGCTCAACCGCCTCTCAAGCTAAGCGGAGGGACTTCTTGATCCCTACGCAGGCTAATCAGCTACCTGCGAGGCCGCCTGTAAAAGTAGGAGAGGGCACCTCAGCTAGCGCGGGCGGAAGGGACGGAAGGAAGCAAGGAGGAGCAAACCAGCGCCAGGCGACGGCGGCAGGAGCAGAAGATGGAGATGGGGCGCCTCGGCCAAAGAAGAGGAAGCGTTTGAGCACATCCAACAGCTCGCGCAAGAGGGCAGAGAGGCCAGTTTCGCGCTTGTTGATCAAGACGATGGGCGAGGTTGCGAAGAAGGCGACCGTGAGGATGTGAGTGATCTCTGGTGTCGTACAGAGGAGTACAGGCTGACTTGGTACTTCTCGCAGGGATCCTACCGTCAAGCGAACCATGTGCAAGGGTTGCAGCGCGGTTCTCGTCCCCGGCGTGACCTCGACCGTTCGCGTCAAGCGTGAGCTGTTCCCTGAGCTCTGTTACCGCGCTCTTGAGCTCACGTTACTTCTATCTACAGCATCTGGACCTCACGCGCACCTCGTCGTCCACACCTGCCTCACCTGCGGCACTCGGCGCCGTCTTCCAGCTCCCCCTCACCTCCCAGACGAGCCAGAACCGTTGGAGACGAAGGATGGCGCACCGCTACGCCCTGCAGAGGACTCGATGGACGTCGAGGAGCCCACTGCCGAGGAGGAGTCGAAGGAGCCGTCAAGGAAGCAGACCAAACGGGAGAGGAAAGAGGCTCGTCAAGCTCGGCGACCGGTCTTTTTCGAGCGTGCGGGCCATTTGACGTTTGCTGGAGGGGAGCAGATCTCTCGGAATTGATACTTCGCAATACCAACGTCGCGTTACGATAAACGCATAGAGGTTTGCACGATCTATCTACCTGCCCGCTCGGTCGACCTCCATCTCCTCCTCGTCAATGTCCTCGAACGACTCCATCTGACCCAGCAAATGCTCGACAATGAACAACTCGCGCACCATCTTGTCAGCGCGAGTCATGTGTCGTTCGGTGTAAGGAATGAGAGCGTTGAGAATGTCCCCCGCCTTCATCTCGACCTTCTTCCTCGGCTTGCGCTTCTTGTCCTTCTTGTCGCTCTCCTCCTCCTCTTCCTCCTCGAACGTCGGCTCCTCCTCCTCGACCTTCTTGGGCTCGAGGCACTCCAACACCTTCTCGGCCGTGTGGTACTTGAGCACGGCGTGCAGAACTGCCTGGGCAATCTCGGCCGTCCTAGCGACCGTGTTCCAGTCCTTGATGTAGAACAGGAGTTGGCGAAGGTCGACAGGAGAAAGGGTCTTGATGACGGCGTCGACGTGAGGGGAGCCGGTGAGGGAGGTGGTGGCCTCGGAGGCGGCGGCGCGGACCTCTTGGAAGAGCTTGAGAAGGCGCTTGGGTTGGTCGAGGGAGAGGGCGAGGAGGATGGCGTTGCTGTAGTCCTTGATCGAGAGGAAGTTCTCGAAGTCTTGCTCCCTGTGGTGCGAGAGAACGTCAGCGGGGGCGAAGAAGGACGAAAGCGAAAGAAAGCGACGTACTTGAGCACCTGCGCCTCGTGGTCTGCTATCCGCTCGAGCTCCTCGGTCTCGGTCACGTCTTCCCAGAAGGTGATGACAGAGTCGGCTCCTCCCGAAACGACGACCTTCTCGTCACGAGCGACGGCGAGCGCCCAGATCTGGCGAGGGGGAGCGAGTCAGTTGAGCTCGGGCGACGGAAGGTAAGAGAAAACGGCGCACCTTCTCCTCGTGGTTGTCGAGGGTAGTCGCGCAATTCTCGTCTTTGACGTTCCAAACCTTGACGAGTCCATCGGAGGCGCAGGAAGCGAGCTGCATGCCGCGCGTGAGGAAATCGACGCGAAGGACCGAGTTGGAGTGGCCCTCGAAGGTCTACAGGCGGAGGGAGTCAGCGACGAAGCGACAAGACGAGCGAAGAGAGACGGCTCACCTTGACGCAAGTAAAGTCCTGCAGACTCCAAAGCTTGACGGTACGATCTCCCGAGGCGGTAGCGATGCACTGGTCGACGGGCGAGAACTTGACGCTCCATACTCCGCGCTTGTGGCCCTTGAAGGTACCGAGAAGGTTGAGCGAGGCGGTAGCGGGGGTTGACTTGGTCTTGGCGGTGTAGGCGATGGAGAAGAGCTTGGCCGTGCGGTCTTGCGATCCCGAGGCGAGGAGCTTGTCGTTCGGCGCAATGTCGAGCGAGTTGATGTCCTTGTCGTGAATCTTCTGAGTCGTGAGGGAGCGGATGGCGGCGAGAGGTGCATCGTCGTCGTCGGTGGAGGAGGTGGCATCGTCGACGAGGGCGGCGAGATCCCAGATCTTGGCCGTTCGGTCTTGCGAGGCCGTGACCATGAAATTACGCTCACGAGGAGCGACGGTGACGGCTCCGATGGACTCAACGTGACCTTCCGCCGATCCAATGCACGACCATGTTGGTCCTGCGCTCTCGTCCTCGCCGTTCTCCTTCGCGGGCACGCCCCTCCATACGCGCGCCGTCTTGTCCTTGGATCCCGAGACGAGGAGCTCTCCATCCGATGACTTGGCGAGGCAGAGTACGACATCGTCGTGTCCCTCGAGCAGGGTAGTGTTGAACCGCTCGAGGTCGTAGACGCGAATGAGGTCCGAGTTGGTAGCGACGGCCAGGTGAGATTCGGGGGCGGGGGAGGTCGAGGTTGAGGCGGTAGGGGAGGTGAGGAAGGCGGTGTCGATGACTTCGTCGTTGAAGCCAATGACTTGTCGTGTGATGGAGAGGGAGGGAAGGGAGCGAGTGATGATGTTCTGGTCGACGTAGATGGCGGTGAGGGTAGAGGTGGAGGGGTTGTGGCTGCGAAGGCAGGTAAAAGAGTGAGTGGAAGGTCTCATCGAAAGAATGAGATACAACGTACATGACATCGAGGATCTCGTGAGTCTTGCCCGAAGTCTTGACCGTCTTGCCAGCGATGGGCTGGCTCGTCGCGAGGTCCCAGAGGCGAATTACGCCCTTGTCTCCTCCAGTAAAGACGGCGCGCCGTGTCTCTCCCTCCTTGCCCTTGCCCTTTCCTCCCTCTGCCGGTACATCCACCAAGCCAATCGACTCTACCGTCTCAAAGACGGGCATCGTCTTCCTCAGCACTCCTCGGTCGAGATCCCAAACGTTGACGACCTTGTCGCGACCTCCACTGACGAGCAGCTTGCCGTCGGGAGTAACGTCGAGCCCTCGCACGACGCTGACATGGCCGTCGAGAACGTGCAGGCATTCCCTCGTCCTCAAATCCCACACTCGAATCTTGCAGTCGTCGGCTCCCGAGATGAGCCTCGCCCGACTGCCGCCTTGGAGGATGTCGAATACGAGCGCCGAGATGACTCCTCCGTGACCTTTGAAGACGTGCGTGCAATGCGCGCGAGCAGCGTCCCAAACCTTTACGATTCCATCCGCCGAACCGGTCGCGAAGAGAGTGCCGGTGGGGTCGGCGGCGCAGGTGATGATGGGGGCTTCATGAGCCTTGGCGATGGTGCGGTGGAGTTCGAGGGAAGGGAGCGAGTAGATTTGGAGGGCGAGGGAACGGGAACAGGTGAGGAGGAAACCTCCAGCCGAAGGAGAAGCGGGGGAAGGGGTGATGGCGAGGGTCGTGACGGCCGAGGTGTCCTGTTGCAGCGAATCAGCTATGCTTTGGAAAGCTCTAAAGCTAGTGCACTTACCCCCTTGAGCTCTTGTATCCGCTTGCCCGTCTCAATGTCGGTCACCAGCGCTTGCTCGTTGAGAGTCGAAACGAGCCAGCTTCCATCGCCCGAGAGGACGACTTTGCCGCCGGTGTGGATAGGCTCGTAGGTTCGAGCAGCTTTGAAACTGTAGGATGATGAGCGCAGGTCAGCTCTGGTGCTCTTAGCCCTCTCGTTGCTCGACGACCGCAAAACATGGCCAGCAACTAGCAGCTCCTTGTCGGCACCGCAGGAGAAGCTGCTGCTCTTGGCGGGGCCAAAAGAGCTTCCTACATCCCTACAGCCCTCGAGCTCCTCGCCTGACGCTCCTGCTCTTCCCTCGCTTCCGCTCCACCTCTTTTCGCGTCTTCCTCCAATTCTTCCCTGACGGCCGAGAGGGGCTGTAGGGCGATAAAAGGGCACAACTGACCTCGTCTTGAACTTTGGGCGTGCGTTGCTCATCCTCGTCGAACGTTGAGGTGAAGTTGGCGAGTCGAGAAGAGGCAAAGGCGAAGCTGTTCAAGCTCGCGCTCGGGGAAGGTCGAGGTTGCCGCGCGCGCCCGTCATGCTACAGGCTGGCTTGTTCGCTTCGAAGTAAGGCTTTAACAAGATTCTTTGCTTACTACCATGCTTCTACAAAACTCTAGACACGTTCTCTGCACCACATTGATCCTGTCAAGCCATCGCCGAACTCCGTCGCCAATTGCTCGCTATACTCCTCTAAACTGGCTGGTTGCGAGCATGTAGTGACAGACAACCAATTGCTGATTTCTCAATTTCCCTTTCCTGCTCTTACATCTCCTCGGAGTCGCAGTACATGCAGAGGCTCCGCCGCCCTTCTCGGTCTCCTCCTTTTCGCTTCTTCGTCTCCTCCCCCGTCCTGCTTCAAAATGCCTTGGATGAAGTCAGCCTTCAAGGCGATCAACGAAGAAGTCGAGATGTGGTACGAAGGAGGAGTCTCGGAGGTCTGCGAAGACTTTCCTCCGTTCGACTTGCGCCCCGAGGTGCCCACGACAGACTTCGGACGAACGGCCTTCCCTTCCAACGTCTCGGAATGGGGTATTCGACAGCTCGAAGTGCTGAGAGCTATCCCTCTAGACGACCTACCCATCGATAGAGTGATACCTGCTCGTTTTCTTCCCAAGTCGCCGGATCTCGGTGAGCCTTCCGCCGTCTCCCTGTCCCTCTCGCTCTCGCTTCGCTGACCTCCCTTGCAGCCTTTTCGCAGCTAAGAAGGGAGATAAATTTGCTCTTCTCGCCAAACCTGCCCGCTTCCAACCACTTCCACGCCTTGCGCCTCGCCTTGAACGAGGTTCACGAGAAGGGATGGGTCGGCAAACGCCACGGCGGCGAAGCCATTCTCGCTGGATTTCTCGCCGCTTTTGACCACCAAGGGAACAACTTCCTCCCCAAACACTATCGGCTTGGTCATGTGTAAGGTCTTCAGGCTTCCGAACGAAGCGCTCGCTCATCAGCTCGTCCGTTTTCGCAGCGGCCGTTCGATCTCGGCGCTCAAGTGGCCCATGGGGGGCGCTCCATCCGAGTTCGAAGCTCGTACACATGGACACATCTTCTTGGAGAGTACTGTCGAGGGCGAAGAGCATCTCTTCGTTGCAGACCCCGCGGTTTCTCAAGCAGCAAGTTTTCGGAGCTTGACGCTCGCGAAGAAGGGTCGCTGACTTCCTCCTCGCCCTTCAGATCTACACCGGTAACAACCCCGCCGAGCAGGTCGGCATCATGCTCGGGGCGCTCTATCAACACCTTTTAGCCGCAAAGCATTATCAAGGCCAGGAAGTGAGCCGTCTTCGCTCTCGCCTGCCTTCAGTCGTCCACTCGTGCTGACCGCTCATTGCCTCTCAGGGGCTTCAAATTACCTTGGAGGACCACAGCATGCTTCGCATGAACTACATCTACGTCCCCGAACCGTACTTCTACCACATGTTGGCCATCTTCCAGATCGGAGTCGAGCCGACAAAGCGACTCCCGTACGTCAACCTCCGCCGAAGTGTCGCGTTTGATATCGCCACAGCCGAGGGACTCAAGGGCGCTACCGCCGCCATGCTGGGATTGAGACGCTTCCTCATGTCGGGGGAGGCGAGGATTGAGAGGATGCAAGCGGCGGTCGATCAAAGGCTTCGCGCCGAGGGACGAAAGTTTGTGTCGACCGAGGAGAGGGATCGTTGAAAGGGCAGTAGCATGTAACACGTCATCAGCGTCGTCCGTCGCACTCGAGCGGGGGAGCAAAATCGAGCAACTGAAGCAGCAAGCGAGTCGATGCTGCTCATCTCGCTGAACTGCTCTTCGCGGCTCCTCGCCGTCAAGGACAGAACACGAAACGCCCGATGCTATTACTCCCCGCATCTACTGCACGAACAGCTCGGCACCCTGCTGCTGAGTGAACTCTCCCACTCCCGTCACGCGGTCGCTCCAAGTCGTCAAGCGCTCCTTGAGGCCAGCGATCTGTGTCCGGTCAAGCACGCGAGGCTGGACCCACGAGATGGAGGTGGTGGAAGAGACTTGGTCGAGGGTACCGCGGATGAGCTTGAGCCTGTTGTGATGGATCAGAAGGTCAGCGCGAGGGAGAAAGGAGAAGGAGGGCGAGCGAAACGTACGAGAGCGCCTTCATGACGAGGTGCTCGACCTCGTCGATTGGTACGCGGGCGTCCGAGGCAATCACGCTGAAGGGGATCACACGGTCCGAGGTTGGTCGACGGAAGACGGCCTCGATGAGGGCCATGAGGCAGATCTTTTGACGGAGGAAAGCGTAGTTGGTTTGAAGGATCTGTGGGGGAAGGCGAAGGTTAGCGGGCGAGTTCGAAGGAAGAGACGAGCAAACGATGAACCTCATCAGAGAGGGACGGGACGAGAGCCTCGAACTTGGCGATGTCGCCGGCGTTGAAGGCGAAGAGAAGGTTCTTGACCGACTCGTGCTCGGTGCCCGTCAGCGCGTCGAGGATGGGGTGCATCAACTGGGGTAGAGACAGCGGTCAGCTTTTGTTCTGCTGCACTCTTCAGCAAACGGAGACCCACCAGCTCTCCAAAGTTGTAGATCTTGCCGAGCAGAGCGGCGACGGCGAGGTCGTGTGCCCGCTCGTAACGCTGCTGCGGTAGAAGGTCCGTCTCGACGTTGACGCATGCGAGGTAGAGAAGCGAGTTCTTGTAGTAGTCGGCGTACTCGGCCCTAGCCTGTTGAGCAGCAGCGCGAAAGCGAAAGCTCAGCTTCGGCTTTCGTTCCATCGCATCTAACTGCGAGGGCTCACCTTGAAGTAGTCACCCGACACCCTGTAGAAGCTCGCATGCACCGCCAAATCGACACTGTCCATCATATCGAGGATCTTCTCGCACTTGTCCATCGACTCCTTGGTCGCGTCGTTCTCGCCCAGCAGCAGCTTGAAGTGAGCCAGCTCCATCGTCGCCAGCACAAAGGCCTCCTGCGTGTTGGGTCCATCGACCTTCTCCGTCAATGCTGCGAGGAACTCGCGACCATCCGTGCCCTCTGCAAGGAGCGGGAGAACCAACGTCAGCGCAAGGTCGCGTTTCTCAGCAAGCGAAGGTAGCGTACCCTGGAATTGACGGGCGACGGCGATCCCAATGCTAACGAGCTTGAGCTGGTTGAGCTTGCTCGAGAAGTCCTTGATGAACGAGTTCCACAGGTCGATTTGGAAGGGACCGGAGGAAGGAGCAGCGACGAACGCCTCGATGGTGCTCGTGAGCTGGAACCAGAGCCTGTAAGAAGTTGAGAGTGTTCGTTAGTAGCTGCGTCTGCTATCCTGCTTTTCTTGTAGCCCTGCAGTCTCCGCCTTCAACTCAGCATCGTCTCCAGCTCGCTGCCGCCGCTCGTTGAGCTCGGCTCTGCCTCGTCTCGGCACCTAGACCGCACCTGACCGCGAAATGCTCGAGTACAGCTTCCTGCACGCCCTGCGCCCCTTTGCCGCCCCTCCTTAACCCCCCTCCGACCCCCAGCGAGCTCATCGAACACACACGCAAGCGTTGCTGCTTCTGAGCTCCTGCTCGTCTCCGCTGCTGCTCAATGAAAGACAGCCTTACTTGTGGCTGTAGAAGCGCTCGAAAGCCTCGTAAAAGGGCTTGAGCTCTTGCGGCAGGTTGGGGTTGCTGAGCGCCTGGGCGAGGTAAGTCGAAGGATCCGAGTCGACGTCCATCGTAGCGGGAGAAAAGGCGGGAGAAGAAGTTGAAGGGTCTGTAGTGAAGTACAAGGGTGCTCTAAGGGCTGTCCAGGGACGTGTCGAGACGAGTTGAAACGAGGCAAAGTGTTGGAGAGAGGGCAAGCTGGCCGCGTCACCTCTCGCGACAAGAGGTGCACTTCAACTCGGTGCACATCCTCAAGCGAGTAAAGGAAGGAGTAGCTAAAGCTTCTCGAAGCGCTTTTAGACTTGCTCGTCCTCTCTGGAGCCCTACAGAGCGATTCGGCGCTGCTGGCCCTTCGCAGGGATGAGCTCACGGCGCTCTCGCTTCTGTACCCTCGTAGGTCGCCAGTGTGGCTCAAAGTAGGTTGTTCGCATGTTGGTCTCTTAGAGGAGCCATCTCTGTACCTTATGACATCTCTGTCGCTGCTCTGAGCCTTCCTTTCTCCCCCTTTCTGCGCCGAGCTCGCTTCGGACGGGATTTAGACGAAGTTCAAAGACCAGACAAAGCTTCTGCAGCTCACCGGACTCTCTGTACTTCGATACTCGGCCTCTCGCACTCCGGCGCCGAATCACAGACCGCCCCTTCTCCACCGCTCCCACGGCTTCTGAGCTTCTCAGACCCGCCTTTGCTGCTTTTCCTCCTTCCACAACTCGCTCGCTCACCTCAAACCTCGCTTCTTCACTCAAAGCACCACCACCGTACTACAGCAGACCACGATGCTCACTCGTCAAGCCCTCCCCACGCTCCGCCTGGCCGCTCGCCCCGCTCAACTCGGCGCTCGCGCTCAAGTTCGCCATTTCCAGGTCAACAACGTCGTGAACAACGTGAGTAAAGCCTTGCGCTCAGAGGGTGGAAGGTGCTGCTGCAGGAAGATACAGCTTCAATGGCGCTACAGCGGGCTGCACGAGCGGCGAGAGGAGACCAACTCAGGCGTCCGTGAGCGCGCTACAGCAAGCTGACCATTCTCCTCCTGCGGCGCTCTACAGAACTTCCCCTTCAGTAATTCCCTCTCTTACTCGTGGTCACCGACGCCGTTCTGTACGCCTCGGGACCTCCGCTGACCCCCTCCGGCCCCGACAGAGTACGAAGGCGCCTCCAAGACCAAGTTCACCGTGTGCTTCTGGGGCGGAATGACCTTCGCCTTCGTTGTTCCATTCGTTGCCTGCGCCTACCAGATCAACAAAGCCGAGGCTTCGTAAGGAGGGAAGTAGGAGAGGGCTTTCGGGGGAGGAGAGCGAGCTCAGGAAGATTCGTAGCCGAGAAGCTTTGTACAGACGTCGTTTCGCAGCCTGAGGGTCAGAATTGGAACGTTTAGAGCTGCTCTTCCCCGAGGGAGAGAGCCAGAGAGCTCGGCGGACTACAGAACCGGCGCTTCGGCGAAGAATCAAGTTCGGCGAAGCGTGCGCTCGTTAGCTACGGCAGACCTCAGAGGCAGATCAGGAGATGAGAAGAATTGCTCTAGAGCTACTAGCTCGAGATCCTCTAGAGTTCCTCGCTCGAGAAGCCTTCGCTGCTATCCCGGCGGGTCAGACCACACGGAGGACCGAAGCGCCGCTATCGCCGAGGGCTCGCAAGCACAAGGGAAAGAAGGTGAGTTACTCATCTTTCCACCCCAATCTTCTCGATTTGATTCTCTTTGAAGAGTGAAGGCTGACCTTGCCCTTCTTCGCAGAGTCGCTGAGCTGGAGGCGACGGAAAGGCGAGCTCGGCGCCGAGCTGCGAATGAACGCTGCTGCTTCGATAGGCGTTTTTGCGAAAGGCTGTGTAAGAGATGGGAAGAAATTTACTAGGATCCAATTTCGACCCTCTGTCGCGGTGCGGCGAAAGCTGAGAAGGAGTGCGCGAACGAGCTCGGTCGCCCCTTGAAAGGAGGCGAGCTGCTACAGAGCATGCGCGAGTCTGAAAGAGCACGGTTACGCGACCGCCTGGCTCTGCTCTTACTCACCATCACGGTGATGCTCTAGACTGCCCTTTAGTACAGCGATTTGGAGCTTGGAGCTCGAACCGCGACTTTCTTTCTCCCGCCTCCCGCTGCTCGTAGCTCGTCTTTCTCGTCTCGACACAGCGCACCGTAACATACTACAGTCTTCTACGCCCTCTCGACTCGCGCCCCTTCGCACCAAGAACCATCAATGCCAGCTCCTTCAATTCCTTCAGCGGACGTGATCTGCTCTCAGTGCGCTTTGGCTTGCCAGGCCGGGACAGAACGGTCAGCAAAGTCTTGTTCGAGGTGCCACCAGGCCGTGTTGTAAGCCGAAGCTCTCCACGTCTTCGTGTTGCAGCGCGGGAGCTGATCTCCTTCTCTTCGCAATCACCCAGCTGCTCGAGGGATTGCCAGGCGAGTCCGACAGCTTCAAATCAAACGAGATCCATTTTAACCTCTCTAACCGCCCTCAACTTGTATAGGTCAAAGCGTGGCCCTCTCACAAAGCCCAATGTCGGATTTGGGCTCGTGAGCTCTGAGGAAGAGAGACGGCTCTCTCCGATCCATACGCCGCCCCCTTCGCCGACACGTTCGAGCGCTACGCTAAATCCATCGTCGTGGAGGTTGCTACGCTCGCATGGAGGAGCGCGTTCCAACTGGGCCGAGAACAGACCAACCGAACCCATTTCCTCGCTCTTCACTTCCAGTACGAAGAGGGGAAGCCAACGCTCCGAAAGAGCTTCAAGCTCCTTCAAGCCGACGTCATGAACATCAAGGAGGAAATGGGTCGACGCCAGCCCGGGCACCGCCACGTTCAAGGGCTCCCGACCGAGTCTGAGCTCTCGGGGGGCGCTCGGCGACAACTGGAGGACAGAATCGGAGAGACGGTCTCGGCGACGATGGTGTTTGTTTGTCTCAACCCCAAGACGGGCAAGCAGGCGACCTGCAGTGAGTCTTGCTATCAGCTTTCTCTTGTCCCTTGCCCGCTCGGCGCTGACTTTCCTTCCCCTCGCCTGCTCCCCCAGCCTTCACCGATGTGAGCGTGCACATCAAGAACACCTGGCTCTACGACCCGCTCAAGGATACCAAGCTCAACCCTAACTGGGAGCTGGGAGTACACCCTCCAAGTCTCCCTCTCGATGAATCCTGGACTCTCCGCCGACGACCTTATCATGCTCGACTTCACGCAAAGCGAGGGCGAGGAGGAAGAGAAGCGCGTCAGAGATCAGCTGAGGAAGAGAAGCGCGTCAGAGATCAGCTGAGGAAGGAGCTGGTGAGTCGTTGAGGGTGTCCGGAGGCTGGTGGCGGCCTTGCCGACCTTGGCGCTCGCGGCCTTTCGCTGACCCTCTTCCTCCTGCAGGGCATGCCTTCCAAGTAAAGTTAGCACATCGATTATTTAGTCTGTACCCTTATTGTTATATATGTCTTGCGCTTCCTCCCTCGCGAGATCGTGAGCTCAAGGCGAGCCAAATTGCTCTCGACCTTCGCTCGGCTCAATCGGATTCATCTCGCCAAGTCTTGCAAGCTTTCGTTCGGACCCGAAGTTCGAGTACAGACAACATGCGCATTCGAAAACATCCCAACAGCACTACAATCAATTCTTGGGCTTCTTCCTCGCTGCTCCCTTCGTCGTCTTGCCGCTCGTTTTCCCCTTCTTAGCCGCCGGCTTGGTCGCCAAGGGCGCATCATCGTCATCACTATCGATAACGACCACCTCGGGGTGCTCCTTCCTCTTGACCCCACTCTTCGTCGTCGTCGGGGCAGGCTCGTCCTCGATAATGAGCTCGGTCGTCGAGCTCGGCGCGGCTGCTGGAGCGCTCGCCTTCCTCGTCTTGGCCTGAGGATCGTACCGAGCGAGGTTATGATTCCTGGCGCTGGTGAGGGTCCTCCTATGATCCCTCGCCGCGACGCTGAGCCCCACGCAAGGCGTCTCAAAGTCGAAGTTGCCTTGCCTTCCTCGCTCGCTGATGCCCGTCCCCGCCGTCGAGGAGGCCGGTCCCGTCTGTCCATTGGTACTGGAGGAAGCGGTGCTTTGAGCATCGAGGGCGGTGAACTTGGGGATGATTTGAACGACTCGAGCGTCGAAGAGGGCGAGGTCGATGGGGCCGATGTTGGATCGAATGGTCGAGGGAGCGATGGTAGAGGCGGCGCCGGCTGCTGCTGCTGCTCCGGGTGCTCCTCCATCGGCATGTTCGATGAGCTCCCATGGGTTGGCGAGAGTAGGGAGGAGGGAAGAGGAAGGGCCGAAGAGTCGAGTGAGGCGCGAGAGGGTCGAGTCGGGGAGGGCGTCAATCTCGAGGTCGGAGGACAGGAGGGTTTGGAGAGAGGGGAGACGAGCGGTAGGTGCCATGTCGGTGAGGCCGAAGAGGAGATGGGAGCACGTGTCTAGGAGGACGGAGGAGAGATCTGACTCTTGCCAGCGGTCTTTGGCGAGGCTCTGCTCGTTGATAGAGGGTCAGCGATGTCGAATCAAGCGGTAAAAGAAGCGGGAACTCACAGCAGCGAGCTTAGCGCAAAGGATCAGGCAACCCTTGAACAGCTCGGCCGTCTCCGCCGAAGCCGGCTTCGACGAGCACCTCAGCGCAATCCCCAGCAGATGCGCCGCATGCAAGACCGCCTCCCTCGCCGGTTCCGCCTCAGCCTCCACGAGTACATCGAGGCATCCCTTGATGGCGGTGAGGAGGAGGTTCAGCGGCTCGGCGCGAGAGGCAGCCGTGGCGGATTGGAGGAGGGTGTTGAGCACTCGGCCGGTGCAGCGGAGGGTGGTGAGGGAGTGGGTGCGGCGTTCGGGGGAGGCGGTGGGAGCAAGCCCGTCGACTGCTTCGGCGAGACGAGTGAAGGCGACGCTGACGAGCTGTAGAGGGCGAGCGAGAACAGGTCAATTTGAGCTTCTCGGCCGCTCGCAACGACCGAAGAACTCACCTCATCCGACGCGGGTCCATGGTAGCACTTGACGACCTGTTCGCCGAGGTAGGTATGGCCCTCGCCCGAGCAAACACGGTCGAGGAAGTGGCGGGAGAGGGTATGAAGCGCCTCGGCCTTCTCGGTGTCCTGAAGCGAGTTGTCGAGGTCCAATCGCTCGAGGCAGGCTTGCACCTCGACCTTGGAAACAGCGAGGCGCCACATGGTGAGGCCCGAGAGGAAGAGGTCCCAGTCTTCGGTCGAGACGAGGTTGGCGGGCGTGGCTGTCGAAGGGAAGGCGAGCAGGGGTCAGCTGTGACGGCCGAAAGAGGGCAAAGCAGAACGACCCACCCGTATTCCCATCCTTGAGCGTCAACAGCAGCGCCGCGAGCAGCTTCGGCCGATAAACGGTGATAGCAGGGATGCTCGTGACGAACTCCGAGTCCAACATCGCGGTCGCGAGCGTCTGGGGATCTCTAGCGACGGCCATTTGGAACGAGGGGCAAGCGTTGACCTGCTGAATCAACGCTGACGTCTTGTGCGCTCGCTCGAGGTGGCCCGAAGTCGTCCAGAGCTCGAGTTGGATGACGAGAAGGGCGAGGCAGCGACCGATGTCGGCGAGGGAGGAGTGGGTGTAGAGCGACATGCGGCGCGAGGAGGAGCGTTGGTGCGTGATGAGAAGGGTGGGAGTGAGGGTGGTAGTGGACGAGGAGGAGTGAGTGGTTGGATCGCCGAGGAGGGAGCCGAAGACAGAGGCGATCGTTTCGAGAGCTTGAAGGAGGGTAGGGTCGAACATGGGAGTGTCGGTGGATTCTGAGGTATCTGCTGCTGCTGTCGTCGAAGTCGCCTCGACGAGCAAGCTCTTCCAAGCAGGAAGAAGCACGCCTGTCACCGCCCCCGAAGCGCTCAACACCCCCTCCGTGACCAGCTCTCCCAACAAACTCGCCAACCGCTCCCCCAATTTACTCCCAAACGTCCCCACAAGCACGCCGACCTGCAATCCTTTGACCCACTTCCCAATCTGGCTCTCCAAACCCGTCGGCAGCCGCTCGTTAATCTCCCTCAGGAAGACGGCAATCGTATTGGGCGAAACGGCGGAGAGGAGCTGAACGGCCGAGTCAAAGGCGATGATGCCCCAGTTGTCGTAGGAATGATATCGATACCAGAGGGTCGTGCCGAGTTGAGCGATGGCGGAGGGAGAGGAGTCGACGAGGAGGGATTGGAGCTCGGGGAGGCCGGGAGGGAGACCGTGCGCTTGAGGGCGAGAGGTCGAAAGGGACTGTAACGTAGAGAAGTGAAGCAAGGTCAGCAAAGCCCCCCACGAAGGCTCTCCTTAACGCCGAGCAAGCCGAACGCAACTCACAAGCACCAATTCCTGATAATCCTGCTCCAACAACGTCACCTTTTCCCCATCCAAATGTCCCGCAACGCCCAACTGTCTCAAAAGCGCAATCAACCTCCTCTCACTAACTCCCGAAGTTTTGAGGACCTTATGAGCGTCAAAGAGGGCCGAAGCGAGGACGGAGAGTTGGCCCATCGAGGTCCAGGTGTCGAGGTCGCCTTGAAGGACGTCGAGGATGTGGATTAGAAGTGTGCGGGAGGGGGAGTGATGGAGGAGGAGGAGGAGGTACTGCGATTCGAAGAGGGAAGTCGGGTCAGCTCCTCGCTCGACGCTCTGCTCTTCCCTCTCAACGAGGCGCAACTCACCTGCAGCAAACCCCAGAAATCGCCCGTGACCAAGAACGTCTGCACCAACACCGCGCTCTCCTCGACTCCCAAGGCGAGGTGTTCTCCGGGAGGGCGGAAGAGGCGAGCGAGACCCGAGGGAATGACATGTCGTTGGATGATGAGGTGGGTGCCGTCCCTGGCGAGGTGAGAGAGGGAAGTAAGGAGGGGAGCGCAGTCTTGCTCAGCAGGGGGAGTGGAGTCGGCGATGGGCGCTGTGGGGCGAGAAGGTCAGCCCCGCCGAGCAGCGAGGGAGCTCGAGAGGAGCAGGAGAGACGCACCTCGCCAACCCTCATCAGCGATCCCCGGCACGAGCTTAAACAACTCGTTCTTAGCCGCCTGAACCAATCGTTCCGTCTCTGCTCGGGAGCTGGGAGACGACCGCAATGCTACTCGTCGTTTGGCGAGAGGGTTGCCGGCGTCTTCGTATGAAGGGACCGTCTTGAGGAGGGTGAGATGAATGGAAGGTGTCTGTTGAGCGAGGAGGAGGATCAGTGCGCTGCTTCATGAGCGAAAAGATAGCAAAAGCGAGACAACTGACCACTCCCTCGCCCCTCTCCTCCGTCTCCCCCCTCGCAATCATCCTCTGCAAATAAAGCGAGAACGCGACCACGCCACTCCTACACAACTCCTCAAGTAACCTCCTCACACTCTCGACCCTCTCCTCCCTCTTATTCCCTCTCTCCTTCTCCGCCTCCACACCACCCTCTTCCTCCTCGTCCTCCTCGCCCTCCTCCTTTTCCTCCTCCGGCGTCTCCAAAACCAGCGCATCAACCCATTCGACAAACCCTCTCTCCACCTCCCCTCCACGTACTCCTTCCTCGCCTCGCGCCCGCATTTCCTCCAACTCGAGCTTGATTAACCCCGAGACGGCGAATCGACGATGATGCCCACTGCGGTCGGGGGTGGTGCACCAGGTGAAGAGGAGGGGTAGGAGGGAGGGGAGTGGAAGTCGACGACGACGAGTGGGTGGGGGTGGGCGGAAGAGGGACTTGTGGGAGGTTGAGAGGGAGGTGGGGAAGGTTAGGGCGTCGAGGATCTGTATCCAAGGGAAGCCGGTCTGTCAAGGTTAGCAGAAAGAAGAAAGAGAGAGCAGGTAGACCCACCTGAATAGTCTCCAACTCCTCGGCCTCATCACCCTCCGCCTCACCTTCCTCTCCCTCTCCCGCCGCTCCCCTCCCCGCCGCCTCCTGCCGTCCCCTCAATTCCTCCCAATCAACCCTCACCGTTTCCCTCAATTTCGGTTCTTCGACGCCCATCAATAACTGCTCCAATTCGACGTGCTGGGAGGGGGAGGTGGTCGAGGTCCAGAGAGGGGAGGCGACGAAGGCGTCGGGGAGGGCTAGGAAGGTGGAGCGGATTAGGGAGGTTAGGGTCCGGTGGAGGGAGGATTGGTAGGCTGTTGGAGCGGGGAGGGGGGAGAGCTGTGTGCGAGTTGAAGGGCGAGAGGTTAGTTCGGTTCGGGTCGGCGATCGGTCGCCTCATCTCACGCGCTCCTGAAAGCAACAGCAACTCACCTCTCCGACCCTTCCCAAGCACGCGCTAACCATTCTAGCCGCCATAGGTTCACTCTGCAAGAATTCTGCTAGGTACTCTTCTACGAGGAAGAGGACGAAAGGGAGTTGCGAAGGGGTGGAGGATTCGATTTGAGTGATGAGGAATCGGAGGAAGGAGGAGTGGGAGAGGAGGGATTCGTCGTAGAGGGAGGAGAGGAGTTGGAGTCTGAGGGTGAGTGCAGGGGGAATGGCAGGATAGGGGCAGGAGCAAGGTTAGCGAAGGAGGAAGAGGAAGAGCGAGGCAGAAGGAAGAAACTCACGTCCAGGAGAACTTGATCGACCAACTTTTCCTTAACTCCTCATCCACCAAAACAGCCTTCTTCCCACCCTCCACTCCTCCCAACATCGTAGCAGTCCCAATCCTCGCTGCCCCCGGCGCTCCCACTCTTGCTCCTCCCGCCGAGTTGGCGTTCGTCAAAGGCGCATCAGCAGCGATCTCGACCAACTGCTTTCGAACGAACTCTTGTACGTGGGAGGTCCATTCGGTAGTGAAGGTGGTGATTACTGTTGAGAGATGCGGAGAGCGCGTGCGGGAGAGGGCTTGCTATAAGTTGGGAAGGAGGGGATGAGAGAGGAAGGGACAGAGGGAAGGCGGAGGGAAAGAAAGGAAGACAGAAGAGGGCACAGAGAGTCAGCAAACCATCCGCGGCGCCCCGTCCCCCATCTCAGCTCAGCTCGGCGCGCCTCCCTCCCTTTCCCATCTCCCTCCCCCAGCCAAAGCATCAAAAACTCACAATCTCTCCCGCTCCACTAGCCCTCACAAACCAAACAGCCCTCTCAACCTCGACCTTCCTACTCCACATCAACTCCAATAAGCCCACCCCTCGGGCCGAATTGGGAATCACGGAATAGAGCTTGGAGAGTGGGATCGCTGGGTTCGCAAGATCTGCTAGCCAGGACTCTCGTCTTGAGTCGGAGAGGGTGTTGCGTTTTGGGAGGCGGAAATTGGGTGGTCTGTGAAGGGGAGGGGAGGGAGGTCAGCTCGGACGCCGAGTGGAGAAAGGGATGGGAGAGGGAGGAACGCACTCGTAGGAGGGTACATTGGATTCTTGTTGCTTCTTGACGGCGCTGGCTAGACGAGCGAGGTTGCCGAGGATGTCGTTGGACTTGAGCTTCTCGTAGATGAGTTGATGGGCCGAGAAGGTTTCCGTCTGGTTTTATTGTGTAGGGAGATGAAAGTAGGGATTAGTCAACTGATTCTCGAGTAGGAGACCCAGCTCTCGACTGCTGTAGCCGAACTCCGGACCCGCCGACGATAGCGAGAGCCGCCAACAACGCACCTGCACGACAGTTCGGCCACTAAACCCGGCTTTGACGGCCTGTTCCGTCAGCTGATCCTCTTCCTGTCCATCGCAAGTCGGATAAAACTGTGGCCAAGCCTGCAATCCCCCTCCTTCCGCTCCCGCTGCTGCTCCGGCCTTGTCCTTTGAGGGCAACCACGGCGCCCTCCAAGAAGGTGGTTGGAGGTGATACCTCGTTAAGCCATTCTGGGAGAGAAGAGAATCGAGCGGAGAAGGGTGAAAAGTGTGCGAAGTGGTAGAAGGAGCGCTGCTACTGCCGCTGTTGGCGCTGGTGGGGAGAGGTCGCTTGGACGAGGTGCGCGACATGGTGTTCTGTAGGTGATTTGAGGATGGAGGCTGGAGAGCCCCCCTTTGAAACGCCGAGCCGAGGGAACGAGAGATGAAAAGCCGAGACGAAACGAAACGAGTGAGAAGCGGGAAGCGAAAGAGACGAAGGGCGCGCCGAAGCTCGCGCTGAGCCCGCTCGAAGTCGAAACGACGGCGAAACGGCTTTCGCTCTTGCTGCATCCTACCAAGTCTCCCCTAGTCTCTTCTTCCTATCGCTCGTTACATATTCCTCTACAGGCTAGCCAGTGGCAGCCTCTCCCTCTCTCTCAGCGCGATGCTCTCGCTCTCGCTCCCCCTCCTCGTCGCTTCCGCCTCCGTCGTCCTCGCCTCTCATGCCCAACCAGGTCCAGGATTGCACCACTTCCACCACAAGCGCATGCTGGACATCTCGGGATTGGACGGCGTCGTTAACCATGAGTGAGTTGGGCTTTTGCTTCAGCAGAAGGACGCACACCGAAGGGAACGAGCGCGCCGACCCAGAGAACTGGGAGAGGAGGAGGAGGACGAGGGAGCACGGCAGGGGTGTACAGAGTGATTTGCTGTGGCACAGGATGCTGCATTTGCTCGCCTTGCTCGTTAGATGCAGCGCATCACACTCGAGAGGCGCGTGCTCGACGCGCTTCGGGCCAGGCTCTCGGAGGTGGTGAGGTTGCTGAGGCTGCAGGGCATTACCCCTTGCACCCATCGTCGCAGGCTGTACTACATCAGAGCTGTCCATCCCTGCTATCCCATCCCACCGCATCACCCTCAAACAGCGCACTGACCCCCCTTCTCCTTCCCGTCTCGTCCTTCCTTCGGCCCACCCAGTTTCCTTAGCAACGACCTCACTCGTTCTTCCTCAAAGTACGCCAAAGGATCCAAAAACTACAAGATCAACTTTGAGTCGTTGCATGGGAATAGTACGGTCAGGAAGAGGCATGAGAGCGTTTTGGAGGTGGCGAGGGAGTTGGAACGCCGAGGGCTGGTTGAGGGCGAGGGTGAGGGTGAGGGGTTGGTCAAGAGGGCGCAGAAGGGTAGTGTAGAGTTGACGGACTACTGTGAGTTGTTGGAATCTCGCTTGCTCTCCTCGAGCGGGGCGGGGGGAGCGCCGAAAAGCCATTGCCGAGCTGACCTTTCTCGCCAACTTGGACAGTCTCGGGAGGTCACGATGCTATGTACTATGGACCTATTGGCGTAGGAACTCCCTTCCAGTCCTTCGACATTGACTTCGACACCGGTTCAGCCGAGTAAGTCTCTGCTTTCCCCTTCTCGGCGCTCTCTTCGGCGCTGACCCTTGGCCTTCCCTTTCCTCCTCCCTTCGCGCGCGCCCATCTCCCGTCCGTCCTCAACCCTTCTACTTCTCTCACTCTACAGCCTCTGGATCCCCTCCCCCACCTCCACCTCCAAGCACACCCATTTTTCCACCTCCGGCTCCTCCTCCATCGAGACCTCCACTGCCGCGTGGGACATCACCTACGGAACTGGTACCTCCCGAGGCTATCTGGCTCGGGATACGATCCAACTGGGCGGCTACAGCATCCCTAAACAGATCTTCGCTCTCGCCGACCAGACGGCTGCGGTCATTGAGGCCCTCCCGTGCGATGGATTGATGGGCCTCGGGTTCTCTACTATTGCTACCAGTGGTGCGCCTACGCCTTTTGAGAACTTGATCTCGCAGGGACAGCTCGGGGCGGGACAGCAGATGGTCGGCGTTTATTTGCAGAGGGCTAGTGATTTGACGAGTAAGAGTTCGGGCACTGTGGGCGGTGGAGAGCTTTGTGTTGGATGTGTTAATAGCGCGAGGTATACCGGGGAGGTGTAAGTTGTTGCTGTTCGTGCGAGAGGAGGACGTGCGGAGCTCGGCGCTGACTCCCTCTCCCTCCCTTTCTTCCTTTCTCCCTTCCCCTCCCTCCCTCTCCCTTCCTACCTCACCCTCTCACCTGCATTCCTCCTCCTCAGCACCTACACCCCGGTCAGCACCCAAGGTTACTGGGAGATCCCCTCCGACGGCATCGCCATCGACGGCACCATCGTCCCCGGCACGTCCTTCAAAGCCGCCATCGACACGGGAACGACACTCATCTACATCCCCCGTACCGCCGCCAAAGCTCTTTACGCTAAGCTTGGTGGAACGGAGAAGGGATCGAGTGGTGAATGGACCGTCCCTTGCGCTGCTACTTTCTCGAGCATTGCGCTCAGCTTTGGGGGGAGGCAGTTTGAGGTGCCGCTCAAAGACGTGTTCTTGGGATGTGAGTACGAGTTGACCTTCGAGCTTTGAGGGAGAGCTGGAAGACCAGGCGGGACTCGGCGCTGACTTCCCATCTCTCCCCTCCCCTCCCTCCCCTTCCTCGCGTCCGACAGACGCCTCGTCCTCCTCGACCGACAAGTGCATCCTCGGTATTTTCGGTATCGATCAATACGACGCCGAGGGCAACACGGTCGCCATCGTTGGCGATTTGTTCTTGAAGGTGAGCTCGGCGAAGGGTTGAGGGACGGCGCGGGTGCTGGACGGCGAGAAGGGGAGGGAGCGCTGACACTGCTCCTACTCTACCGTCTTACATCAAACTTACTCTACCTGCTCATCGAACCCCTCACCGCCCTACCTCGTTCCCTACTCCCCTCGGCAACTGAACAGGCCGTCTACTCCATCTTCTCCTACTCGCAAAACGGCTCCCCCGCCGTCGGGTTCGCCACTTCGATCACCTCGGGAGTCTCATCTACCACCAGCACCACCTCATCCTCTTCATCCTCCTCGTCCTCCTCGGTTTCCGGCTCGCCGGGCACCAACTCCTCCTCCCCTCTCGCCTCTTCCTCCTCCTCGTCGATCGCCAACTACCTCCCCACCGCCGTCGCTCAAGTTACGATCGACCCCGTCGCGAGTGCGAGTGCCTACGTCCCCGTTGAGCAGACGTCTAGCGTTGTTGCGGGCAAGGGAGCGGCAAAGGTCGCGGTGAGCGCCGATGCGGGAGATGTTGGAGGACAGGTGGCGGGGTGAGTTTCTCGTTTCTCGGCACTCGGTTCTCACGGGCGAGCTTTCTGGTGTCGAAGGAGTAAGAGCGAGTTCGCTAACCCCTTTCTCTCTCTCCCCCTTTGCGACCCACCCGAGCAGAGGCTTCACTTTCACCGTCTTTGCCGCCTCAGCCGTCCCCACCGCCGCCGCTACCTCCACCTCCACCACCTCGTCATCCAACTCCAACCAAGCCGACTCAGCCCAAGCCGCCGTCGTCACTCAGACCGAAACCTCCAGCTCGGCCGATGCGGATGCTTCGAGCGTGCAGGCCAATGGAACGGATGGAGAGTCGGCGGCTTCGGGCGCTGAGGGAGTCAAGACGGGAATGAGCGTGGCGCTGCTGGGAGTGGTCGCGGCGGCGATGATGCTGGGAGCGTAGGAACGCTGGTCGTCTCTTCCTCCTCCTTCATCTTCCCTCCTTCCCCCCTCCTACGCTCGCAACCCTCCCCTCGTCTCGCTCTCGCATCCACTCTCTATTTAAACCCATCTCACCACCACACGCACACCTTCAGCCACACCTTCAACCCCCACCGCTCCCTTCGCAATTCGCAACTTTCGCAACCCCTCCCCCCACTTCGTTCACGCTTGGCCTTCCGCCCTCACACACTCTTTTTCTCGTTATCACTATTCGCTCTCTCGCAACACGGACATTTGGCTATCTTTGTCGAGGCTGGTAGACGGGTTCGGTTTGAGAAGCAATCGATCGCCGAGCTCGCCGTTTTCTTGTGAAGAGAGCGAAGATGTGGTGAAACGGCGTCTAAATAGTGGTTCCAAACAATTCACAACTATGCACAATCTTGCCCTGGGTGCACTGCCATAATGCCCTCCTCGACTTGAGAGCGGCGAGCGCTTCGGCAATCAAACGCTCGCCCTCGGGTCCAGCAATTCGAAATGCTCTAGAAGCTCACTTATCCTCGTTGACCACTGAAGAGACGGTCTGCGATGCGCAATGAAGCGAGGGAACGGACGAAGAAGAAAGGGAGAGTCAGCTTCAAAGGTCAATCGAGAGTTAGCCGAGAGCAACGAGCTACACACCTTGAGATGGGCGAGCATCTCGCGCTAAAGCTCGGGTACCTCCTCAAACGTCCAATTGAGGATCTCGAGCGTCGATTTCATCCCTTCGCTGGCCAGCAGGTCGAGAACGAGCAGCTGCTCGACCGAGTACTTCTTGGGCCCGTTGATCGCGGTTCGGAAGGTTGAAGCCCAGTTGTCGTTGATCTTGATATTAGACGCATCCCATGGGTAGGAGCCGATGGCTGCTGTTAAGTCACGACCTGCGAAAAGGAGGAGAAAGGCGGGTCAGTCATCGCCGAGCTCGTGAACGGACGAGTTCTCGGGCGCCGAAGCGAGCGAAGGGTCTACGAAGCTCAACCTACGAATGAGTGATTTCCTGTCCGAAGCGGGATCGACTCCATGCAGGATCACAAAGGCCTTTGCCATCCCCGTCGCCTTGACCTTGGCTGAGCCGCGAGCCTCAAAGTCTTTCAACGACGGCATCACGGCGCTGGGGTCCTGATTGCGGTAGTCCTCAAGAGTCACCAGCTCGCCGCGAGAGAACTGGAGTCGTTGGCGGAGCGTAGGCTTGTCGCGATGCCAGTCCAGGTAGATGTGGAGGACATGCGAGTGATTCCTCGAGGTCGGGTGGCCAAGGTGGAAGGCGGACCGCAAAACGACGTACCGAGCTCTGTGACCATCTCGTTGGAGAACCCCTCTAGCTCGGGTACGAGAGCGGCCTCCTTGGGGTTGGCGAGAGCTCGCTCATCGAGCGCCGAGAAGGCCTTTCGGTGCGCCTTGCAAGCGATCTTGTGGTGCTTCCAATCCTATCGCTGCAGATGAAAGTGGTCAGCACGCGTTCGTGGGCCCGGAGGGACGCTCTCTAGTAATGAGCGACTCGGCTCGAAAGGATGACGGTGGAGGGGAGGGCCTACCTGGTGCTCTGCGTTAAGAGTGAAGTGGAAGGCGCGACGCGCTTCGAGGATTAGAGCGTGAGCAGAAGAAGGGCTCGACGAGCTACAGGAGCATCTCGGTGAGCTTTAAGTGTTACCAAAACCCTCCTGCTCGGCCCTGCGCTGTTCAGCGGAGTGGGAAGCCCCTGAGAAGCGGCCTTGTTCGCATTGGATCCGACTCTGGTGGCTTGAAGACTCTCGAGTTGATCTAGAAAGCACAGCTCGATGTACTGGCTGACTTCGCGTGTCGAGACGAGTAAGCACGGCAGAGGATGGCTCTTCGGCGCTCCCGCCGAGCCTTCGCCGAGAGCAGGTAGAGCGAGGCTTAGAAATGTGTGAATGGCGATTGGCATAATACATGATGGTTTATGAAAGGGTAGATGACCGCGAACCGTGTAGGTTGGGGGGGTGCTGAACACCGAGCGCCTCTCGAGTCGGGAGGACCTTAGGATTGGCGTTGGGCGAAGAAGGCGTTTAGACGCAGGCGATCCACCAATCTGTAGATTCAGAAATAGATCAACTCAAGTGCTCGTCGTAGCAGAAAGAACAGCATCCTGCGAACTCACGTCGGCTCGGCGCCCTCCTCCGAAGCGGGAGGCTTCCTGCCTTGAGGCCGCTGCGAAGCCCGCGAAGGATGAACACTGCTGTCGAAACATTCGAATCGACGGTTTTCTTCTGTACAGTGAGTCAAGCTCGTCAGCGCGTTGCTCCTCAAGCTCGGCGCCGCTCTCAGCGACTTACCCCTCGCTTTGTCGAGTCGCGCGCGAATGGCCTACGCCGCCTCCTCGAAGTGACGTTCTCTTGCGTCCAGCTCCTCTTGGGTAGCTTTCTGCAGAGCCTCCAGCGTCTGAATCCGCTCGTTTCTCGCAGTGAGCTCTCGCTCGGCGATGGCGAGGTCCGCTTTCAGCGACAAATTCTGCTCGAGGAGCTTCGTAAGGAGGAATGAGTCAGTAAAGCAAGGTCACGGGTCATCAGAGCCAACAACTCACGCTCTGGCAGCCCGCGAGTCGATCGCCTGCAAGTTGTCGTTAGTCATGGCGTTTGTTGAGAGGTAGAGGTATCGAGAGAGGATAGCAGACCAGTAGGGTAATCACTAGTACTGAGAATGCTTCCTTGCTGAACGGCGAAAGCGAGGATTGAAAGCGAGGAGGTTGAAGAGGAGCGTTTCGCGAGTCTCGATCGAGAGCTTGAGAGGCGTTTCCGGGGAAAGTCTCGCAGTTCCTCTCGAATGCGAATGCAATGTACTTCTTAAATCTCTTTGCACGCAGCTCACGAAGAGGAAGGGAGGAATCACACATCGGTAAAATAAGCCTTCGCGTCCGCCGAGGGGACGGCGAGCAGCGAAAGGGGGAGGTATCGAAGGGTTGTAGGGTTGCTGTAACGAATGGGGTTGCGGATTGAAGGAGAGTGACGAATGATGGAGGTGTAGGTCGTGATGCGAGAGCTCTAAGACCGTGCGCCTCCGCCGGCGAAGAAAGAGCCGGGGCGAGAGAAGAAGGTGCTTGATCGCTTGGCGTCGACGGAGCTGTAGATGAGTAGGGAAAGGGCAGTGAAGTCAGCTTCGAGTGTACAGGGGTCGAAGCGTAAGACTAAAACTCACGTCGGCTCGGCGGCCTCTCCTCCACCTCGCAATGGCTTGGCAATGCGACCAAAGTTGAGGTTGCTGTTGACGTTCGAAGTGTTCTTGTTTTGTTCTGTGAGGTAGAGAAGCGGGTCAGCATCCCATCTTCACTCCATCGACCTCGACGAGGACTCACCCCTCGCCTGATCCAGTCGCTCGCGAACCGACTGCAAACGCTCCTCGAACTTGAGGTTCTGCACGTTGAGCTTCTCTTGAGCGTCTTGCAGAAGAGCCTCGAGGTTCTGGATCCGTTCGTTGCGAGCGATGAGCTTCCTCTCGGCGATGGCGACGTCCTTCTTGAGCGACGAGTTCTGCTCAACGAGCTGTTGAAACGGAGCAGAATTAGCGCGATGCGTCGGAATGGAGTGGGAACAGCGGCAGATCATTCACCTGCTTCTGAACGAGGGTGAGCTGGTCGAGGTTGCGCGTGAGGAAGTCCATCTTGCGCTGCTGAGCCTTCGAGTTGGAGTTCTTGAGCACGTTCTTGTACTGCTCTTGAGTCTCATCGAGCGAAATCTCGAGTTCGACGACCTGTAGCAATGCGCGAAAACGAAGCGTCAGCGTTCTGCTCGGCTCGACCTCGCCGAACACCTCGTCCTGCAACGCACCTTCTCGCATCGGTTCTGAAGATCGCGCATGAGACTCTTCTTCATGGTGTCAAACTCGGCGAGCTGAGCGGCCATGGTCTTGCGAACGCGCTCCATGTCCTTTGCGCTCTCGGCGAGGCTCTTGCCGCCTTCGATGCCGGCGGCGGTGATCTTGAAGGCGCGCTGTGAACGAGAAAGGAAGAAGTTAGCTCGGAGAAGGAAGAACGAGATACAAGGCTGGTCCTCGCTGCTTGAGCATGAGCAGGGCGAGAGGGAGTGGGAGAAGGAGGGAAGTGGGGAGCCCAAGCTGCAAGGATAAGGGACAAAGACCCACCTCGAGCTCGGCATGGTTGCCTCTGAGCGTATCAAGAGTAGCAGTAACGCTCTTGTTCTCCTGGGCCTTGAGCTCGAGCTGTTGCTTGAGATCGCTGGCGTCGTTGAGCGCCGCCTCGAGCTTCATGGCGTACTGAGCCTCGAGCTTGTTCTGTTATAAGGGGACGAGAATCAGTAGGAGACTTTGAGAGAGAAAGAGGCGAGCGAAACCTACCTTGATATCCTGAACGTTGGCCGAGAGATCCGTGTCGGCGCGCTCGTCGTCCTGAATCGTCTTGTCTGCGAGTGCGAGAATGCGAGAAACAGAGTCAGCGCAGAACTCTTCATCATCGCACTCCAACCGCAGCCCAACTCACCCAACAGCTCCTCATACTCCGACTCCAGCGTCGCGAGCCTCTGCTCCAACTCATCCTTCCTCCTCGTGAGAATCTCATTCTCCTCGTTAACCTGCTTGCTCTTATCCTGCTGCTCGCGGACGAGAATTTGGCTCTCCTCGAGTTGACGACGAAGGAGGGCCAGGTCCTCTTGCGAGAGAGCGCGGTCGGCAGAGACGGCGTCGTCGAGACGGGCGAGGGAGGCGCGGATCTCGGCTTCCTTCTCGGACATTCCTCCCTGTGTGAGGAGAGAAGGTTAACGTTGAAGAGGAGGAAGAAGGTGAAGGCGAGACGAACGGTGTCGAGACCGGCCATCATGGCAGCCATCTTCTCGGCCTTCTTCTTGTCCTTGCCCTCCTGCGAGACGCTCTTCTGCGACAGCTTGAGGTCGTTCATCGTTTTCTGTGAAACGAGAAGAGATGTCAGCTCGTCATCCCTCGAAGTATCGAACGCGGGCTCAGAGCAAAAACTGACCCTCATCTCCTCCAACTCTCCCGCCAAATCCGAGTTCTGCTCCCTCATCGCATCGGTAGTGATAGCGGCCTCCTTGCTCTCATACACCAACCGCTCGAGTTGAAGTCGCAAGTCCGAGAGCTCCCCCGTCATACTCTTGTTCTCGTTCGACGCCGAGGACTCCGAATCCTTGAGAGCGGCGACTTCGTCTCGGAGCTCGCGGATGAGCTTCTCTTGGTCGATGACTTGGGATTCCTGTTTGATGAAGGGGAGGACGGAGATCAGCGAGAGCTCAAAGGGAATGGAGAGGGAGCGAAGGCGAAAGGGAACGGAGGAGAAGGGGAAGACGAAGAACGAGAAACTCACCGCCTTAGCCAACTGATCCCCCAAATCATTCTCCCTCCTCAACCACTCCTCCCTCTCATCCCTCTCCACACTAGGGGTCATCGGCCTCGAAACCTCTCCCTCTCCCACCCTCTCCAAAGCGGGTACCCTCGGCGTGCTCGACCCACTCCCCTGCGCCTTAGGCGGTAACGGCGGCGGGGTAGCCGTACCTCCCGGCCCGACAAGTTTCTCCAACTCCCCCGGAGCAAGTCCCAAAGCTCTCTCCATCGTCGCCCATTGCTCCTTATCCACGCTGCCCCCCGTGCGCCAGATGCCCACCTCCTGCTCCAGAAGCCCAATATAAGCGCCAGCGTTGGCATGATCCCTCTGCGCCTTCTTGAGAAGAGCTTTGAGTTCGGCTGGACTAAGTTCGGCGTTAACGCGAGCTTTGTTCTTGATGGATTTGGCGCGCATTCCGAATCGAAGGGTTGAGAGAGTTTCGGATTCGTTGTAGGAGGAAGGGGAACAGTTGATGATTAGAGTGGTACGAGAGTTTCCTCCGAGGGATTCTTGGAGAATTCGAGTGAGTTTCGAGTCGCGGTAGGGGATGTGGGAGGACTGCGAAGCAAGCGCCGAGGTCAGTGAGGGCTCTCGTCGGGGGAAGAGAAGAGCAAGAAAGAACTCACTTTGCCATCCGTCAAAGCGTTAATGACCATTCCGAGTGCACTCAAACTCTTGTTGATCTTCTTGGCCTCCTCGAGCGTCTGACCCGTCGCTCCCGTCTTGCCAATCTTCTCGGATCCAGCCAAATCGACGAGATAGAGCGTTCCGGTCTTCTGCGTTCCCGTCTCGGTGTGTCGTGCTTGGACGGTGATGACGAAGACGGAGTGGGAACGAGAGGACTCGGCGTTCATGTCTGATCGGCGACGAGGGATGGGGAGGTCGCGAGAAGTAGGCGAAGAGGTGGCGAGGAAGGAGGGAGAAGGGAGCAGATAGAGAAGATAGGGAGACGCAAGAAGATTAGCAAGCGCCTCAAAGCAAGCAGCAGGAGGAACCGAACTCACTCGTCGCCGAAACAGCCCTCGCGTTTCCTCCCTGCCTCATAATCTCGTACACCTCCAGCGAACTCGAGACGTAGAAATCGGTAAGATCCTTGACATAAACACCTCGAGCCTTATCCTCATGCACCGGAAGGTTGTCGTTTTGAGCTATTGGGACGAGGGAGGGGGCGCCGAGGGTCAGCGGTGCTCGTCAGGGATGGGCGAGAGATAAGACATACGAGCCAAAAGATCGCGAATGCGCTCCATGTAGATCTCCATGTAGGAGACTTTGACGAGGTACTCGATGTTGGGAGGGGAGGCCATGATGGAAGCGAAGATCTGCTCCGTGATGCGAGGGATGATTCCCTTGAGCTCGTTGTTGTCGATGTCGGGTCCCTATCACCGTCAGAAAATGATCAGCAACGAAGAGCGAAGACGGGGAGGACGGGAAGCTCGGCACTCACCATCATCGTATGCGACTTTCCGGATCCAGTTTGCCCGTAGGCGAAGACGGTTCCGTTGTAGCCGTTCATGACATCTTGGATTATCGGGGATGAAAGGGAGGCAGATCAGCACTTTAGCTCCAACTACGCGTCGAGCTATTCCGCGAACCCTCAACCCGCGCCGAACTCCGCTCCAACAGCAACCAGCACCTCAAGAATCAGACAGAAATTGATCACAAAGCCTTCCGCACGACATTCAAGTCAACTCGGAGGTTGGTGGTGAAAAGTGTCTTCCTTTGTAGGCGTGCGGTCGAGTCGGCCCCTGCTCGGCGGTCGCTTCCATCCCTCCCAGTCTCCAGCAAAGCACGTCCAAACTCACCATCAACAATCCCTCTCACACCATACTCAAACACCTCCTCCTGCTTAGTATCCATCTGAAAGGCCCTATCAAAGGTGAATCCTTGCGAATCGGGCCCCTTCATCGACTCTTGACCCTTCATTTTGACGGTAGTTCCCTCAGCGTCGATAGAAACGATAGACTCTCCTCCCGTTTCTTTGAGCTCGAGAGCGTTGGGCGGTCGGAATCTGTAGTCAAGTGGGCGTGAGCGGGACGAGCTCTTAAGGACGCGTGGAGCTGGAGCTGACGGCTACGTACCGACAGACGACTTTAATGTTGTTCGACTGTGGATGCCAGGAGATTAGCTTGAGATAGAGAGCCACAGCTTAGAGGGAGGAACGTACCATCTTGCTAGAGCTGAAGAGCTAAGCGCTCGAGTCTGGCGTGCGAGGATGGGGAGGCGAGCAACGCGCTGTTGCTTGCGATGTAGTAGAGTCTACGACAGCCGCAGGAGAGGGATGCGGAGCTCGAGATGTAGTCGAATATGCCTTGTCTAGCTGTAAGAAGAGAGAGAAAGCGACGAGAAAGGGAAGTTGAGAGCTCTGGACGAGCGAGGAGGGTCGTGCGGGTCGGCCTCTGTTGCGCTGTAGGCCGATGGCGTGTGCTGTCCTCTAGACCGAGCTGTAGCCGAGCAGTCCTTTAAGCCGAATCGACGGGCGAGAAACGAGCGAGGAAGAGTTGAAGCGAAAGGCGAGAGCTCAAGCTGGCTTCAGCCAACAAGTATAGCTACGAGAGGGAACACCTCCTTTCGGCTCGGGTCGAGCTGCTTAAAGGCTGCTGTAGCAAATTAGTACTCTGCTAGTCAACTTGGCCCTTTTTTGATACACTCTGAAAGCTGGTTGACTACAGCTTGCCTTGGTCGAGGCCTCGAGTCCTCCCCTTCGCGCCTCTGCTCTCTTCTTCCTCCCGCTCTCTCTCGTCTCTGGCCTCGGCTTTCGATTTTACTACAGCAAAGCTGGCTTCTTCAAGCCTAGCACCCACCTAAGGCGCCCATGCTCTTTTTCAGCGCAAACCCAGAGGTGAGCCTCCCTCATCTCTCGCTTCTCCCACCTCGCTCGAAGCAGCGAAACGACACTAGCCTCGAGTGACCGTCACGACATGCTGTGCGTGATTCGGAGCAGTGGTGGGGGATAGTTACCAGCGTGTACAGCCCATTGCAGTCGACTACAGGCCTTCAAGCGCGACGGCTGAGCTTGTTGCGCCTTCCGCTCCCCGCACTCGTCCCGAGCCGACTTTTGACCATCGCTGACCCTTTTGCCTCGATGTACTACACTACAGACGCTAGATACGTGGAAAGCGCACTATCGACACAAGCTCGCCCTACTTCTCGTCATCTACCTCGTCCTCCCCGTCGCCAAGGATAACCTCGCTCCTTCCGAGAGCACAATCAGCTCGACCGTTTCGCCTACATCTCAACACCACCTTCCGCTGCAGCAGAGCAGTATCACCGAAGTCGTCACTCCCGATGCTGCTGCTTCCTCACCTTCCCCTCTGACGCCAAGATACGAGCACGGTTCGGCCTCTTCGTCGTCGGAGCTGGAACGCAGACAAGCCAAGGCTGGGGAGCAGGAGGACGAGGAGACTACTACGCGCAAAGCCATGCCCGTGAAAGGCTCGACTAGCAGAGACTCCAACTCGTCGTCCAGCTGGTCCGCTACGCCTCCCATTTCGCCGCCTCCTCCCAAGCCTCAGCAGTCGGGAGTCGCCGATCCTTCGGCGGAGGAAGCAGTCAACGACGATTTCAAGCCATCAGACTCTCAACGCACCCCTCAATCCGACTTCACTCGCCAATCCCGTCCCTCTCCCCTCTCGCTCGCCTCCCCTCCACCCAACTCCGAGCTCGCCGACGCGTTCGAAGAGTTCTCGCTATTCCTTCTTTCAACCCTGCACGACCTTCTCACTACTCTTCTCGAATGGCGACCCTCTCCCTTCCACCTCTTCGCCTTCCTCATGCACCTTCTCTGCTTTATCCAACTCGTCGCTCTCCTGGTGGAGGATTCAATAGTGAGGACAACGATGGCCGATCCATTACCCAAAGAGTTACCGAGGGGTAGTACCTGGGGCAAGAGGTTTAGTCGATGGAATTGGAGAGGAAGGCAGTTGCTGAGGAGGTATAAAGGCGCTATGGGGACTTTGGGTGTGTGCGCCGTCGTTTGTGCATGGATTGGTTGGGAGGCGGTTATGGGGAATCAGGTGGTAAAGGAGCCAGGGTGGAATGATGTGCCTGCGGCGAGATGGGTTAGTGGGATGACGAAGGAGGTCGTGGAGGGCGAGGGGAGGAGATGCCCGTTCAGGCTCGTGGTGGTCATTGAGGTGAGCGTCGGATCTCTTTCGCCTCGTGCACTGTAGTACTGATTCCGTGCTTCTTCATACAGACCCTCGCTGCCCTCCTTTCGCTCATCCAACCCCTCAAGCACCTCCTCCCGACGTCCATCCTCCCTCCGACGCTGCCCCCTCCCGCCCTCCTCTTCCCCAGCAGCACGCCCCCCTCTCACACTCCAACACCGCGAATCCTCTCCCCCGCTCTCACTCCCTCCCCCTCCACACCCACCTCCCCCTCTTCCTCCTCCCCTCCCTCCCCCTCTCGCTCCCCCGGCGCCTTCTTCACCTTCCCCTCCCCACCCCCACCTCTCGCACTCGACACCCACTGGCTCCTCCTGCACCTCGACTCTCTCCTCCAATCTTTCCTCTCTCTCTTCCAATTCGCTCTTCTCCTTCCCCTCCTCCCGAGATCGACTTACTCTCTCTTCCATCCTGCGCCACATATCCTCCTGCTCTCTATTCGCGGGAGGTTGATTGCTATTGGGAAGACGAGGGATAAGATGAGGAGGACGGTCGAGTGTTTGAGGGTTGTTTTTGATGAGTTTCCAGAGGTGGAGGGCGGCGAGGCAGCGGTGGGGGAAGCGAAGGAGAGGGAGGAGGAAGCGGAAGAGGATTGGGTTTGCACGATTTGCTTCGAGGGGATGGAGGAGGAGGAGAATTCGCTTGCCGCTGCTGGAGCGGGCGGAAGTGGACTCAACTCGCCGTCGCCTTCGGGATCGAATTCGCCTGCGCTGCTCGGCGGAGGGGAGGGAACACCATCCAAGGCCAAGAGGACGATGAAAGCGCGTTGTCGTCTACCATGCTCTCATCGCTGTAGGTTCTCCCCTCTCCCTTCCTCCTTCCCGCCGCGCCGCGCTGACCCTCCGTCCTCCCTCCAACGAACAGACCACGCCGGTTGCCTCACCACCTGGCTCCAATACCAATCCTGGTGTCCCTCCTGCCACACCGCCATCACCTCCAAACGTTCCGACGTCGCTGCACCCGCTACTTCTCTCGCTCCTCTCTTTCCTCAACAACCCGCCGAGGTGGATATGAGCGACATTTATCCTGGGAATAGAGGGGGAGGGAGGAGGAGGACAGTTAGTGATGAGTAGTTTGTAGGGGGGTTTTCGAGTCGTATTCTGTGTGTTGTGCTATAGTATGTCCCCCGCCTTTGATTTTTGGGCAGTCTTTTTCGGTCGTGGGTCGGCCGAGTGTCAGGTGGGGCCCGACTCGCGACGTCCAGCTCGTTTCTTTCTCTCCTGCGCTTCACTCTGCTTCTTCTCATGATGACTCTCACCTACCTCGTCATCGGTGCCAACCGTGGATTGGGACTCGAGTTCGTTAAGCAGCTGGTGAGCCTTCCCTCGAGCCTTTGACGAGCGATAAGAACTGACAATCCCCTCCCTGCAGTCCGAGAAGGAGGGATGCAAAGTGCTCGCGACTGCTCGAGATCTCAGAGCTGCTGGCGAGTTGCAGGCGCTCGCTAAAAAGGCTGGAAGCGACAAGGTGCAGCTGTTCGAGCTGGACTTCACTTCGGAGGAATCCCTCGCTGTGAGTGAGACCCTTCTTCCTCTCGTTTCGCTCTGCTGACGTCCACGATCGACTCTGTAACAGTCCCTCACACCCTCTCTACCTCCCTTTAACCGCCTCCTCATCAACGCCGGCACCAACTCTCTCCGCGATCCCCTCCTCACTTCCTCGCTCGACATGCCTTCCGACCTACTCAAGACTTTCGAGATCAACGTCCTTGGTCCTCTCAAGACTGTCAGAGCTTTGGTACCGGTGATGAAGGACGCCAACGTGGAGGGAGGAGAGAAGGAGGGGAAGAAGGTAATGCTCATGAGCTCCGAGTTGGCGAGCATTGAGAGGATCGACATTAAGGGAACCAACAGCCCTAGCTACTCGGTGTCAAAGGTGACCTGTTTATCTTTTTTTTTCTTTTTTCTTGAGCTCGAGGTCCCACGAACTGACGCCACTCCCCTCCCAGACCGCTCTCAACATGCTCGGCGCGAAGCTCGCTCTCGAGCTCACTCCCCTCGACATCGACCTCGTTATCATGCACCCCGGATGGGTCAAGACGGTGAGTCACATCCTTGGCCTCCCTGCCTCCCTCTCCTCTCCCTTCCTTCTTGTTCCCCTCCCCGAGAGCCGAACTGATCTTCCCCTTTCGGCGCAGGACATGGGCGGCGAGTTTGCGCCACTCGAGCCCGCGCAGAGCATCGCGGGTATGCTCAGTACACTTGAGAGTGCGCATACGGGCTCCTTCATGGGCTGGGACGGCAAGGTCACTCCTTGGTGAGGAAGGGAGGTCTCGATACGAGCGCAGAGCTCGAGCCGAGCCTCGGGTTAAGATATTGAAGAGCAAGTAGCTTGCTTTGTAAGCTATTGGTGACGCTTCAGCTGCAATTTTGTAACCCTTTGCACTTTGATTCGGCCGTCTCGCTCTTTCTAGCGAAGACCCCACCGAGCTCCGAGAAACGAGAGCGCCGATCTCATCTGCCTCTTGCCCCACCTCTCTTTCCCTTCGACTTCTCACTGCTCGTTTTTTGTCCTTTCTGCTCCTCTCTCGACCTCCAAGGAAACTCGGCTCTTTCAACTCTCTCAACAAGCTCTCTCTCTCCACCTGCACCTCATCAGCCGTTCCCGGCTCCCTTCCAAGCCATGAAATCGACGACCATCGGCACTCCCAGCGCGGCCAACGAGGCGATCGGAGGGGTTCCACAGTTCTATTACTACGATTTTGCCTCGAAAGGACGTGGAGAGGTGGGTTGATCGCTTACATGCTCTCGATTCGCTGCTAACCTCTCCAACGCTCGAATAGGTCATCCGTCTCTTCTTCGAAGATGCAGGCATCTCCTTCGTCGACAACCGCTTTTCGTTTGACGAATACAACAATAAGACGGTGGAGGAGCGCGCAGCTGTCAAGTGAGCTCAGTCTCGAGCCTTTCGCCGGGAAAGCCGAGCGAGCTGACCTCGTCCTCTCCTTGCAGCCCCGCCGGCTCGCTCCCTTACATCGACCTCAACGGAAAGCTTCTCACTCAAAGCTACCCTATCCTCCGCTACCTCGCCCGTCAACTCGGCAAGTACGACGGCAAGACGAGCGAGGAGAAGTATTTCGCCGATGTGAGTCGTTCACCGTTCCGCCTTGCTCACGACGCTGATACCGATCTCGCCGCCCTCGACAGGTCCTCTGCGATCAAGCTCTCGACTGGCGTACCCGCTTCGTCGATGGCGCTTTTGCTACGACCAAGGAAGGCCTCAACCCCGCGAACGATTCCTCGGCGTTCGACCACCACAAGGACTATTTGATGCCTAGTGAGCTTTTGGGCTGATCGAGCTGGCATAAAGCTAACCTTTCTCCTACAGAGTACGTCCGTGGAATCGAGAAGCACCTCGCCGAGTCGCCCTTCACGAAAGCCGGTCCCTTCGTTCTCGGCGCCGAGATCAGCTGTTCGTCCTGCTTTCCTCTCGAATTCGCTCTTCTTACAAACTAAAATTCATGCTGCTTCTCTGCAGACGCCGACTTCGTCCTTTACCAAATCTACCACGACGAGCGCGAACTCGGCGGACCCGTCACCGAGCTGCTCGAGAAGGAGGCTCCTACGCTCAAGAAGCTCGTCGAGGCCGTGGAGGCGAGGCCTAGGATCACCGAGTACTTCAAGAGTGATAGGTGAGCTGAGAAGATGGTGCAGCGCCGGTGCAAGCGCCTTCGCTGACCCCCTTCACCGAGCAGGTACTTCGGCTGAGCTCGCTTCTCTCTTGAGACATCACCGCTTGTAGTTTACTCTGAATACGTAAATGGGAACAAAACATTTGAGTGCGCTTCACGCTCTGACAGAGCGTGCTTCCGCCTTCTTCACGGCTCGCGAGGGCCGCCCATCTCTCGACCGAGCAGACGGAGTACAGTCAATCGTGTATGTTTTGCTTCAGACTTAGAATCGGACGGATCATCTACAACTCGTCCTTGTTTCCCATGCCAACCTCGACCTTATCCTTGCCTCCCGCCTCGCCGTCGGTCGGCTCGCCTCCATTTCGGCCGCGCCTCTCCTTCTTCTCCAAATCAGCAGCGAAGAGGGCGGCTCCTACAGCGCTAGTGAAGCTGAATAGAGTGCCGACGACAGGAACGAGTGAGAGGGCGACAGAAGCGGCTCCGAGACTGGGCAAGGAGGAGTGGTCAGCGAGCGAAGGGAGAAGCGAGAACGAGGTCACGCACGAGGTGTAGGCTCCACGACGCTGCTTGATGAATTGCTGCTTGGCTTGCTTGTCCATACCCTTGAGCTGAAAGTAGCGGTCGTGGTGGTGGCTGTGGAGGAAGAGCAGTGAGCGAGAGTCGGCGAGGGGAAGACCTTCACAACTCACGGGCCAGCTGATTGTCCGTTGAGGAAGAGGAATACGGCCGTTCCGACTCCGGGAATGAAGTTGAGGGGCAGAGTGACGAGGTAGCGGACGAGACCCTCGGTCGAGAACTTGCTTGTGACGGGCTTGAGGAGACTTGCGCCGAGAACGGTTCCTCCTCCTCGGCCGCTCTTGAGGGTGCGACCGCGCTCAACGAGGTCTCCATAGCCTTTCTGCACGAGGACGGCGTCGAAGATCTTCTCGGTGGCTCCAGAGACGAGGAGAGACTTGATGAGGAACAGGGTGATTACGTAGGATTCGGCGAGGACGAGGGGGATGGCGGCGATGAAGGCGAGAGGACCTGAGACAAAGGCCAAGACGCCGACTTGAGGCAAGTAGGTGAAGAGGAACATGGCGATGGTGATGCCGATACTCCAGAGCGCGCTCTTGTACACGACGGGGTAGACTCCCTCGAGGAGCTTGGGGTTTCTCCCAAAGTAGGCGATTCCGTAGCTGCGGCGAGGTTGTGAGCGGGGCAGCAGCATGATATCAAAATGAGAAACTCACAGAGGGTACAGATACGCCCCCGAGCTGAGCGCCTCTCCAGTGATGCTCGAGATGGCGGTGATGTCGTCCTTTGCGAGCTTCGTAGCCTTGTTCAACTCGCTCTTGGCCACACGCTGTACGAGTCCAGGCTTGCTGTCGTCGGTGTTGGTGCTGTTAGTGCTGGCCATGGTTTTTGTCGTTTGAGCAGCGAGTGGTTTGAAGCCAAGAGGCGATTCGCACCGCGCGCCGTCGTCATTCTCGGTCGATCGGAACAAGGGGTCAATCTCCTCAGGTGCAGCTCCGTTTGCACCGAGATTGTTCAGAGAAGTGTTCTGTACTGCTCTGTAGTCTTACAGGCCTTCCTACATCACCATCGCTGATCCCCACCTCGAGGGCCTTCGACGTCTCGAACCCTCCCACCTCTCTCCCTGCTACGCTTCACTTCTCATCGCAATGTGAGCGCTCTTCTCCCTCGTTTCTTCAACGTTTGCTCACCTATAGACCTACAGGGCTCCTATCGAAGTTGGACAGACTATTCCCGAGGGGTAAGCATCTGCTACACGTCGAGCTTCATCGAACGCCAGCCCCTCCATCGAATTCGCCCTGTTCTTTCGCGGCAGGGGCGGCGTGTGCAAGCAGGAGCTCGAGAAAGCTCGCATTTTACGCTACTGACCATCCTGTATTGTAGAACTTTCGCCTACGTCGAGTACAGCCCCGAGCTCGAGGATCCCAGCGTGTGCGGCAAGCCTGGACAGATTAAGACCAGCCAGTGGGCCGGCAAGAAGGTGGTCGTCTTCGGAGTCCCTGGAGGTATGTACCACTTCATCTGCAGGTCGTCCCGACGCCAGAAACGCTTCTCAGCCGGACGAAACGCATTACTAACCCTCCGGCTCGGTCTCGCCCCGTAACCCTCTAGCCTTCACCCCTACCTGCTCGGGTGAGTGTTTGCATGCTACTGTTACTCGAATGCATACTGACCGGCGATCCTCCGCTCTCAACAGAGAACCACCTTCCTCCTTACGTCCAGGCTTACGACCAGTTCAAGGCCAAGGGAGTCGACGCCATTTATTGCATCGCCTCCAACGACGTCTTCGTTAGTGAGTTACTCGAATTTGATGTAGCAGAGCGAGCTCAGCGAGCTGTCGTCGAAGAACGAACTCGCCGAGCTGAGCACGAACCCGCCGAGCTAACTCTTTCCCTCGACAGTGTCGGCCTGGGGACGCGCCCTCCACACCACCGACAAGGTCACCACCATCGCTGACTCGTCCCTCGCCTGGCTCAAGGCCGCTGGACTCACCCAGGACCGTGAGTTGCGACGATACGAGTCTCGGCCGAACTCTCCGTCGCTGACCTTCGTCCGCCTCCAGTCTCTCACGTCGGTTTCGGAGAGCGCTCCGCCCGCTTCGCCGCCATCATCGATGACCTCAAGGTTACCTACATCGGTATCGAGTCGGGAGGAGGAGTCAGCGCCTCGGGCGCCGACGCCGTTCTCGCCAAGCTCTAGAGCATTCGTCTTTCGTATATTCGACCGCTCACGGCTTTGATTTAGTTGAAACAAAGGCTTGTTAAGTACATTGATATCAGAAGGAAACGTCGGAGAGCACGCCCGAGTCGCGAACGTCGAGATCTACCAACCCTCGTTGCCGGTCTTGCTATCCCTGAGCTTACGCTCGCTATCCCTCCGACTAAGCAGCGACAGCTCATCGTACCTCGGCGCCGCTTCATCCTCCTCATCATCCTCCCGCTCATCAAATCGCTCCCCATACCTCTTCTCATCCGCCCTCTGGGTCGCCTCCAACCTCGCAATCCTCGCAATCTCCTCGTCCGCTTCCCTCTCCTTCTCCTCGATCCTCCGCGCCCTCCTCCGCTCCTCATCATCGGCCTTCTCTTCCTTCGACGCCGGACCATCCTGCCAACTCCTCCCCTCCGCCGGCTTAAACTTGAGCTCCTGCTCCCCCCTCGTCCTCCACTTCCTCTCCTCCTCCTCATCTGACAAATTGGCGAAATCTCCTTGCGCGTCAACGCCATCCATCGCTGCTTCGGCTAAACTGACGTTGAGGACCTCGAATTCGGCTCCTTCTCCCTTCTCGACGCGACGGGCGTTGGATTCGGCGAGGATGATGGGGTAGAGTCGCCGGGCGCGGAGGTAGCAGATGAAGAGGGAGATGGTGGTGGCGATGACGACGCCGATAGTGACGGCCCAATTGATAAGAGATTGCTCCTGCGAATGGAAGAGGTCAGCGAGCTTCGCCTTGAGAGCTGAACGGACTCACGCTCAGCTGCTCGGGCGTCGCATTTCCATGAACTCGGCCGACCGCTACGCCGAGATAGACGAAGGCGAATCCCTTGGGCATGGAGAGGAGGACGGCAATCATGTAGACCCAAAGGGGCATGCCAACGGTCGACTGAAGAGCGGTGATGACGTGACCTGGAATTCAGAAGGTCAGCGCCGAACGAGCCGCTTCAACGTCCTTACTCACCTGGGATCGCCGAGTACCGGATGAGAGTCACCATAAAAACTCCTCCTTGTCCCATCAGCCGGGCGAGACAGGCATAGTAGATATTCTGCTCCTCGATTCTGCGAAAGGCGAGCGCCGAACGAGGGCGGCGAGGTCAATCAGCTCTCAGAATCCTACGTCGGCCAAGTTGGAGGGGTGGAGAGACGGATAGCTGCGGGAAAGTCAGCAGGAGAGGGAGATAAACTCACTCGTGAGCCTTCTCGGTGAAGTAGTAGCGGAAAACGACGTAACACATCATCTCGCCGACGAAGGTGCCCGCCGTTGCGATTCCAAATCCAATCCACGGTCCCCAGAATATCCCGATCTGGCGAAGGATTACATTACATCAGCGCCTGCTCTTCCCACCTCACTGGCGAGGCCGAACCGATCCAGCGCCGAAAAACGGCGACCACCGCGCAGAAGGAGGAAAGGAGAGGCTCACAAGCATTAGAATGATCTCATGGCCTCCCTATACGCCGTCAAATTATCGTCAGCGCTGTTCGGGAGCTTTTGAGCTTGGTTCGACGTTCGCTGCCTCCGGCCGGTCGAGGGGTCGGCGAGAAGCTCACCAGCGGAGGAATAGAAAGGACGACGAGGAAGGCGATGGGTACGAGCCATGTACAGCTTGTTGCGACGATTTCCTCCTATGAGTCGAGAGAGGAAAGAGAGGTCAGCAAATCCGCCCTCTCCTTTCTTTGCGAGCGCTTGAGTCTCGGTGCCGAATCGAGGTGAGAGGGCTCGTCTTTCGGCTCACCTTGTGCGGCTGAAGCCAGTTGATGATGCTCTCGCGGTACAACGCAGCGAGAATCATGATGGCGATGAGGGCGAGTAGCAGCGCCCAGTACACTGCAGACGGACAGTCAGCTTGCGAAAGCTCTCCGAGCTCTGGGAAAAACCCCTTCTCTGCATTCCTAAAGCCCTCTGCTACCGTTTACAGCGCTTCGACTTACCCCAATACTTCCTTTTCAAGCTATTCCGTCCCGAACGCTTCCAATTATGTTCCCTCGCGAACGTCCAGAGCTCCCTCCCTGCTTCTCCTGCCTCCCTCCACTGCTCACGAATCGAGCCGAACAGGCGCATACTGAAGACGAGTTGAAGACGAGGCGCAAAATCGAGGATCAAGAGCGCAAGACGCGAATCTTCGTCCAAGAAACGTCCGCCGAGGAGGAGGGTTCGAGCGCAGAGAGGAGCGAAGTGGGGGCGGAGCGAAGTGGGGGCGGAGCGATGTGTAGGAGAAACAGAGGAGGAAAGAAACGCCAGTACAGAGCCGAAAGCTTGGTTGTTCGTAAGTAGAGAGAAGCAGAAATGAAGCCGAGCCGAAGTCGACCCCGAGGAGAAGCGAGGGGGATCGGAGGGAGAGCTTCGTCGAGCGAGCGAGCAATTTCTCTTTCGCCAGTCAAAGTCCTCCTCCACCTCAGCAGCCCAAGTGAACCTGTAGAGTAGAAGAAGATAAAGGGAGAGTGATGAGGTGGACTCGCTCGCTCAAGTGCTCTCTCTCACTCTTTCTCTGACCTCTCCGACTCTCGAGCGAGCAAACACGAGGCGAAAGCGAGGGGCTGGCTATTACCACGATCAAAAAGCAAGCGAACAAAGTAGGTGCTATCAATCGGAAAACAAAGCGGGCAAGCGGAGGAAGCAATGGCGCGGCGATTTGGAGCGTCCGAGGAGAAGCGAAGGGAGAGAGCCGAGCGAGCGACCGTCTTCCTTCACCAGTCGAAGTCCTCTTCGACCTCGGCGGCCCAGGTGAACTGGCGAGCAGAAGCGATGTAGGAGAGTGATGGTAGTGAGTTGAGACGGAAGAGAGAGGGAAAGTGGGAGAGAGAGGGAAAAGAAGCAAGGAGGGAGGGAAATGGGAGTCGAGTCAGCGCTTCGTTCTCCTCGATTCCGACGTGCCCGTCATCCCGTTTCTCCTCACCTTCTCCACCAGGGTTTTCGAGAAGATCTTGTTGGCGGGAACGCCGTGCTGCTTGCACCAAGCGAAGGTAATGCGAGGGTCCTGTTGAGCGAAGGCGAGGCAGGTCAGCTCGGCCGGCCGAGAAGGACGACGATGGGATACAAGGGATAAGAGATGCGACGTACGATGTAGTTGATCTTGGAAGTACCAAGCGAGACCTCCTTGCCCTCATCCTTGTCGGTAGCGTTCGTCTTAGCGACCTGAATCCTATCATCCATCTTACTAATCGCGGCAATGAGTTTCGCCTCCGAGAGTTTCGACTCTTTCCAACCCTTCTTCCTCTCGCTCTTGAGGTTCTTCTCCAGGTCATCAGCCGCCTTGAGACGATCCTTGAGCTCCGAGTCGGCGAGAGGTTTCTCTCCTTCCTCCTCGAGCTTCTTGGACTCTTTTTGGAACTTTTTGGTAATCTTCTCCTTCTCGAGGACGACGAGGTTCTCCTCGTGCTTGATGATCCAGTCGTCGTCGATGTCGGACTCGTCCTCGGCGTACTCCCTGAGGTCGGATGAGAGGCGAGGGAGGGAGGGGGCGGGGCAGGATGAGGTGAATAAGGTGGATGTGTAGGTCGAGGAAAGTTATGGAGGCGAGGGAGGAAAGCGAAGTCGAGCGAGGAGGGAGGAGGGAGACAGAGCGGGAGAAGGTCAGCGGGGGAGGGTCCGGAGGAAGACGACTACGACAAGGAGAGAGCGCTCACTTCTTGATCTTCTTGTCGGCGTCGGCGAGAAGAGCATAACGAAGCTTCCTACGCTGGTACTTGAGGGCGCGGATCTGTGGCATCGCGTCAAGTTCGTCAGCTCTCGTCTTCGCGCCTCGCTCTCCTCGCAAGCTCAAAGACCACTCACCTTATCTGCCATCTTCTCCATAGCGACCGAATGACCCTTACTAACGCTCCTCTGATGGTTACAAAGCACCGCCACAAGTCGATTGGCTCGATTGTAAGCGAGAATCTTATCGGCCACCGAAGCGTCCTTGGGAGTATCCTTGAGTTGTTGAACAAAAGTCCACGAGGCGTTGTAGGTACGGAAAACTTTGGCCGTGAGGCCGTCCATGTAGGAGGTTAGGTACTTGTTGACCATGCCGGTCTGTTTCGTTTGTCGAGGAGAGGGAGGAGGGAGTCAGCTCGGCGGGGGGCGAGGGGAAGGCGAGGACGACTCACGCTCAAACGATCAAACAACAAATCTCCGACCGCCTTAGGCTCCTTCTTAAAGATCTTCAAATTCTTAAACACCTGCTCATCCACCTCAACCTCATTATGAAACCTAATCGAGTCCTTTCCGAGGAAATCGAAAGTAACCTTGGTAGGGGGAGTGAGGGTAACATGCTCGTAACGAAGGGAGCAACATCCGACCGTATCGGCTTCGTCCTCGCCCTTTTCGTTGCCGTTACGGAGCGCGAATCGGTCGATTAGGTAGATGGCGGTCGCGCGTTGACGAATCGCAGTTTCTTTGTTCTTGAGGTCGTCCGTGTAATCGCGGCGGATCTTGTCGATGTGCTCCTGTGTAATGGGAAGCGAGAGGAGGAGCGTCAGCGATTGGGATGAGGGAGGAATGAGCGGAGAGACAGACCTTGAGAGCGCGAGCCTTCTCGAACTTCTTGAAGTCGCTCTGTCCCTTGAGAGAAGATCCAGCGGCGAGGAAGACGTATCTGTTGTAAGTAGCGAGCTCCGCGTCAGCTCATCGATTCACCCCCCGTCTTCATCGCTCTCGGCCGCTCGACCCTCGCCGAGCAGCACAGGGAGACCGCGACCGACAAAGAGCGAACTCACTTGACCGCGCCGTTGATGTTCTCCTTCCAAGTAGCGAGCCAAGTGACCTTATCGTCATGAACGACGTCTTTCCACTTGTGACCAGGAGGGGCGGGAGGAACTTTGACGCCCTTGCCGATGTTGATGGTGATTTGTTCGGGACGGACGCGAGTCTGTGTGGTGTTGGTTGGTCGATGGGGAAGAGAAGAGAGAGGGAAGAGAGAGGAAAAGGAAAGGAAGAGGGAACGGTCAGCTCAACGCCAAAAGTTCGAAAGCAGCGCCCAGCTCACCTTCAACAACCCAGTCTTAGGATGCTCTCCACGACCCCTAAACAATCCAGGGGGCTCAACCCTAAAGTTCCCGACCTTCTCCTTCCTCCCATCCAGCAAGCAAGTCTTGTAAGGCGCCTCAACGACATCACGCTCGGCCTTGATAGCCTTCTTTTGCGCGGTAGTGAGCTCCTTCTTCTTGGCTTTCTCGCCTTCGAGGTAGTTGAAAATGGGAGTGAAGTCGCACTTGTCGAAGGAGGTGATTTTGGTGCCGTCGGTCTGCGCGAGAGGGAGGCGAGGGCAGGGCAGGGTTAGCGCTCGTTCGAAGAGGGCGAGAGAGAGGGGGGGAGACGACATACTGGAGGGTGAAGCTTCATGACGCCGATCCACGAGTCGAAGAAGTTCTTGACGAAGACGGGGTTCTTGGGGTAGTCGGTCTCGAGGATGGCGGCGAAGAAGGAAGCGACCTCCTCGGCCTCTGGAGGGAGGGTGACAGGCTTGCCTGTGATTGAGTAGAAAGCACGTTAGCGAGTTGATCGACTACGAGACACTAAGCAGTGGGGGGCACGAGGAGAGACGCACCGTTGTAGTTCATCTTGACGCCGTGAGCCTCGTACTCGGGAGGGAAGAGGACTCCGTTGTGCTCGAGGGTCTTCCACTGTGAGGAGGGAGAGCGCGTAGAGTGTTGGAAGTGATAGAGAGGAGAGAGGGGAAGAAGAGAACGAGAGTCAGCGATTGATCTCGACGGAGGAATGAAGCGAGCGCCGAGCCGACGAGAACGGAGGTGGAGGAGAAACGAAGGAGAGGGAGACGAAGAGGAAAGGAAAGAACGGAAAGCGAGAGAAGGAAGGAAAGAAACCCACCTTGGTAACACCATCATCCTGCTGATCCCACCACCTGTACACCTCATCTCCACTCTCGCTCTTAGCCTCCTCCTGATCGGCCGATCCCTCCTTCTTCGCCTTGCCCTTGCCCTTAGCACCAGCCTTGGGTTTAGCATCCTCTCCACCCTCCTCCTTCTTAGCCTTCTTGGACGTCGCCTTGGGTTTGACCTCCTTCTTGACGACGGGAGCCTTCTTCTTGGCGGGAGCCTTCTTCTTCGACTTGGGGGCATCCGACTCGTAATCCTCCTCACCATCATCTTCGTCCGACTCGGTAGCTTCGTCCATATCCTCATCCTCATCGTCCTCAGCCTTGGCCTTCTTCGACTTCTTGCCGCTGGCCTTGGACGACGAAGCTTTGGCGTTCTTGCTCTTGCTCTTAGCCTTCGACGCCAAAGGTTTCTCATCCTCCGAACTGCTCTCCCCCTCCTGCTCCTCAACCTTCTCCACCAACTTGGCTACCTCCTTCTCGACCTTCTCCTCGGCTTTAACCTGCTGCTTCACCTCCTTCTCCTTCTTAGCCTTAGCCTTCTGCACCAACGGCTTCTCATCCTCACTACTACTCTCCTCCTGATACTTCCCATTCTTCCCCGCCTTAGCAGCAGCCAGGGGAACATCCTCCTCCGAATCCGAACCAGTAGTAAAGACGGCGAGTTTGGCCTTCTCCTCTGCGACTTGAGCGGCCGTAGCGTCGGCAGCGGGAGGAGGGATGAGAGCGGGATTAAGGGCGTTGGCGTCGATCATGTCGACGTCGCCGGTCGGAGCGGGGAGGGAGCCTGAGGCGCCGTTGGTGGTGGATTCGGGCTTGGGGCGTTTGACCTGTAGAGGAGTAGAAGTAAGGTCAGTTGAAGGGTTCTGCAGCGTTAGGTTGATGTAGCCGAGTAAGAGAGGCGCGTTTGTAGTCGAGTGAAGGTTGACTTGTGTGTTGGACGCGTTGAGGCGGAATGGGGGCGCGGGGCAAGCAAGGCGCGCGTCGAGTGTGAAGAGTTGGGTGGTGGTAGGAGGGTACAGGAGCGAGCGAGGCTTGCGCTACAGTACCACGGCCTCTACGCGCTGCTGTAGCTCTACAGAACGAGCCAAGGCGCGAGACTCGAAGGTGAGAGAGAGGGAAGCTGGACTTACGAGGGGAGTATCATCCTCCTCATCTGACGAGTTGGCTTGAATGACACGTTTCTTGTAAGACGACATGATTCTGTAGCTGACTAGGCTTTTGCGCGAAGAGGGGTTGCCAGACAGAGAGAGAGAGGGGAGCGGCTCGACCTTGGGGGCAGAGGGAGCGACGATGTGGCAGGAGAGAGAAGCGCTGAGAAAATCCTAAGTCGAAACAAGCCTCTCACGGCAGAGTCCGATTTCGCCCCCCTTGGGTTGACCTCTTACTTTACCAAGTCTATCCCTAACAACTAGTAAGTAACAACTATAATCACCTACAACTCTATCCCATACTAACTGCTTACTCTCCTACAGTGTCTCAACCTCTCTACAGGGGCAAGCTCTCTCTCTCCCCCATCTCAAGCCCGCCTTACTCCCCGCTAACCTCCCTTGCCTGCTCGCCTACAGATCCCTGGGCAAAGCGTGAAGCCTGGCGCAAGGTACGTGTACCTCACCACGCTTCTCCTGCTCTCCACTAACCCATTCTCGCCTTCCCAGTCGGCCATCTTCACCAACAAGGCCATGTAGCTCTCATCTCTCGTCCTCCTCCTTTGCTAGGGGGCTAGCGCTAATCCCCCTTGAAACACTACACAGGTTCCGTAACCTCTTCCCCGGCTTCGGTATCGCCGTCGTCGCCTTCTCCGCCTACGTCGCCTACGACAACACCGTCTCCTCAGCAAAGGCCACCGCTTCCGAGCACCACTAGACATTCGGACTCCCTTCCCCCTTCCCTTGTCCTTTCGGACACCGCGAGGATAGGATTGTAGCAGGAGCGGCGACCCCCGATGGTTTGGGCGCCTTGTAATTTGAGGAGCGGAGAGACGGTTGGTTGGTGGTATCATTCCGAGCGTGAGGGAGAGCAGGGTCGGGAGAGGATGGAGAGGATCAGCGACCTTTTGCTTGGCTGCTTGGTTCTCGTTTGGACGGGCGAGGGAGGGCTCGGTCGGCGATGGGAGGAGGACGCGCGATTCCCCCTGCTGGAGGTCGAGCGAGGGTCGTTGAGCTGCAGGACGGTGACGAGTCGGCCGAGGGAAACTTGGAGGTTGGATCTGAGCGGCTGTAGCCCTGCAGATGCTCCTCTCGCGATTCTACGCCGCTCAAGACCTTTCGCCGACTTCGAACGGATCGCCGAACTCGTCTCCTCACCCTATGGCGAGGAAGGCCACTCAGAGAACTCGAAAGCGATGCTATTCCAGTACTCTTGCTGCTGTGGCACAGGTCACTGCGCGGTTTGGCATGAGGGGGAAGGCTCTCGGCTTGTGTTCTAGCGGCGCTCGCCAGACCTCTCGAAGCGCTGCAGAATGTACGGGAAAACCCTCGCTCATTATTGACCAGCTATTGCTGTATCGCTCTTGCAGTGCACTACCACTCTTATCCTCCTTGAGCCAACTTATTCTCCTTGGCGAAGAGCATCCTGCGAAAGAGAAGGCAGGTTAGCCCTCAACTCACCGGCAGCTCAGCTCCGAGAGAGAAAGGGAAAGCGCTCACTCACCCTATTCCCACAAGCAATACAACCAGCGCCAAGAACATAAGTGAGGGAATAACCAAACGCCCAAGATGAGTTGGAACGGACTCTCAGTTGGCGAAGACGTCGGTCGGGAGTTGGAGCATGTTGGAGAGGATCTCCTCGAACCCCTGAGCCTTCTCCTCAGCGGAGACAGCCTCGAGTTTGGTCTCAATGTGCCTCGAGCCGAGCTGGTCGCCCGAGAACTCGACGACGTGACCGAGGATGTCCTACAGAGGAGCGTGAATCAGCTCTCGTGCTCGTCTACACCTCATCGACCGCTAGACTCACCGAGAGCTCCCAAATTCGGTGTCGACTCGTCCTGAGCTCCTTGAGAGTGAGAAAGGGAAGGGTTGAGCGGAAAGGCAGGAGGAAAGGCGAGGCAAGTAGGTCGAAAGATATGTACCGATTTCACCCAAATATTCCCTTGATGACAACATACGCACTTGAGACTGCTGCTGTGAGGCTCCACAGAAGCGAAAGGATTTGGAGGCCACCTCTGAACTCGGCTTGGGCTGCGAGGCAAAGAGGTAGGCTCTCATCCATTAGACTGGGCCAAAATCTTTCACTCACCTTCCAAACGCGTGGCTTCGATATCTCTACAGTGATACCAGAACACCAGGTGTTCCCACTCATCTGCGAGGAGGGCGAGAGCTCCGTCAGCTCATTCTTCTACCCGCCCTCGATCAAATAACAAGAACGTACCGGTATACCTCGCTACTGGCTCAGCCAAGCGCTCCAGTACCCATCCCTCAAGCACCTTCTCCCACCCTCCCTCGTCATCCTACTTCGGAGGGAACTCAGCCCACCGCTCAGCATCCCTCACTAGGCCGACCTCGCCATAGGTCATAGTTCCATCAAGATTGAGTCCAGGAGGGAGGAATAGCTCGTTTAATCTTTGCACAATGCGTTCGGTGTAGAGGAAGTCGACTCGTCGAGCACGGCGGAGATGCTCCGCAACCAGTGAGACGAGTGGCGTCGCAGCGAGGTTGCTGCAGTCCGGGGGAAGCACCATCTCGTCCTTAATGCCCATCTTCCAAAGGGCGATAATCTGCAGCGTCGCCGGAGACGAGATGCGAGCCTGGTAGATCGCGTCGGAAGGGATAGCGTCGTCAAGCTCTAGCAGCCAGGGGCCGGCGTCTTTGGCGAGGGCAGGGGAGGGAAGCTGACGAGGTGGGATACTGAAGAATAGAGTGATACGGTTGTGCATGGCGAGCCAACGGAGGCTGAGTGGTGAGTAGCGAGATCCAGCAACCTCGAGCTCGTCGATGATTGCGCTGGTTTGAAGGGAGAGCTAGAGGCATCTAGGGAGCCTTCGAGCGAGATGTCCTTGATACCGGTAGGGAATGAGTCGGCGAGGCGGCGAAAGATGCGAGGAAGTAGAGAAGAGCAAAAGAGCGGCGAGGTCAGGAATTCGTCCCTTGGGGCCGACGGGGCTGGTGTCAAGCTTAGAGGGTGGTCACCCTCTCTCGGAGAGGGAAAGAGAGAGCGGCACCTCCAAAATAGTCCAGTGGCTGACGGAGAGGATGATCAAGCCTAACGCCCTCTCCCGGCGCCTCAATTGCTTTCCCCCTCAGCTTGTGCGCCGAAAGGGACTCTGCAGCGTTTCAGCCGGCAATCTCAGCAGCAAGCGGAGTCGGAGTAACCCTAGAAACCGATGCAACTGAACTTGGCGATGCTATAACTCTAGCGAAGCTAGCAGTCGAGTCTCAACCCTGAATCTCGGCGCTTCTCCGTCTGCTCGCGCGCTGCTCGCTCGTCGAAATGAGGCGAAACTAGGACAACGCGATAATCATGACAATACACCTTACATAGCACCCAACCAACTCATATCCGGAAACCCCGTTCCCATCCACTCATTCCCGCCGAGCATCTCACTCGAAAAGAAGCTAGTCGGTACATTATTCCAATCAATCTCCATCTCCCCCGGCAGCAATGCACCGGTTCCTCGTCCACCAGCGCCATTGATGTCGAGATGTTGAGGTGCGAACCAAGGAGGTAGTTGACCTTCTTCGTAGGCGAGCTCGTCGGAGGGGTGGAGCGGAGGAGGTGGGAGCGCGGAGGAGGTGGGTTGAAGGGAGGTGAGGTATTGGTCGCGAGTGAAGCTGAAGGAGGGGAGGGAGGCGAGTGGTAGAGTGGTGAGAGGGGGAGGGGGAGCGAGCGAGGGGGAGGTCAGCGAGCGAACTCGGCGCACGAGCGGGGGAAGGCTCGACTCACCGAAGCGTCGCGGCGTAGCGCTGGGAACCCGACGTATCGGCAAACAGGTCGGCGAGATGATCCACATCGGCTACGACGTCGGCGCTATCGACGGCGTGCGGAAAGAGCTTGGCGAGCTTGAGAGTGAGGAGAGCGGCGAAGCTCAGATCGACCTGCGAGGGTCGAGAGGGTCAGCACCCGCTCTTTCAAGGCCATCGAGAACTCCAGCGCACCTTGAACAGGAATCCACAAAACTTGACGCTCGAGGTGTACGCCGGCGACTGCAAAACGGTTCTCACGACCGACCTAGCGGCGATGAGGGTATCCTGCGCGATCTGCTGCACTTCAGGCTGGGAGTTGGGCTCGAGGAGTAGCTCGCCAAAGACATTGGCTGAGAGGAACATGATGGATTCCGAGTGGTGACGGAGTTGAGAGCGGCGAGCCCAGCTGAGGGGCGACGTGTGCTTGACCGCTGCGAAAGGGAGAGACGGTCAGCTTTCGAAAACGAGTCGAGAGGAGCAAGGGCAGCTCACCTAATCGGCTATCATAAAAGTTATGCCTCGCGACCAGAACATCCCGCATTTGGTGTACGTAAGCGACTCGGTTGGCCATGTCGTCGTCTCGGTCTTTGAAGCGTCGTGAAGTGAGAATGATTTGTCGTTCGATGAAAGTTAGCTTGAGGTTGGCGACGGTACGTTGGTCGTCTGCGATGGAGTGATGGAGGGTGAGAAGCTTGTCGGCGTTGGCTTCGACAAAGTCGACGTCGTCTTGACGGAGGAGGATGAGACGGCCGGTGCTTCGGCTGTGCCTGCGAGTAGGAAGCAAGGTCAGCGCAATAAAGAGAAGCAAGAGAAGCAATACGGCTCACTTGAACTCGAGGAAGATGAGGTAGAGCCAAACGCGGAGCTGGAGGGTGAGGTGCTTGGCTCGCTCGTCCGTCTTGTCCCAGCCGTGCTCGTCGATTTGCTCAAAGATCGTGTCCATCTTGGCGGCGAGAGCGAGTCGCATGGCGTATCCAGAGATGAGGTAGGGTTCGCTGTGGAGGAGGCCACGGTTAACGACCTCTCATTCTCGACTCTCTCGTCTCTAACGAACTCAGGAGAACACTCACTCGTGGTAGCAAGCCATGATCAGCAAAGCTTGGATGACCTCGATGGGAGGAGCAGCGTCGAAGATGAGTTGTTGAGCCGCCGAGCGAGTCTGGTCGGCGACGGCGATGAGCTCTTTTGTCGGCGGCGCTGGTCCTCCCTGAGCTCGTAGTGCGGTGTGAATGATCACGTCAAAGAGGAAGCGGTTGCGACGAAGGGTGGTGTAAGTTTCGGTGAGAGGGTCGAGGATGGAACAGAAGGGTTGGAGCTCCTTGAGCCAGAGCAAGACGAGCGCGCGAGCATCTCGGTCCGAGACGATCCCCTTGGCCACCACATCGAACTGCTTGGTCGAAGGCGAGACCGAGAAGGCCGCTCCCATGCCGATCCTACTCCTCTTCTTCGGCCTTTCCTCACTTCCGTTCCCCTCGTGCTTCCCCTTCTCCCCACTGACTCCCGCTTCCTTGCTCTGCACTTCATCCGCCGCATCCGCCAACGCTTGTATCGGCGCATGCAACCTCGATGCGAACCTATCGACATGGCCGTCCGGCGAAGGTTGGGAAGCGAGGGTTGCGAGAGCTTCAAGACGAGAGGTAGAGCTTCGGGGAGAAGACGTATCGTCTCGGGCGGCGATGGGAGGGTTGAGAATGGAAGCGCCGAAGGAGGGGAGGGAAGGAGGATTCGGTGCAGGCGAGAGATGGGCGTATTGTGGAGAAGCGTGAGTGGGGAGGATGGGAGGTTGGTGGGAGCTGAGCGTTTGCTGTGGTGGAATCGAAGCTGGGGAACCTCCGCCTCTGAGGTACGACATGATTTCTGCTAAGGTGGTAGAGATCTCGCCGACCGAAGAGACGAGAGTGTCGAGCCGGCGCTCCTGGGTCGAAAGAGTCGCTTCAATGGCGCTCAGGCGGTTCAGTCCTGTGTGATAGAGTAGGGGTGAGCTTTACGACTCGCTGAAAATGGCTTCAAGCACTACTCACCAGCATCATCGACTACAGAGCTCGCTGGACGGTCGTAAACGCACTCAGAGCCGTTGCTCAAACACCTCGTGCAGCTCAACGAGCCAGCAGGATCCGGCTCGCAGGTCTTCTTCAGCTTTCGACACTGCACACACTACATACGCCGAGGAACGCATAGCGCGTAGCAGAAATGGGAGAGCAGCGAGGTCAGGTCTCCAGGTTCCGAGGGGCGGAAGGTCACGGGCTGCTCGTCTTACAGCTCGAGCACCTCGTTTAGCAGGAGCGCGCTTGGTCGTCGTTGGTGGTGGTGGTGAAGCTGCAGCGTCCATTTTAGAGCCTCGAGCGGGTTGCCGTGAGAGTGCGAGATTCGACCAAGTTGTGAGCGGAAGCAAAGCGGAAGGGCCGCCTGGGGGGACGGGACTGGGGAACCCTCAGCGGGGTGGCAGATCTCGTCGGCGAGGCTGAAGGTGTCTGGGGGACGAGAAGATTGCTTTGATAGCTTGCTTGAGCTGCTCAACACCGCCCATGCTCGCAAGCATCGGTTCTCTTCGCTCGCCTCGGCGCCGAGCAGCCTGCTTCGCTCTCTCTTCGCCGAACGAGACTGACGAGCAGCTGAAGCGAGGTAGCATGAAGTTTTCAACATCGTTCAGTTACCTCCCAGCGTCGAGCAGCTGCAAAACCGACCAGAAACGGCCTCAAGATTTCAAGAGTTTAGAGCCGGTTGGGGACGATCTCGAGCCAGTATCCATCGGGGTCGAGCGCAAAGCTGTACGGATATGAAAGAGGTCAGCACAGAGTAAGATGGGCGAACGCCGAGAAGCGAATCGCCGCTTCGAGAGAGCAAGACGAGCGAACGCCGAGAAGCGAATGATCGCTTCGAGAGAGTGAGAGCGTCGCGGGGACTTACGCGATGTGCTGTGGAGGTAAATGAGAAGTCAGTAAGTGTCCCTGAAGTATTACCGACGGCTAGTCGGAGGAAGGAGCGGCGAGAAACGACGTCTTCCGTCTCCAGATTGAGAGACTGGACTGACCCTCATCTTTCCGTCGGCTGTGAGCTTCTTGAACTTGACTCCAAGTGCGAGGAGGCGCTCCTGCTCCTTCTCAACGTCGTCGACCGAGATGGCGATGTGTCCGAAACCGCGCCCGGGCTCAGAGTTGCCGTTGGCGTAGCCCTTGAACTCGGGATCCGACTGTAGTTGATGGGTGGTAGGTTTAGCGTAGTACGTATATGAGGAGGGGGGATGAGCTTACCTCGGTACCGTGGTTGTGGCACAATTCGAGAACACCCTGGCGAGCCGTCTTAGTCGCCTTCTTCTGCTCGGCGGTAAGGTCCTTTCCCTCCTCGGGGAATCCAAGGAAGTAGTTGTGGAAGTCTCCACCTGCTCGTTAGGCGAGTTAGGACGAAGCACGAGCGACTGTAGCGAGCGAAAGTCACGAACCGTCCATCGAGTCGAGGAGCTCCATTCCGAGGATCTGTGCGGCGTATGAGCAGGGAGAGGATGTGACCGAGCCGCTGAACTCACTCTGGTGTAAAAGTCGAGCGACACGTCCTTGTCTTTGACTGGCAGGAGAGGAGCAGCGACGTCAGCGAGCGCCTCCGGGAAAGCGGGAAAGCGCGCCGCGCAAGGCTGCAAGCTGTTCATGAGTAGGAGATGGTCGTACTGCGGAACATGGTATGGTTGAGCATAGGAGGTGCCATCTTGTTGCGATTGTCGGCGATTCGAAACGAGACGTCGGAAGGAGAAAGACGAGGCGAGAGACGCTCGCGGATGGTCTCTGCCGCTACAGGGGCTCGCTGGCTAAGGTCTGACCAAGCGAGCAAGAGTGATTCGGACAATAGCACCTGCTTCCGATAGATCTCAGCCCTTCCGCACCAGAGCGACGACCGGCGAGCTCGATCCCCCACCTCGCGGAGTCGCTGGCCTCTCTTCCTCTCCGTCTTCATCCATGTCGCTCAAACTCGACCTCGAAAAGGCTACAGCACCATCTCCGCCTCCCGGGAAACCTCGGAGCAGATTCTATCTGCTTCCATGCCTACTATTCGCCGCGCTGCTCAGTCAGCTCTCGTCGATTGACCGCGCGCCGAGGATAGAGCTGGGGAAGTGGATTAGAGCTAGCAGTGGCCGTCTGGTGAGCTGCAGAAGACTCCTCGGCTGCTGCCAAGCTGACCCTAATGACCTACAGCCCGCTATTCCTCTCGCGCCCGGCGTCTCATGGACTCCCTGCCCCGATGTGACCGACACGCTCTGCTCCTACCTCACTGTACCTCTGGGTGCGCTCGATATCTACTCAACTACTCAAGCTCTCCTGCTAACCCCTTCAAACAGACTACACCAACCCCAACCCCGCCGAAACCGTCTCGCTAGCCCTCCGAATGCTCCCCTCCTCGGCGCCTCCCTCCGAGCAACTGGGCTACCTCTTCATCAACCCCGGTGGTCCAGGAGGATCAGGCCACAATTTTGTCGTCCGCGCCGGGAGGAAGCTCTCAACCATCCTTCAAGGCCGCTACCACATCCTCTCCTGGGATCCGAGGAGCGTAAACCTCACCAGCCCTAGCTTGGACTGCTTCCCTACTTCGGGGGATGCAGCTCGGTTCGCTAGGGATGTAGAGCACCTTGGGTTGATTCACGATTACGCTACGGCCTACTCGGAGCAAACTCTCGCGGCCGAGCTCGCTTGGACGGCTCGGTATGATTCGTTCGCTCTTTCTCTCGATGCTGCGTGCCAAAGCAGTGGGGAGGAGTCGAGGAACATGCTTAGTAGTAGCTCGACGGCGACGGTGGTGAGAGATATGAAGAGGATTTTGGAGGCGCTCGGCGAGAAGAAGTTGTCGTATATGGGCTTCTCGTACGGCACGATTCTCGGCGCTACTTTCTCGGCTATGTTCCCTGAGCTCGTCGAACGTGAGTTTTCTCGCCGCTCTTCCTCTCACTTGTTCAGAGACTGACCTCGCTACCTCCCTTCCGTGCTCGGCGCTCGCCCTACCTTTCCGGCTTCGCAGGCGTCTGGCTCGACGGTGTCTCCGACTCGGTCGCCTACACCAACAACTTCTGGGACTGGGGTCGAGCGGGAATGAACGACACGCAGAAGGTCTGTCCTCACCTTTGCCTTTCCTTCTCGGCGCTACTGAACCCCTTCTCCTTCCTCCCCTGCTTCAAAGACCTACGACGGCTTCCTCTCCTCCTGCGCTTCCTCGGGACCTCTCGGATGCGGCCTCGCTCAGGAGAACTCGACGGCAAAGGGGATCGGCTCGCGAGTGCAGACCTTGATTGACCAGCTGAGGGAGACGCCTTTGCCGGTCGGGAGGTCGAAAGTTGGGCCTGGGGTGGTGACGGCATCGCAGGTGCAGTATGCTGTAAGTTCTTGATCCATCTGCCTCCTCGCGCGGCTGTCCTGACCGCGTGGAGACCCTCACAGATCTTCCAATCGCTCTACTCGCCGAAGACATGGTCCGTTCTCTCTCCTTTCACGCTCCTTCCACCCCCAACGCTGACATTTCGCTCTTCTTCTACCATCTCAAAGGCCTCAACTCGCCTCCGCTCTCGCCTCCCTCGAGCAAGGCAACGGTACCGCCCTCTACGAAATCGCCAACGTCTCGAACGACGAGCTGGACCGAGCGAAGGATCCTCTGGACAATGTCTTCCACCGTAGGATGGGCTCGGGGATGGACGCTACTGCTGTGAGTAGTCATTTTTCATGCTCATTTCTATCCCTCCCTCTCCCGCCCGCCGAAAGCTGAGCTCGGCGCTAACTCTCGTCTCCCTCTCCTTCTCCACCATCCCGTCCTCACCTCTCACCTCTCAAATCGACCCAACAGGCAATCATGTGCTCCGACACCTCCTCCTCCACTCTGAACGACACCTCACTCTCAACCCTTCACTCCTACATGCTCGAACTCGACGCGCTTTCGCCCACGGGCAACATCTGGGCTATGTGGGTCAGTCAGTGCAGGAGATGGACTGCGAAAGCGAGGGAGGTGTATCGAGGTGAGCTCTGATGCCTTTCGCTGGGCGTTGAGTAGGCGAAGCTGACGAGCTTTTGAGAGCGCAGGACCTTGGACGAGGAAGGAGGGGTTGAGGAAACCGGCGTAGGTTTCTCGCTCGATACTCTGTCTAACATTGCTGACGGCGTCTTCGCGTTCGTACAATGCCAGATACCCCATCGTCTTCTTCTCTCAAACCGCCGACCCCGTCACTCCCCTCGTCTCGGCGCGCAAGATGGCTCGAGGCTTCGGCAAGGACAGCTCGAGGGTCGTGGTGCAGGATGGGTGAGTTGGCCCTTATTTCATTGCTTCGAGCTATATTCTCTTCCTCGCGCGACTCCTTCATGAGCTGACTCTCCCCTCTCCCTCTTGCAGCTTCGGCCACTGCTCCCTCGCCCATCCCTCGCTCTGTACAGCCCTCGCCGCCCGAGCTTACTTCCTCAACGGTACCCTCCCCTCAGCCGAGGGAGAGGAGAAACACTGCAAGAGCGACGAAGGCTTCTTGTTCCCTCATCCCGGAGCTGAGGTGGAGCTGCAAGCCGAGGGAGACGACAGAGAGTTGGTCGAGTTGAAGATGGCTATGTGGGAGTTGGCGGAGGAGGCGAGGGGAATGAAGTTGGGGATGGGGTGGGGGAGGTAGATGAAGCGAAGAGCTTGTACATAGATTGTGAATTGCGAGACGGTATTGCGCGCTCGGCGATGGGTCGGAGCCCCTTTTTTGCTGCTCGGGAAGAGGTGAATTGTTTATGAATGAATTATGTGACTCTGCTAGACCTTTTTAGCTGCTCTGTAGGATTTCAACTCGCGCCTCACCTCGGTCCTCCCTCCCCACCTCTCTAACCTTCTCGCGCGTGTCCCTTTCCTCCCTCTTGCCCTCCGCCCTCTTCGCTCGCTCTCGGCAGACACCTCAACACCACCTCAAACCGCTACAGAACAACTTCAAGCACTCATGTCCGACTCTACTGCTACTCCCGGCCAAGGTATCGAGCTCCCTCCTCAGCTCGCCTCGAGGCTTGAATTTGAGACGGCCAAATACTCGTTGAGTCGGCTTCCAGCTCGAGTTGGAAAGCTTGGAAAGCATTGAGCTGACCAGCGCTCTTCTCTTCACCTCCTACGCTCCCTCCTCGACAGGCATACCCCCGAACAGCTCGCCAAGGAGCAGCGCGAAGTCGAGGAGCGCGCTCAGCACATTCTCGACCTCAAGCAGGGCAAAGCTCACGATGAAGTCGAGCATGTGAGTTGCATTCCCTTCCCTGCTTTCTCCGGTGCTGTCTACAGCCTGTAGCAAAGCAGCAGAAAACGAACCGATGACGCTCGAACACGCTGACCCCCCGTTTCTCGCGCAGGCCAAGGACGTGGCCGCCGCCCACAGGCAAGCGCAAGCTGCTTTGGAGAACACCCAGTCGAGTGTCAGTGACAAGTAGGTGCGCTTTCGCTGAAGCTGGAGCAATTCGCTCTCGAGGAGGGATCGCCGAGTGGGGCAGGCGACGGCGGCGGCGGTTGCGAGAAAACGTACAGCTTGCTGACGCTCGGATTTCGCTCATAGGATCAAGTCGGTACAGCAGAAGCAGCAGGAGCTTTCAGAGCTGGATCAGAGGCTGCAGGCGGCTGAAGCGAAGGAGAGGGAACTGTTGGAGAGGCTCGGAGGGGCTAAGCCTTGAGTCTCGGGCTTTGTAGCTTGATACGCTTTCTTTTTTGTACATAGCGCTTTTACTACTCAGTCTCGCTGCCTTCTTTGCTGGCTCTCAAATCAAAATCCAGAATAGCGAAGGAGGCGCACACCTCCCCGCCTCTCATCGTCGCCCGGCTTGTCCTTCGCCCATTTTACGTGCTCGTTTCTCGTCGACTTCCCTTCTCGCTGCTCGGTCGACCTTCTTCGCCTACAGCTCGCTCCAGGGTCTATTGACCTACATCGACCTCTCCCTTTCACGAAGCACCGCCCTTCTCGCCAAGACGCGCTCACCCCTCCTTCGTTCGTCGTTCTCCCCCTCCGCCTCGTCAAGATGGGATTCCATCCAGTACAGAGCATCAAGAATGAGTGGTATGAGGCAAAGGAGGCTGGCAAGGAGCTGTGGCACTTCACCAAAACTCATGATTGGAAGCGAAGTGCCCGTCAGTCCGTCCAGCGCAAATACTGGCTTTGGTGGATCGTAGGAATCATCTTGACGGGCTGTCTCGTCGCCATTTCCATCTACCGGTGAGTACCGTCGCGTCTCTCGCTCGGTGTAGCCGTCGCCTCTCGCGCGCGCCTCCGCTGATCTCGAGCCCGTTCGTTACTGCAGTGACACCATCGTCGAGAAGTTCGAACCGCACAAGGATACCATCACCTCGTACAAGTGGTCGTGGGTCGTCCCCGTCGTCGTCCTCTTCATCCTCTCCTTCCCGCCGCTCGTGAGCCCCTCCCTTCCCCTCCTTCTAGCGCGCGCGAGCCCATCGCTAACCCTTCTATGCTTCGCTGCACTCGAACAGGGTGGTCACGAGATCGTCCTACTCGTCGTATGTTCTCCCTTGCTCTCCCCGCCCGTTTGGGGCCTTCGGCTGACGAGAACCGTCTCTCCTCCCCTTCTCTTCCCTCTACTTGCCTCTCCCTTCCTTCCTACACCTTTCTACACCTTTCTACAACAGGTGGGATTAATTTGGGGACTTTGGGTTGGCTTTGCCATCGCCTGCGCGGGCACTTTCCTCGGCGAACTGGGCTGCTACGTGATGTTCAGGGTGAGTCGGCGCCGAAGTGCGAGGAGGAGGCGTGCAAGAGACGAAAGGCTGACCTTCCTTTCACTTCAATAGTACTTCTTTACCGAGAAGGCCCAAAAGTAGGTCACTTTTCGGCGCTCCCTTGGACGGGAAAGAGTGAGCTGACTCGCCTTCGCTTGCAGGATTGAGGAGAAGTCGGTCTTCTACGCTTGCCTCGCCAGGCTCATGCGCGATGGAGGACTTTGGATCATCATCGTCATTCGTTTCTCTGCCGTACCCGGTTAGCCCTTCTTCTCTCTCCTCCCCCTTCGCTTTCGGAGCTGACCTAACATGCTTATCAACAGGTCACGTCGTCACCGCCATTCAGTCTACCGTAGGGATGTCGATATGGGTTTACTCCATCGCCGTCGCGGTCTCACTCCCGAAGCAACTCGCCGTCGTCTACCTCGGAGTCATGTTCGGCGAGACGTCTGGAGTTGCCGACCCCGCTACCATCCACAAGCAGCGCATCATCTCCCTCTCCGTCTTCTTCGGTACCTGTGAGTGATCTGAACTACCTACTCGCCTCCATCGAACTTGAAGCTGACCCCAGCTCACGAACAGGCGTCGCTACACTTCGTAAGCTGCCGCTTCTCGCGTGGAGATAGAGGGAATCGCACTGACACTCTGTTCCATTCAGTTGCACTCTACATCGTGTACATGAGAGCCAGGAAACTCTGTGCGTTGCTTCTTAATGCCCTACAGCTCGTCTCTGAGCGCCCAGCTGACCTCCCGAGCCTCTCGCAGACCCTCAAGTCCTCCTCGAGGCCAACGAACGCAAGGCGGCCAAGGGCGAGTTCTCACCATCATCCAGCACCACCGACCTCGCTTCCAATCCCCACGCCAACTCCTCTTTCGAAGTCATCCACGTCCGCCCCTCCCTCGCCGAAGCCATCGCCGACGGCGACCCCGCCGGCCCCTTCGCGGACCCTCCTTTCGACCATCGTCAAACCTACGCTGCAGCTCTACCTCTTCCTGGATCTCCCGGTCCTGGACCTCCAGGCCTGAGCGCGAGCGAGAGGCATACGGCCATTCCGATGGTGCCGACTCAGGCGGGCGGAGGAGCGTGGATGGATGGGAGGATGAGGGGTGAGAGGGGATGGAGTGAGGTTGAGGAGAGGGAGAGGAGACAGTACGAGGAGGAGCAGAGGAGGCAGGGAGGAGGAGGAGGAAGGCAGCAGGTTTACGGAGGCAAGTTGGCGGATGTCGCGGGGGCTTCGAATCAGAGCTTTGCGAGGTTGCCGATGGAGGGAAGTGAGGTTGGAGCATCGGGGATGGTGGATGCGGGAGGGTATGGTCAGTCGCCGTACGGCCATCCCCAGCAGCAGGGAGGGAGGAGGTAGCGATTTGGCGACGGTGGAGAATCATAGACACTTTGGGCGTTGAGCGCTCTTACTCTCGTGCAGCTTTATCAGTATATTTTCCTCGTGTAGTACGTCCCGTTTCGACGGGGACGAATGTAGCTACTTGTTCAGGCTCGACTTTCGGCGATAGCTTCGGCGAGAGCGAGATGGCGAGCTCGCAGCTTCTCGAGTTGAGATTGCTGAGAAAGAGCTCAGCGAAGATCTTTACATGGTATCATGAAGCAGCGTCGAGGTGCTTGGTATACCGATCAACTTCTTGAGAGCGATGGGCCGAGGTCTCGGCTGGATTCCAGCGCCGACTGCTGGCTGGCTCCTGGCTAGCTCGCTCCCAGGTGGTCACCAGCTAGACGGGCTCATAGCCCGTCTCCAGCTCCATTGTTTATTCAGTTCGTGAATTTTTCGACCTGCAGAAACGCTCGGACCATCCGAGGGTTTGAAAAGTGGAGAGAAGCTCGATTTCGCCTCTCTCACTCCTACCACAACCTGCTCGTGATTCTTCGTTTTCGCGCCTCCGACGTGCTCGCCGACGTTCTCGCCTTTCTCTACACTCTACAACACTACACCACAGCACTCAACTACATCTCCAGCTTCTCTTCCCGCCCTTCGTCCATTCGAACTCAACCATGGTCATCGTCACAAGAAACAGTCTGGTGGAGTGCAACGTCTGCGCGAAGAAATTGGGGGTGGAGTTCGGTGGTGCACCTCTTCTCAAGTGCTCGAAATGCCTTGAGGCCACGTAGTGAGTGCTTTAGGAGAGGCGAGAGTCGGAGGCGCGCCGAGCGCCGAGCTGACCTCTTCCTCGTCTTGCAGTTGCGGTCGAGATTGTCAAGTAGGGTTTTACGCATCTTCGACTCTTCCTTGAGCTGATCTATATCTCTACAGGTCGCGAATTGGCCCTCCCATCGCAAGGCCTGCGCCGCCGCCGTCAAGACTGCAGCAATGAGGGAAGAGCGGGCGCTCGCTCGTCCCGATCTAGGTGCCACAGAGCACGATGTAAAGTTCTTCGCGGACGACATCACGTCCGAAGTCACTCTCCTCGCCATGAGGTCCGCCTTCAAAATCGGCAAGAAGGATCAATGTTCGACGTCTCGCGTCCTGCGGCTTTGGTTCGACTACGATGCAGGAGCACCTCATCTACGCGCAAGGTTCACCTTTGCTCGCTCGGAGCTCGTTTCGTTCGAAGAGGGACTCTCGCATCTCTCGCCGGCGACCAACGCGCAACATGCTGGACTCGTCGCGTCCACTCGCCTTACTCGGGCGCATAAGGAGCCGGACTACGCGATGGGAACTATCGTCTTCATGATGGTCAACAAGAAGACCGGTCGCTGCTGGCCCTACAGTGAGTGAACGAGTCTATCTTCGTGGGCGCTGGTGTTCGAGCGCTGATCCGTCGTTCTTTGCAGTGGAGACACAGATGTGCGTTCGCAACTCTGCTTGGGAGTTTCTCTCGGCTCAAGAGATGTCGCTCAACCCCAACTGGGAACGGACGTTCGCCGTCGCCCTCTCGCACCCCGAACTTCCTGGCCCGGCGCTCCTCATCCTCGAGCTCTTCTCGAGTGAGGCGGAGGAGAGGGTTAAAGAGGCGGTGTGGAGAGGGTTAAGTATGATGCCAAGCTCGAGGCCTCGAATGCTTCGCGAGATGGTCAAGGTGAGCTCCTCGGATCCGACTTCGGCGATTCGATTTCGTCGCTCTCTTCGCCGACCGCTGACTCTTTCAATAGTTCTCGGGATTGATCGCCGAGCCAGACATCAAGGAGAAGGCCCTACGCGCTCTCAAGGAGGTGAGCTCCCTCGCTTCTTCTTTCCTGCTCTCGGCGCTGACCCCGGTCTCGTTCAGCTGCAGACTCGCAAGTAGACGCCAGCCTTACGCACGAGAACGATAGCGAGCTACAAGGTATTGCTTTTCTCTCTCTTCGTCTTTCTCCTCGTAGCCTCTGCTGACGATCTCTCCGTCACAGGCATGAGGAGGAGAGGAAAGGAGGAGGTCGCCAGCTTCGGCGCTCGTTTGCGAGGTCGATAGAGCTTCCACAGACGAGAGGAGGGTAGAGAGGACTGTACATATTTCCACTGTGCATAGCATTCCTTATTCGTGACAAATTCGGCCTGCACTTCAAACGAGTGAAAGGCGAGAGAGAGAGAGAGTCGATCGGCTCGGCGCAGTTTGAAGCTTAAAGCGAGGGAAAGCTTCGACGAGGTGCACTCGAGTACATCCAGTGACTGAAGGAAGAGGTAAGAGCTACTTGGATTAGTTTCTCAAGACCTCAACACCCTGCCGACATACAATGAGGAGCTGACCTCACCTGCGAGACGAAGGCAACTCGCTTTTTGCCCTCTTGCCACATCTCGCTCGTCTCAGCTCTCGTCTTTCGCCTTCGCCAGCCTCGAGGGAGCACAGACGGACGCTCTAAGACTACCAAGACCTCGCTTCTGCTCGCCCTCTCGCCCAGCTGCTCCCCGTGGGCCTTCACGATGCAACCTCAGCGCAAGTTCCCCGCTGGCGCCGCCTTCTCGTGCTGGTCTTGCCATCAGATCCTAGGCGATCGTACCGGACAGCGAGTCTTGTGGTGCTCACGCTGCTGTGTTACTCCGTAGTGAGTCGGGCGCGGTCTAGCGCCAGCTTTGGGAAAGAGAGGCGCCGTGCTGAGCCTTGCCTCGCTGTCTTCTCCCCCGCTACAGCTGCTCGAAGGCATGTCAAGTAGGTCAAAAAAGATATCTTTTCTCGTGTGAGCCTCGGCTGACCCTCCTTCGCCACGTTTGAGGTGAAAGACTGGTCGCTCGGCGGCCACAAGAAGGATTGTCGCGCTCTCGAGCAAAGCTATCGTCAGGCGGAGGAAGCGACACTAGCACAGCCAGCAGCCAACGCGCTCACTCAACAGCTTCGCACCTACAGCATCGAAATCTCCCCCGAAGTTTGTATTCTCGCGCTTCGCTCGGCGCTTAATCTCGGCAAGGCGGAGCAGCGCAACCACGCTCACCTTTTGGAGCTCTACTTCAACTACAACGGCGGAAGAGAGCTTCTTCGACAGCGCTTCGAGTTCACCCACGCTTCCGTCGTCCCCTTTGAGGTCGGTTTGGCGGGAGCTCGGCGCAACCCTGCCAATGCTGTCGTCTTTGAGGGATTGCCGACGCTCGAGAACGTCCAGGTTCAGCAGAGGCAGAAGGAGCATGACTCTGCAACGGTGGCGGTGTTGTTTCGTGCTACGGATGTCGTCTCTGGCAAACAAGCCGTGATCAGTGAGGCTTCCTTCTCGGCGCTCTCCCGACCCTCGACTCCGAGAATCGTAATTCGCTGACCGTGCCCTCCTACAAAGTCAACCCGGACCAGTTCGTTCGATTCAAAACTTTCGAATTCATTCCTGCTCAACTCATGACCATCAACGCCAGCTGGGAGGCCACCTTCCGCTACGCTCTCTCCCGACCTTCGACCCTTCAAGGCCACCTCCTCGTCTTGCTGGACCTCTTCGGCAGCGAGGAGTACAACCGTGCGAAAGGAGCTGTATGGAATCTTGGCGCCGAGAAGAAGCTCAAACCGACGTTGTTCCGCAAGATGGCGGAGGTAAGCCGACCTCCCGAGCTCGAAGAGGCCGAGCTGCTTCTCTAACTGACTTCTTTCACACATAGATGGCTAATGGGCAGCTTGACGGACCGCTCGGAGAGCCTATCCTTCGTGCATTGGGAGAGGTATGCTTCGTCCTCGCCTCAGCGCCCGAGTTGCGCCAGACCATCGCCGAAGAGCTGACGTTCCCCTTCCCCTTCCTAGCTTCTGGTGAAGGCGGCCGCCGACACGAGCTCGGCTAAGGCGAGTATTGGATGTGGTAGCTCCGCTGTACTACAGAGCTCAACAGCTGACCGAGATGATCTTCGCAGACTCGCGGCGGTGGAAAGTGAAGCTCTCGGTTTTCGGTTCGTGGTCTTTCGCCTGTCGCGCATGTACGGGGAGGACACCTGGGAAAGAGGTACTGCTTCAGCTCTGTAACCGAGACGCCCTCTCGGTCCTCCTCTCGCGAACGAGCGAAGGAGCGTCGAATGGACTCGGAGCTCGGCGTTGCCTGCGAAACCTTCTGTAGCCCCAGCTGAAGCGTTTTCGCAAGGTCGAATCTTTCCTCGACCTCGTGCAGCACACACGAGTCGCCGGTGCACTTCAACCCGAGCGAGGCGTGATGACCACATCATCGAGCTCGCCCCGCTTCGACTTGGCTCGAAAGAGAAGGGCAGGCGGCGATTCGAAGTTGGCTCCAGCCACATCGCCTGAACCCGCTCGAGTACACCTTACATTCAAACAGTGAGTTCCAATTGGATCAAGCTACAGTACAGACCGTTCATCGTAATCCCCTACAGCTCCTTCACCTCTTCCCGCCTACCCACCCCCGCATCTCTCTCATCTCGAAGCTTCAAAGATGGCCACGGTCGCTTCTCCGCCTTCACATCCTGGTCGACAGCAGCAAGGGACTCAGAAACGTCTGTTTCGCTCCATCTCGCGCTTCCTCTCGGGCAACAAGAACCGCCCCAAACTCAACGATGCACGCACCACCTCGTCAAGCTCTCACCGCGCTGAAGGAGCAGAGGCAGCAGCTGGCGAGGGAGTACCGCTAGGGGAGGTGCGCAGCTCTACTAGGAGTACGAGCACAGGCGACACGGCCAGCACCAGCATGCAGGACGATGACGACGACCGTGACAGCATCTCGAGGTTGTCAGGCTTGTCAGGCGCCGACACGGATGCCTCGCTACGGCCCATCTCGCCCTCGTCGGTAGGGCCAGCTTCGTCCATCGTTTCGCGCACCGATTCCACCAGCAACGCCTCGTTCGCACCGACTCACGGCACTTTCAAAAGCTACGCTTCGACCAAGCCCACTACGCTTTCCCTCGACTCGGGCGGAGGAGCCAACCGCATCGCTGTAGTCCCCGGGACAGGTCATCCTTCCGCTGCACCTCTGCACCACTCGGGCGGACACTCGCACCTCCTTCCCACTTCCTCCTCCGGCGGTTCGTTGGGCGCGCAGCCCCACACGCCTTCCTCCCTCTCCGGCGCTCCCATCACCTTCTCGGCTCTCCCTTCCTCCACCACTTCCACTCCTCTCGGCTCTCCTTCCACTCCAACCACCCCCGCCGCCGCCGACAACCTCGCGCTAGAAACGACTCAAGTCCCTCGGCACACTCTCGCGCACCCTCGCAACAACCCCTACCCCGCCGCTCCTCCCGCCGACAATGCCAGCATGCTCACCCTCGCTTCCTCTTCCTTTGCTCCTTCCTTCTCCCTCTCCCGAGCGAGCGGTGGAGGAGGCGGAGGAGGAGCGCCGACCAGCGCTGCGAGCGGTAGTGGAAGTTGGGGTGGAGGAGGATTAACGGGTCTTCGCGCGTGGAGGAAGGGGGATGAAGGTGGTGCAGATGAGGATGCGAGTGTGAGGGTATTGGCGGGAAGTCGTAGGGCTAGCGACGAGAGCTTGGGAGGCAAGAGCACTTGGAGCGCTGCTATCGGTCGAAGCTTTGCGACGGGAGGAGTGGTCAAGGAGGGAGGAGCGCCGAGCGTTAGGACCGTTGGGACTACGGGAACGGGTGGGGATTTGTTGAGTCAGGGAGACGCCGATTCGCATCTCGAGCCGGAGGGGACGAACAGGAGGGAGAGCATGCAGGGCGGTGAGACGGAGGCGCAGAGGGTAGTTAGGAAGGAGGGCGAGAAGGAGGGCGATTCCGACGTTACTGGCGAGCTTTCCAACCCCCTCGCTACGCCGACCAACCTCACTCCTACCACCGAACTCGATTCGACCAACAGCTCCCCCTTCCTTCCTTCCGACGAAGTCACCTCCTCAAATCCTCCCATCGCCGACCCTTCCACTCCTTCCATGTCATCTTCCCCCATGAATAACGAGCCGACCCTCATTCCCCCTCCCATTCCCTCGACCTCCGAATCCGCCGACGCCGAACCGATCGAGGAGGGCTCGCAGACGCCTAAACGCGGAACCAGACCTGTTGAGAGGTCGCTCAGTATTGCTAGTGGGACGGAGACGGATGCGCAGAGCTTTGCCGATGCGAGGAGTGAGGTCGATTCGGTCGAGAGGGCTTAATTTCGGGCTCGCGGTCGTGCTGTTCTACTTGTATCTGTTCCACAATGGCAAAACCTGATTCTCGAAGTTCGGCTTGGCGAGCAAGAGCGTCGCCCCTCTCGCAGATGACCGACGAAAGCGCTCTCGGCGAAAGACTCGTCGTCGTAGTTCGCCGAAGGAAAGATCTCTCGAGGCTGGCGACCCTTCAAGTTGCGCTAACGGAGCGACTCTCTACTCCCTTACAATCGTTACTGAACCACGTACTCCTGGTCCTCCCCTCACATAGCCTTGAGCCACCGCAATCTGCGACGAGCACAAGGGGGTCGGCGATGAAACGAAGCGAAAGAGGGGGATAGGCTCACCTTGATGCGCATCAAGCCACACTCTAGCATTGTAGGATCATGAGCCCAGCAGGCTTTGAGAGTCTTAATGGCCGTTTCTTCTCCCACAGCCATCAGGAGCTCCAAGATGAGCAAGTCCGGCCTCGTATACTTCGGCGAACGAGTGAGGGCTCGGTTGAGCGTGTCGTCCCACATGGTGTTGAGCTTTAGGATGGCGATCGGACCATTCTTGGATCTGAACCATGGGTAGGCTGAGATCTCGACTCCTAAATCTCGTCCTGTCAAGCGATTGAATGAAGGTGAGCGGCCGAGCGACTTGGCCGAGTCTCGCAAAGCCCTCTGCACGGCACTCACGTATCGTGGTCGTCGAGTTGACATCCGAATCGTTCACATCATGCGCCATGAACTCCACAAAGCCGTTCATCGTCCCTTCTACGAGTTCCTTGTCGTGTCGGCGCTCGGCCAAATCGGCTCGTGTTGGCCAGCCAGAGCCGGGTCGGTCCAAATCCTCGTCCTCGAATTTGACCATCTCCCAATGAGCGAAGGTGAACCTCTGCTGCAGCTCCTCAGGGGTGCTGTCGTATAGGAAGGTGAGGCTGAGGTAGTGGGTGGAATGAGCGCGTCGGGTTTGCCGAAATGGAAGGCGGAACGTAGGGCGAGGATAGCGACTTCTAGAGAGATGAGGTCGGTGTAGGCGTCGAAGTCGGCTCGTAGTCCAGCCTTGCGAGGCTCAGCGAGAGCCGTCTCCTCGGCTTGCCTCTCGCCTCGGCGAATGCGCTTGCAAAGCGGCTTGTGCTCGGCCCAGTGACGGCGCTGGCAGGCGGCTCCACAGCTACATTGTAGGGCGCCAGGAAGGAGGAGAAAGGCGGCGAGACGGAGAGGAGGAGGAGATGGAGAGGATCAGCAAGCGAGCGAGCAACGTCCTAACCGCCAACTCACTAATAGCACTCTCTGCAAGCACCGCAGAGTAGCGGTTTTGGGATCAAAGTACCAGCTCCCATCTGCCGGAAGCATCCACTACAGCCGATGGACACTCCCTGCGGCGGATGCGACATTTGTTGGTGAACCGAGCGCGTTCGAGGGAGGAGAAACGAGGAGCGAGGTCGTGTAGCTTTACTAGGTCCCTTGATGAGCTTCTGGAGCTGTAGCCGAGTCGATGAGAAAAGCGAGATGAGCGCAGGAGAGAAAGCAGCTCGAGCGCTCGACGCGGCTCGAGATCCGAGAACCTCTTTCCCTCCGCCGTGTCGCTGCTTGAGCTCGTCTCGTCTCCTACAGCACTGCAGACTAGCACACTCGTACCTCTACTCGCCCGACTCGCACCCATTTTTCTGCTACCCTTCGACTCTCTCTCAAGCTTCGACGACATGGCGCCTCGCTTAGGCGTCGATAACTACCTCCTCTGCCAGCAGTGCAGGGTACCTACGGGCAAGTACACCGACAAGAAAATACTGTACTGCTCGAAGTGCAGTCACGTCAATTAGTAGGTCCTTCGCTTTTTCGGCGATTCGGCGTCGCTGACCTTCCTCCTCCTCGCTCTCTCACGATTACACTTGTTCGCTCGCTACAGTTGCTCAAGGGCTTGCCAAGTAAGATGCAACTCATGTTGAGCGTGTCGATCGACGCTCTTCAGAAGCATTCGCAGATCGAGGCGTGGCCAGCTCACAAGGCCGAATGCAAGCAAATCCGCCTCGCTGCAGAAGAGGAAGAGGCAGGCGTCATCGCCAACCCTTACTCCATGACTCGCGTCAACGAGATACAAGAGTACGCCCTCGCCGTTGCTGCAGAGGTGATGGTCATCGCCTGGCGCTCGGCTTTCGAGCTCGGACGACCAACGGACAAGTCCTGCACCCATCTACTCGCCCTAAACTTCGAGCGTAGGGACGACGCTCCTACATTGAGGGAGAGGTTCTCCTTCAGCCACACGGAGCTCATCAGCATCGACGAGGAGATGGAGCGCCGGCGATTCCTCCCCGCCGACCGACTCGCAATGCTTCCAACGCGGGAGCAGCTCACCGGCGGTGCCGCTCGTAGAGCGCAAAATGCCAAAGGAGAGCACATCTCGGCCACCATGATGTTCTACGCCCTGAACACGAAGACTGGCGGTTCCAGCCGTTGCTGTGAGTTGCTTCTCGGGCGGGCGGAGAGGATCGAGAGAGCTGACCCTCGCTTTGCACGTTCATAGACATCGCCGACTGTACTGCGGTAGTAGACTCTGTATGGCCATACCTACCTCTCGACAAGTTGAACTTCAATCCCAACTGGGAGCGCGCGTTGAAGGGCATTCTGAGCGAGAAGCACCCCCCTTCCCCCGTCTTCCTGGCAGGGCTCGACCTTCGAGGTAGCCACGGCGACGACAATAAGCGCCTTATGATTGAGAAGTTCTCCAAAGATCAAGAATACGCTGCTCTATACATGCACGATATGGTGAGCTGGCGTCGAAGCTGGTCGTTTTCTTCCCCGAACGCCGCTGAACCTTTCCCTTTCACTCTGTAGAAAAAAATGGAGGCTCGTGAAAATGCGGCCAAGGCCAAATCGAAGCGTTCCGTGTAGCTGTAGGTGAGTTGGTTGATTGAGCTGTTCCTTTCGAGCACTGGGCTGATTTGTTTCGCGCTCGGTCGACTAATCAGGTCATGTAGTAGCATCGAGTGTAGAGCTGGACTTCAAACGCAGATCCTCATGCTTCTGTTGCGGCCGAGAGTGTTACGAGAGCAGCTCTTGCGTTGGGAGTGAGGCGAAAGGTCACCCTTGGCGTTCTCCTCTCGCTCGACGACCTGCGCCGAGGCTTCTCTTGTGGCAAGCTCGGGAGACGAAGCCCGACAATATAACGTGATGGCGCAGTACGACATCATTTCCGCCTCTAATCCAACACTAAGCACTCCCCCTTCTGCTCTCCAACTCGCCGAGCTCCCGCGTCACCCTCTCCCGGTCGGCCTCCACCTCGCCCAACCTCGTCTCCAGCTTCCCAGCATACTCGCCCTCCTCCATCTTCTTCAACGGCGCCAACCTCGCCAACTTATTCCAACCCCAACCCCAAGCCTCGCCGATCAAGCGATCCGACCGTTCGGAGAAGGTCTCGCGCGAAGGGACTGAAGGTCGAGGAGAGGAGATGTCGCGAGTGTAAGATGGTGGCGCTTCCTTCTGCTCTTCCGTCGATGATAGTCGTCCTTCCACTTGATCAATCTCTGCTAACCGCCGATCCCTCTCTTCGCCCCAGGCGAGCAACTTGATCCTCCCGACTTCCAACTCGTTGACGAAACCCTGAGCGACGGTGCAGCCCAATCCAAGGGTAATACCTGCTCGGAGGGAGGTTGCTGGTGGTCCTCCGCGCATGAAGGAGGAGAAGAGAGCGCCCGAGATGGTACCGGCGAGAGCGGAGGAAAGGAGATTGTGCGAATGAGGGTGAGGGGCGTGAGGTTCGAGAGGGGAGGGTTGGAGTTGGAGAGTCGTCAGAAGGGGGTGGAGAAGGTATTCCCTTGTACCTGCGAGGGAAGGAGAGGTTAGCAAAGCCGAGCTAGGAGACGAGGGAAAGGGGAGCGAACTGAAGAAGGTGAAGGAGAAGACGCCAGTGTTGACGCCAGTTTTGAAGGCAGCAGGGATTGCTGGGTAATTGCGAATGATTCCGAGCGCCGAGCCCGTGATTGCACCGAGAGCAGCTGTACAAAGAGAGAAGGAACGTGAGCTTGCGAGAGAAGCGAAAGACTTGGACGCGACGAGCTTACTGCAGGAGAAGGTGCCAAACACGACGTTCACGGGAGCAGTACGGAGCGTGTAGTCGAGTAGGGTTGCTGGCGGAGGCGGTGACGGCATCGGAGGAGCTGCTGCTGGCGAGGCCATGTTCGAGGGAGCGAAAAGACGCGGTGAAGCGAGCCGATTGAAGGGTGAGAGCTGTAGCCTTGTAAGCGAGGGATATCGAAGTCCTGTAGCTTGGTATACGACGGCGAAAGGGGTTGAAGTTGAGCACGAGATGAGCGCAGGAAGCCAAGTGTTGCTTCTCTCCTTCCGTCCTTCACCTCGTTTCATCGTCATGTCGGCTGCACCTCAACGTTTCGCTCAAGTCGGAGGCCATGCTTCAACGCTGGTGCTCTCTGCAGGCGATTCTTCTATCGTGAACAAGCCCGCCTCGGCTGCAGAGCATCAATGGTACACGGCACTCGGTCCCTCTCTCGGCGTCGAAGACCTCATCGGAGGATGGACTCCCGCCTTCTACGGTACTCTCACGCTGCAGGGAAAGATGGGCGAGGACGGACAGACGGTGCAGAGCGTCGAGGCAGAGCAGATTGCTGCTTCTCAGGTGAGTGGGGCTCAGACCGCGCACACAGCTTGCAGAGACCTCCAACTGACCGCTCTGCTGCACTGCGACAGATGCTGGTACTCGAGAACCTCACCTACCGCTTTCTTCGTCCCAACGTGCTCGACATCAAGCTCGGCACCCAGCTCTTTGACGAGGACGCTTCAGCTGAGAAGCAGGAGAGGATGACCAAGGCTGCCGCTGCTACCACCAGCAAGCAGACAGGTGTACGATTGACGGGATTCCAAGTGAGCTCCTTCCTTCTCCCCTCCGTCGTTCAGCTCGGCGATATGCTCTGCGCCGAAGCTGAGTTTCGCCGTTTTGCTCCTCACCTGCAGGTCTGGGACTCGACTACACAAGCCTTTGTGACGACCCCTAAAGCGTTCGGCAAGACCATCACCGTCGCCGACCTTCCTACCGGCATCTCGCGCTTCTTCTACCCTCCTCTCTCCCCTGCCCTCCCATTCGAACTCGCGGACTCAGCCTCCACCTCTTCCACCTCGTCCGACCCAGCGACCTCCGCCCGCCCATCACCCCTCCCCAAAGACCTCCTCATCCCCATCTTCTCAGCCATCATCCTCCGCCTCAAGCAAATGGAGCGGATGCTCTCCTCCCTCGAAATCCGCGTACGAGGCAGCTCCCTCCTCATCGTCGTGGAAGGAGACCCCGCCGCTCTCGCCGCCGCCGTAGATCGAGTGCAGGCCGAGGCGGTCAACCCGTCATCTCGCCCCGGCGCCGAGGAGGAGGACGACGATTCGGATGCCGAGAGCGTGTCGACGACGGATGGAGAGGGGAACGCCAAGCCCCATACGCTGCTGCCGTTCGATGTCAAATGGATTGATTTTGCGCATGCTCGAGCGGCGCCGGGAGAAGGGAAGGATGAGGGGTTGATCCTTGGCGTCAAGACGACGAGGGAGCTGTTGGAAGGGTTGCGAGAGCGATTGAGGGCGGGCAAGGAAGAGTCGGCGTAGAACAGAAGTGAAGATGTACAGTAGTATCTTTCCTGTCGAATCGGCGTGAGGAGCCGCGTCCCGGAAGTCAGGCTGAAGCGCTCGCCGAGCTCGCGCGCGCGCTCCTTGGTTGCTTTCGCCTTGGCCATCTCTTCCGCGCCGCGTCTTGATGAAGTGGGGGCGCCGGGCGGTGCTCCATTGAGCTTTCATTATTCTCGCAGCGTCATGAACAGACCGACCTCCCGCTCAGCAAGACTTGGTTTCGTTGCTCCCAGCCCGCCAAGCTCCGCGGTCGGCTCTTCGCAGGCGCACGAGGAGCTGTTGAAGGTGAGTTGGAAGGCGATGAAGTCGTCTGCGAAATCTGACATCTCACTACAGTAGGATCCGAGCTCAACTGTACCCTTCCTGCGCTCCTCGCTTCCTCCCTCCCTGCTCCTTCACCAGCGCCCAGCGGGTTCGGCGCTTGGCTTGCGATCGCTCAGCTTGCCCGTTTGAGATATGCAGCAGGCTGGACTCGTCTTCGAAGGGAAGGAGAGTATTGTAGCTTGCTTGGCGATGGTGAGCAACAGATCGTACGAGTTGGGAGACGAGGGGGTGCAGGAGTGACGGAGGACGAGCTCGGCGGCGCCTGAGCCCCACTTTCGCTCGCCATTACCTTGCGCTCTCTTCCTCCTTCTCTCTTTCCTTCCTACATATCACTTCTCTCTCACCAACATGAAGTCCTTCGCCCTCGCCGTTACC
>JACWFO010000107.1:0-68015 GCA_019775505.1 Leucosporidium yakuticum
GCCGCCTACGAGAAGCACATTCTCGCTCACACCGGTATCCGTCTCATTGGTGAGTTTTGAGCTTCTTTTAGCCTTCTTCTCGCGATCTCGCTGACCTTTATCCGCCTTCTCCCTTCGCAGAGCCCGAGCTCTTCGGTGGTTACAACCCCAAGAAGAAGGGACTCACTCAGGAGATCGAGCTCCAGCACGACCTCGAGCCCATCGAGGCTTCGCAGGACGACGCCGACCGCTTCAAGCTCGAGCACGGCGAGAAGGTCGACATCTTCACCGACGACGGCTCCAAGTACTACGTCAAGTTCAAGAAGGGAGCCAAGATCATCGTCCCCAAGGCCGTCGCCTTCGACCGCCTCGTCGCCGGTCAGAGTGAGTCGCTTTCGCTGTTCGCTCGCTTTCCTTCGCCGAGCAGGCGCTGACCTTCGCTTCTTCTCTCAACAGTCCCTACTGGATGGTCTCACAAGGCTTTCGGTATTCCGGACGACATCGCCGCTCAGGTCGACCGCACCACCCTTTGGGCTCTCGTCTCCGTCTCCGAGGCGCTCATGATGGCCGGAATCACCGACCCTTACGAGATGTACAAGTACGTCCACCCCTCCGAGGTTGGATCGTCGCTCGGATCTGGTATGGGAGGAATGGTCTCGCTCTCCAAGATGTTCCGCGACCGCCGCGAGGAGAAGGACGTTCAGAAGGACATTCTCCAGGAGACGTAAGTCGCTTTTGCTCGTTATTAGCTCGCTCGGTTCGCTTCGCTAACACTTTCTCCTCAACAGCTTCATCAACACCGTCGCTGGATGGGTCAACCTCCTCCTTCTCTCGTCGTCGGGACCCATCAAAATCCCCGTCGGAGCTTGCGCCACCGCCCTTCAGTCGGTCGAGATCGCCATCGACACCATCCTCAGCGGAAAGGCCAAGGTCATGATCGCTGGAGGATTCGACGACTTCTCCGAGGAAGGATCCTTCGAGTTCGCCAACATGAAGGCCACTTCCAACTCGGAGACCGAGTTCGCCGCTGGTCGCGAGCCCAACGAGATGTCGCGTCCCACCACCAGCACTCGTTCTGGATTCAGTTCGTCTTCTTTCTTTGCTTCTTCGCTCGCTAACACCGCTGACCTTCTCCCTCTCCTTCGCAGTGGAGGCTCAGGGTTGCGGAACTCAAGTCCTCATGTCGGCCAAGACCGCTATCGAGATGGGAGCGACCATCTACGGAAGTGAGTTGATTTCTCTTCTCCTTCTGCGCGTGCTGTAGCTGATCGTCTCCCCTCGTAGTTGTCGCCTTCACCTCGACCGCCACCGACAAGGCCGGTCGCTCGATCCCTGCGTTCGTCAGCACTCTTTCATCTCTTTCGCTCGCGCTAACCTCTTCCTCTCCTTCACAGCCCCGGACTCGGAGTCATGGGTACCGCTCGTCAAGTTCAGGCCAAGTACCCCACCAACATCCTCGACATCAACTACCGCAAGCGTCAGCTCGAGTTCCGCCGCCGCCAAGTCTCGCAGTGGCTCGAGAACGAGACCGAGCTCCTCAAGATGGAGATCGAGTCCAAGGGTGCCGCCGACAAGCTTCCCGAGGACTACATCTCGGAGCGTCTCGCCTCCATCGAAAGCGAGGCCAAGAGGCAGGAGGCGGAGGCTCTCGCTACCTTCGGCATGCTCGTCGGTAACGACCCCACCATCTCGCCCCTCCGCCGTGCTCTCGCCGTCTGGGGTCTCACCATCGACGACGTCGGAGTGGCTTCGGTGCGTTTCTTTCTTCCGTTTCGCTCGCTTTCGCCGATCGCTAACCTCGGCTTTCCGTTCTCCAGTTCCACGGAACCTCGACCGTCGCCAACGACAAGAACGAGTCGAACGCCTACAACGAGCAGTTCCGTCACCTCGGACGTGCCGTCGGAAACGCCTGCCCCGTCATCGCTCAGAAGTGGCTCACCGGTCACCCCAAAGGAGGAGCCGCCGCCTGGATGATGAACGGAATGGCTCAGACGATCCAGTCTGGTCTTATTCCCGGAAACAGGTGTGTTTTCTTGTATTCTTCGCTTCTCGCTCTCTTACTGACCCTTCATCGCCTACAGGAACGCCGACAACATCTCGCAAGAGCTTCGCAAGTTCGAGTACCTCCTCTACCCATCGAGGTCGATCCAGACCGACGGCATCAAGGTGGGTTGACTTGGTTCAATTCGTTCGAAGCATAGCTGACTTTATTCTCCCTACAGGCCGGTCTCCTCACCTCCTTCGGTTTCGGACAAGTTGGTGGACAGGCCCTCATCATCCACCCTCAGTACCTCCTTGCCTCGCTCGAGCCCTCCGAGTTCACCGCCTACGCCGCCTCGAACGACGTTCGTCGCAAGAACTCTTACGTCAAGTTCAACGAGGTGAGTTTCGTCGCTCGGCGCACCCTTGCCTTCTCATCGCCGAAACGCTCAAACTGACCCTCCTTGCTCTTTTTTCCTCGCAGTTCTTCACCAAAGGCAACATGGTCGTCCTCAAGGATCACGCCCCCTACACACCCGACCTCGAGCACGACGTCCTTCTCAACCCCATGGCGCGCACCGCCGCCGACAAGGAGGGCTCGTTCAGCTTCCCCAAGGTCCTTCCTTCGGCCAAGGCCAAGAGTGACAACGCTACCGTCAGTCTTCTCTTATATCATGTACTGCATAGCTCCCTGCTGCTCCCTCGAGAGGTATCCCTCGTCCGAGAACTCGAGCTGATGCCTTTCCTTTTCGTCGTTCGCAGATCGCAAAGAAGCTCATCGGCGCCGCCACCGCAGGCGTTCACGGAGTCGGGACCGATGTCGAGTTAATAAGCAGTATCGCCCACGATTCGGAGTCGTTCCGCGAGCGCAACTTCACCACCGCCGAGCTCAGCTACGTCGACTCGGCGCCCGACCCCAGGGGTTCTCTCGCAGCTCGCTGGGCGGCCAAGGAGGCGGTGACCAAGTCGCTTAAGGTCGAGACCAAAGGAGCCGGAGCACCTCTCAAGGACATTGAGGTCGTATCCACCCCCTCCGGCCCTACCATCGTCCTCCATGGCGACGTCGCCAAGCTCGCCGCCGACCAAGGAATCACTGGCTTCGAGATCTCGCTCTCCCACAGCGATGATGTCGCGTGCGCCGTCGCCGTCGCCCAGAAGTAGGAAGTAGACGCTTAGATGTAGAGAATTCGTCTCTCTCGGTTGGAATAGGTCTTGGTTAGCTCGCTTGCAAGCATTTCTGTTTTAGCTGCAGCTTGTTCGATGGCGAGAAAGAAGTGAGAATTGCGAAAAGCAAAGATGAGAAGTCAGCGAGCTTTGTTGATGAGCTACAGCGTCAAGCTTGGCCAGCGATGCCAGCTCGGCGCTCCCTTCAAAGCCGGCGAAGTGGGCTAGGAGTTGCAGCTGGGGTGCAGGACTGAAAGTATGGAGACATCCTCGGCTGTATTACAGTAGATCAAGCGACTCTTCAACGCCAAAAGCGAGGCTGTGCATCCAATGCCGAGCGTAGGGCAGGCGCGCTCTTCCCAGGCGACGAGAGGCTCCAGCTCTTTCTCTCTTCTCCCTCTCACCTCGTCTTCTTCAAATCGCCTACAGCAGTTTCAACCCGTCTCTATCTACCCCTACTACACCGTGACAGCTCTTCCCGCCTCTCAGCAAGCCCTCAAGAGTAGCGCCTCTCTTTCCGTCATCTCGAGCGTGGAGCTCAGCTGCTCATGGCCTCGGACAACGTTTCAGCGCCTACGAGCGCATCTCTAGCACCTCAACCAGCTCGTCCTCAGCCTGGTAGCAAGCGTGGATCTTTTCTCGGCAAGCTACCCAAACCCAGGCTGCCGTTTCGCGGGAACCAGCAGCGCGCGGATCTCCTCAAGCCTCTCGGTGAGCTTTAGAGCCGCATCTGCAGCCTCAGGCGAGTGCTTACCTACTCTCCAACAGATCCTTCGGCGCCTGCATTGGGAACACTCGTCGTGCGTGTGCTAGCAGCGACTGATCTCGTCGCAAAGGACCGCAATGGCCTGAGCGATCCGTTCGTCGTGATCCGCTACGCTTCAACGAGGGTACGTGCTGTAGCTTGATGAAACAGGTTCCACCTACTCTCGCAGCTCCCCTCTTTTGATCGCTGATCTTCTCCCTCGCCCGCAGGTCACCAGCTCAACCGTCCCCAAGAGTCTCAACCCGGTGTGGGACGATTCGGCGAAGCTCGAGGTGAAGGTGTTCGACTCGCGTGGTTTTGGAAGGGAAAGGATCGAATGCGTGCTTTGGGACAAGGACCGAGTCGGCAGGGAGTACCTCGGCGAAGTGAGCATCGGACTCGACAACGCTTGGGGTTCCCCTCAAGATTGGGCAGGAGGAGTGCCGCCAGTTGGTTTGGACGACGAGGTGAACAAGGTGAGTGATTTGTTACGCTCGAATAGCCGTCTCGCCGCTGACCGACGTCTTAACAGCCCATCTGGCATCCTATCCGCTCCTCTCGATCTCGCTCGGCCGTCTCTGGCTCAGTCCAGATTCAGGTCGGCTTCATCCCGGCAAGCGCATCAACCTCCTCATCTAGTTCGACCGCGCTCTCTACCGCCGAGCGCGAACGCCTGCTCGCCGTGCTCGAGCGATGCTTCGAAGAACGAGAGGGAACTCGTCGCGCTAGCAAGGAGGAGCGAGTGCTGTTGTCTTCGCCCGTGAGTTTACCTCTGTACCTCCGTCTGATTCAGGATACGAGACTGACCCTTTCTCTCTTCGCAGACCGAAGGAGTCGGCACGCAGCCCATCGACGACCTCTCCCCTCTCGGCACCACTCCCGCTCCTCTCCACCATCTCCCCACCGGCGAGGATGACGACGACTCCGACACCACCTCTGAGTCGGGCTCGGACACGGATGGCGACGAGTCGGACACCGAGGGCGAGATCGAAGGCGGACACCTCGAGACGTCCACCGACGATGAGGACGAGATCCTCGTAACAGCCGTCGAGGCTCCCGCAGAGTACTTCGACCTCGGCGAGGGCATTCAGAAGTACGCTTCTCCCGAGCCTGAGACCCCCGAGGCTCCTGCCATTGTCGTACAGCCCGATCTCGCCCCTCCTCCTTCGACGACCGCCAGCTCCACGTCCTTCGCATCGACTACCGCGGCCTCAACCAGCTCAAAGCGCGGTCTGAGTCTTCCTGGATTCATGAAGCGTCGCGACTCGAGTAAGAGCGTCGTTAGCGTCAAGGATTTGGATTCGGCGACCAGCGACCTCAACTCGACCGACGCCGATACGGCTACTTCGACGCAGGAGAAGCGCCGACGATTTGGCAGGAAGAAGAAGAGCGCTGGAATCGTCGACCTTGCCGTTGTTGCTGGTGGCGAGAGTGCTGCAGCGGTCGCCGTTCCCGATGCCAAGCGCAAGAAGAGGAAGGGACGGAAGCAGCGAACGGTCGAAGCGTCGGAGGAAAGCGGCGACAAGCCCAAGAAGAAGAGCAAGCTCGGTCGTCGCAGGACGAGGAGGGACTACACCTACGCCGACGACGGCGACATCCTCGGTCTCGTGCAGATCGAGGTCAAGGGCGCGAAGGACTTGCCGAGGTTCAAGAACGCCATTCGCATGGGCTACGACATGGACGCCTTTGCTGTCGTGTCGTTTGGTCGCAAGGTCTTCCGCACGAGGTGAGTTGACCGCGCGTTTGCTGCCGTTGCGCCCGACTGACCTCGTCTCGTCCGAGCAGGGTCATCCGTCACTCGCTCAATCCCGTCTGGGACGAGAAGCTCTTCTTCCACGTCCGCCAGACCGAGGCTCACTGGTGTGTTGCGCCATCTTCTTCGAGTAGAGCTTTCGCTGACCTCTTCAACTACAGGAACATCGCCTTCAACATCTACGATTGGGATAAGGTCTCTTCGAACGATCACGTCGGCGATGTCACCGTCCCTCTCGAGCAGCTTCTCGGCACGACGGTGCAACCCGACGACCGTGGACTCTACCCCGCTTCCAACGAGGGAAAGCTCATCGGCGACGATTTCCACCTTCACGCCCTCAAGATTGCCATCGACGGCAAGGAAGCGGCCGAGAACGAGATTGACGGCAAGACGCCTTCGACACTTCAGATTCGCGCCAAGTTCACGCCCTACAGTATGTCCCCCGAGCTCTTGACCCCATCGCCGTCAAACTGACCTGATCCCCCCTTCGCAGCTGCCCTTCGCCAGCAATTCTGGCGAGTCTACCTTCGCAACTACGACATTGACGAGAGCGGCAGCTTCTCGCACATCGAGATCTTTTCCATGCTCGACTCCCTCGGCTCGACCCTCTCCAAAGAGACCATCTCGTCCTTCTTCACCCGCTTCAACAAGTCCGAGAACGAGGAGCTCACCATGGACGAGGTCGTCCTCTGCCTCGAAGCCGAGGTGACCAAGCCCAAGGAGGAAAAGAGACTCGTTCGCGACTCTTCCAACTCCAACAACAACTCTACTCCCGGCACTCCCGGCATCGCACCCGGTTCTCTTTCCTTCACCTCGCCCGGCGAGGCAGCGCAGGCCAAGGCCGACCAAACGGACGTCTCGAGCAACATGCAGCCCATACAACCAGGCGCAGAGGTCGTTACCAACCCCGAGCAGGGAACCGTCGTCAAGGCGCCTGAGCAGGGCACGGCTACGCCTTCGAACGGACAGGCCTCGCTTGACCCCTTCGCCGACGACAGCGACAGCTCGGGCGAGAAGGTCGAGAGAGGTTAGTGGCTGTTCGTCGAAGCTTCACAGATGAACTGACGCACCTCCCTTACAGTCGTCAACATCAAGGAGTGTCCTCTTTGCCACAAGCCTCGCATGAACTCGAAGGCCGAACTCGGTGCGCTCGCTCCTCGTTCTTGCTAGCCCCACCGAGCTGATTTTCCTCACCTCCCGCAGACATCATCACCCATATGGGAGTCTGCTCTTCGACTGACCCTCGCGCCGTCAACCGCATCGTCGTCAACGAGTTCGTTACCGCGTCGCAGGCTCAGCGCAAGTGGTTCACCAAGGTCATCTCGAAGGCCACCAAGGGTGCTTACCAACTCGGCGCTGTGCGTGAAGCTCTTCTCTTCTCTCCCCAGCTTCTTATTGACCCTCCTTCGTCTCGCAGGACTCGGCGAACATCGTGCGCCCTCGCTTGCTCCCCGCGCTTCCAGGCCTTTCGCTAACCTTCAACTTAACTCGCAGATCGTGCAAGACCGCCTCACGGGTGCGCTGCTCGAGGAGAAGATGGCTGTGTACGTCCGATTGGGCATGCGACTCGCCTACCGAGGTATCGGACCAGGAGGAGGAATGGAGGGCGCTCGCAGTGAGTTTCTGCTTTCTCTTCATTTCGCGCGCGAGCCTCACTGACCCCATCTCCTCGCAGTTCGCCGTCTCCTCGAATCCATGTCGGTCAAGCAGGGAATCAAGTTCGATTCGCCAGCCTCGGCGAGGGAGATTGCCCCCTTCGTCGACTTCCACAACCTTGATCTCAGCGAGTGCTTGGATCCGCTTCCTTCCTTCAGTGCGTAGCTGCCTTTCTCTACGCTCAGAATCAACGACTGACCCCTCCTCGTCGAACAGAAACCTTCAACGAATTCTTCTACCGCAAGCTCAAGCCCGACGCCCGTCCCGTCGCCGACCCCGAAGATCCTCGCACTCTCGTCTCCCCCGCCGACTGCCGCGCAATGTTCTTCGAGACGGTCGACGATGCTACCAAGATCTGGATCAAGGGACGCGAGTTCACTGTCGGCCGTCTGCTCGGCGAGGGTTACAAGGACAAGGCGCATCTGTTCGAGAATGCTAGCTTGGCCATCTTCCGTCTCGCGCCTCAGGATTACCACCGCTACCATAGGTGAGCTTTTCGTTTCGTGCTTTGAGAATAGGCAGCTTTAGCTGACCGCGCTTCGTCTTCGCAGCCCCATCGACGGAGTAATGGGACCGCTCAACGAGATCAATGGAGCCTACTACACCGTCAACCCTATCGCCATCCGTGCTCAGATTGACGTCTACGGCGAGAACAAGAGGACTGTCGGTAGCATCACCAGGTGCGCCCGTTTGCTCGCCGTCTTTCCGAGCGCTGAGCGCTGACTTTCCTCGCTTCATTTCTTTCGATGCGACTCGAACAGCCCCGTCTTCGGCGAATCGATGCACGTTTGGATTGGAGCGATGATGGTCGGCTCCATCTGCATGACCAAGCACGAGGGAGACGAGATCAAGCGCGGAGACGAGACTGGTGAGTCGGCGCCTTCGCTCTCCTCGTTTTCTTTCGTCAAGCTGACCGCTCTTGATTCAACAGGCTACTTCAAGTTCGGTGGTAGTACCATCGTCTGCCTCTTCAACAACGTCGAGTTTGATCAGGATCTCGTGCAGAACTCGAAGAACTCGGTGAGTCGCTGCTCTCGTCTCTCCTTCCTCTCGACTTCAAGGCTGACTTTCTCCCTCTTCTTCCCTCCACAGATCGAGACTCTGGTCCGTGTTGGCATGCGCATCGGAAGGATGAGGGGGGCTTAGGCTTGTGCTTGAGATGAGAGGCAGAAGCAGTTGCACCGAGCGAGCAGAAGGCAGTGCGCCGAAGCCGCGAGGGAAGGGCGATAAAGACACTGAATAGTCGTTTTGGATTTGGATCTTCTCGCAATGTGGAATACGTACCATCGCAATCTCTCCACTCTCAGAATCGAGTCAATCCGACTCGAGCGAGCAGGCGCGACGACCTTGCGAAAGCGCGACCGACCTCTCCTTGCCTCTCGCCAAGTTGCTCGTTTCTTGTTTCTTATCACCTACAACAACGCTTACGGATCTGCAACACCTAGATCTACATCTCAACACAAAGTGGGCCCTTTCCTAGCCTCTCGTACAGCTCCCTCGCTTACCTAGGCTGCGTCATCTCTCCCAGCCATCGCCTCGACTAGCCGCTCTTGTACATGACTCGCGGCACCCCTAATCGGGGACGAGGTAGAGGAGGACGAGGCGGAGCCTTCAGCGCGCCTGGAACCCCTCGAGGCGGTCGTGGAGGCGGCGGAGGGAGGGGAGGAGGAGCTGGTCGCGGTAGAGGGCGCGGTGGAGCTACTGTGGCGCAGAACTTTAGCGAGGTAGCATTGGACTACAGCGCTTTGAGTGAGGTTGCTCTCGGTACGTCGTTCGTTGGCTCTATCTTGCTACAGCTCGCTAACGCGTTGGGCGCGAACAGGCTTCAACCCTTCGCCCGTCCCTACTACTCCTCACGCCAAACCTGCTTTCCCCTACAAATCCCAAGGATCGCATACTCCTAATCTCTACTCCGCCTACCCTCCTACACCTCCCAACGGCGGCTCCAACTCGTCAGGCTACAACACTCCGAAGCAAGGACTCGGTGCACGTGGGGGTCGTGCTGGCTTCCAAGGCGCTCGCGGTGGTGGCAGAGGTTCATATGGACCTAGTGGAGCTGCTGGACGAGGTGGAATGGCCGGTGGGCTAGGCTTCCATCCCGCTACGCCCGGAGGAGGGAGGGGGAGAGGACGCGGAGGACCTGTCGTTGGTATGGGACAGGGTGATTTCCGGCCTCTGCTCGTCCCCGTCACCTTTGTTAAGGCGTCGGGATTGACCCCTACTCTCGACGGCGATAAGGAGAAGGAGCAGGCGCCCGCCGAGCTGCCTCAGGAGGAGGAGCCGACGCCGGGCGAGTTGGAGGATAAGGTCATGGAGGGTCAGTTGGTGGAAGTAGTGAGGGATTTGGATTTGGTGGATATTGATGTGGGAGCGGAGGAGCAGGAGGATAGCGCGATGGACCTCGAGGAGACCACTCCGACCGAGGACGAGCCTCAGGTCGTCAGCGTGCCGGCGAGCATCGTACAAGACCTCAAGACCCCTCAAGACGACGAGGACGACGATTCCTCCGGCGATGACGAGCAGATTGTCTTCCACCCCAAGTCGGAACCATCCGTCGCCGCGCCTGCTTCCATCGCCGAACCTCCCTCTTCGCCTCCCCTCTTCACCATCGACACCGAACCCTCTCCCGTCCAGCTCGCTCCTTCGTCCACCTCCAACTTCTCCGCACTCCCTCTCGGAGCCCCTGGACCCGCATCGAAGCCTACACCTCCTTCCGCCGCCCCCCTTCCTCCTCCCATCGCAACCGCCATTCCCGCCACAGCCTCCTCCTCCTCCATTCCCGCGCCTGCCCCCAAACCCAAGCAGTCCAAGCCGACCTCAGTACCTGCTCCCAAGCTCAGCAAGTCGCAGAAGGCGGCTCTCAAGAAAGCGGGCAAGAAGGCTCGTAAAGCCGGCAAGGCGCACGCTCGGTCAGGCAACCGTCATCTCTTCGTCGAGGCGCCTGCGGGCTACTCGGACGACGAGGATGATTTGGAGGATGAAGTTGCTGGTCGTGAGATGTTTGAGAAGATGGGAGCGGTCGATTTGTCCGATGAGGAGCCCGCCGTGCAGGGTCAGGAGGAGGAGGGAGAGGCGAGGGTGGGAGATTCGGATCTTGAGTGGGGATCTGGTGGACCGGGAGAGGAGAGTGAGGATGAGGCTACTCAGGGAGCTTCGAGGCTTAGTGGCAAGGCTAAGAAGTTGGCGAGGAGGCAGCAGAGGGAGGAGCAGAGGGAGTTGGAGAAGATGGAGAGGTTGACCATGCAGGCGAGGGTTCAGGTCGATCAAGTTATGGGAGAGGTCGCAGTATCGGAAGAGGTGGATATTATGTACGGCGTCAAGAAGTCGGGCAAGAAGGGAGGGAAGAAGGGCAGGAAGCAGATTGAGCTTCTCGCCGCCGAGGATTACGAGCGCAACGTCCTTGGACTCGACCCTTCCGCCAATAACGACGACCAGGACAACTACGACGTCGACCTTCAAGCTGCCGAGGCCTTCTCGAGAGGTCTCATCGGCGGTCGTAGCGGTCGACAGGCGACGCTCGAGGAGATGGAGGACAAGGCGAGGGATGATTTGGTCGCCAGCGATGGATGGAGGACCTCGAGTGGTAGTGAGGAGGAGGATAGTGAGGAGGATAGTGAGGAGGAGAGCGAGGGTAGCGATGATAGCGTCGATACCGGCGACGAGGAGGAGATGGTCCATTCGCTCGCCGAAGCCGACGCGTGAGTAGTCGTTCCCCCCCTCGCCTAACTGCTAGGTACATCGCTGACTCCTTCCCTCCTACTACAGCAGCGTTGACCTCGCCATCGCCGAAGAAGAGGATGCCCTGTTCGACGTCTCGCAATCCCACGACACTTCCTTCGACTCCTCCGAGGCCACCTCCGACGAAGACGCCGCCATCGAACGCGCTCTCCTCGCTGGAGGGACGATCCGCCTCTCTTCGATGGGTCAGAGCGGTAGCGGCGGTAGGAGGGACGTCAAAGAGAGGAAGAGGGTCGCCAAGGGCAAGGGCAAGGCGGTCGAGATTGACGACGTTTACCTCGACGAGGAGAGTGAGGATAGTGATGACGATGAGATGTTCGAGGGTAGCAATACTTGGGCGGATAACGATGAGGATTACATCCGAGGAGTTCAGGTGAGTCGTCGCTCGTCGCAGTCGTACGCCCTCGGCGCCGAAGCTGACCTCTTTTCTCGTCGAGCAGGAGATCATCGCCGCCAACGCCGACCTTCTAGAGCGAGGTGGAGATCGCAAGACTCGCAAGAAACTCTTCAAGGCGGTCCAGGAGGGCAACTTTGACGATTTTGATCTCGACTTTGAGGACGACTACGCTCTGACTGCTGGACGTGAGTCGCTACGCCTCTCTCCTCTCCTCCTCGACGACTCAAGGCTGATCCTCTCTTTCTCGCCTATTCCACCACAGCCTCCAAGAAGAAGAAGAACAAGCAGGAGAAGCCCAGCTTTAGCGGCGCCTTCTCGGCGGACCTCGAGGACCAATGGAGCAAGGATCGTTCCAAGAAGTCCGAGTACAAGCGCCAACGCGCTCTCGCCCGCGCCGAAGCCGTGGAAGCCACCTCCATGTCCAAGAAGGGACCTCGCGCCCCCGCCGCCTTCGCCGGATCCAGCGACGCCGCCTTCCTCAACTCTCGTATCCGCGATTTCCTCCTCTACGAACTCTCGTCGCCTTCGATGGCTCTCCCTCCCATGAGCAAGAAGAGTCGAGTCGCCGTCCATTTACTCGCCGAGGTGTATGGACTCAAGAGCAAGAGCCTTGGCAAGGGCAAGGCGAGGTTCCCCGTGCTGGAGAGGACGAGCAAGAGTACCGTTTATGGCGTGGATGAGAGGAAGATTAGGGCCATCTTGGGTACTGCTGCTGGGGAGCGGGAGGCGGGTTGGCATGGTGGGAAGGCGAAGGGGAAGATGGGAGGCCTTTGGGCGGCCCTCAGCGGCGACGGCAAGAAGAGCGGCGGTGGAGGCGGCGGAGGAGGAGGAGGCAAGAAGAACTCGGAGGGTGGTGAGTGGTCTTCTGTACGTTATCGGAGTATCTTCATCGCTAACCTCTTCCTCTCGCAGCTGTCGTCGGTCAAGGAGTGAGTTGCCGCTTGGGCCGTCGTCTCGGCGAGAGCTTGCTGACGCTTTTCTTCCTCCCTTCGCAGGCCGATGCTCTTGGAGAAGGCAACATCGGATTCGCTCTACTCAAGAAGATGGGGTGCGTAACCTGGCCTCTTCGCAGTCCCACTCTCTCTTCTCCCTCCCTTCCCGCTCTCACAGCTCGCAGCTCCCGCTGACCCCCTTCTCGGCTCGCATCGCCTCCCTCTCGAGCAGCTGGACCGAGGGCAGTCAAATCGGCGTTTCTGGTGGCATCTCTGAGCCCATCAGCGCTCGGATCAAGACGGTGAGTGTTGTTCTCCGCCCTCCCCCTCGGCATCGTCATTGCCCTCCTCCTCGACGGCGCGCGCGTTCCCAAGCTCGACGCGCTAACTCGACGTTGGTTTCCCCGCGTGCTCCTCGACGAATCGGTTGGTGTGATACAGAGCAAGTCGGGCTTGGGATCAGGCTACAGCGTGTCGAGAGCTGAGGCGCAGAAGCTGGGCAAGAGCGATGATCAGTGGTGAAGGCCGAGCGCCGAGCTGCTCGAGGGGTAGTTTAGCCTAACAGCTCGCAGTTTGCAACATTACGCTTCGCCTGTACAAAATGCGCTGTAAAAGAGTAGCGAATTGATAACATGATACGCTACAGCGAGTGAGAGGTCTCTGCGCGAAACCCTAGAAAAAGAGGAGGAGCGCTGCGAGACGAAGAGCGGGGTCGTCGTTTGTTCGCTCTCGCCATCACCGCGCCCCGTCAGAAGGGCTTTCTCGCTTCGTCGTCTTACACGTCTTCGCCTGCCTGGCAACCTACAGCAAATGGCCTATCCACCTCGCTCCGCCTCTTCACCTAGAGCAGGCTCGCTCGACCGTAGCGCTTCCTCGCGCCCTTCGACGGAGGCCCCTTCGTATCGTCTCGACGAGTTCAGCTCATCCCAAGGATCATCGCGCCCTCAAGGTGTACAGCTCCGTGACCGTGACTACGCCTACGAGACGGACCCTCTGACGGCCTACACGTCGCCTCAGATGGGTCACGACGAGTCGTCTTCCTCCGCTCAGCAGCAGCAAAGGCGAGACGGCGGCGCGGACAACGCCTTTTCCGACGTCCCCTACTCGCCTACAGGAAGGGGAGGATCGCTCGACCTCTCGGACGCCTATGTTACCGACAACACCTACCCTGCCATGCGCACCGAATCAATTTCGACTCACAACTCTCGCTCGCCGCTTCGTCATGACGGACAGCACCCGCCGATGCCTCCCCTCGGCCAACCGATCCACCCTGGCGCCAGCGTATCGATGCAGAAGCAGGATAGCAACTCTTCCACCCCCGAGAAGCGCTACGGCTCCAACGCCGAGAAGAGCGGTTACAACAGTCCTCGCGCCCGTTCGCATGACCGTGGAGCTTCCGGAGGAGGATTGGGCAATTGGTCGGGCCCGGGAGGTAACAGGTCGCCTTACGGTCAACTTGGTGCCAACTCGGCTCCCAACAGTGGCCTGCAGAGCGCCGCTTCGTCCAACCCCAACTTGCTTTACGCGGTTCGTCTTCTCCTCCCTTTCATCAGCGCTCGTCGCTCGCCCCGCATGAAACGTCGCGAGCGCGCGCGGGTGCAGATGCAGAACAATGGCGTGTAGTCAGCTGTGCTCTACGTGAACTCCAAAGCTGACTTTCGCGATTCTCTTGCCCCCCCCCCCCCCTTTACGTCCCCGCTTCGCAGGACGGCGACTTCGTCTCCCCTCCCTCCAACGCCTTCTCCCGCGCCGTCTTTGCCGTCTACGACTCGAGCTTCATCATCCGATGGATCATCTACATCATCCCGCTCATGGCGCTCCTTTGGATCCCCGGAATCATCGGCTTGACCTGGAAGCCCGAGGCAACCGTCTGGACGGTTCCCCTTGTGTGGTGGTCGGGATGGCTCAGTGTCGTTTGGGGTGGATGGTGGGGAGCTGCTCTCAGTGAGTCTCTCGTTCGAATCGCTGTAGCCCTCAGCCTCGAGAAGCTGACCTCTCCTTCCTTCGCTAGTCGCCAAGATGGGTCCCAAGGTCCTTCACTACACCGTCGGAACCATTGCTCCCGAGCTTCGTCACTACATCACTTACGTCAAGGCTATTCAATTCTACACTGGTGCGCTTCGCCTCGACTTTCGTGACGACGAGAGCTCGATCGCTGACCTTTCCTCCTTCGCAGGTGCCGCTGGATGGGCTCTCGGTGCGCTCAACCTCGTCGTGGACCACGGCGAAGTACCACCACTAACGTTACCTCCGTTCTACAGCCAACTGGGTCTCGTTCCTTCCCCTCATTCGCAACCACGCGACCCAGGACACCTCCAACGACACTCTGTCGCTCTGCACTCAAGGTCTCTTCGGTATCTTCCTCGTGCTGTTGATTCTCCTGGTCGAGAAGCTCTGCATTCAGGTCATGTGAGTCTCGCCTCCTTGTCTTTCGCCCTACGCCTTGTCGTTCTCGGCGCTCGAGCTGACCGACCTTCCGCCTTCCACAGTGCCCACAACTTCCACAAGAAGTCCTGTAAGCTCTCGAGATTTATTCAAACCGCTTCTCGCATACGCTGACTCTTCCTTGACCCGCAGATGAGGACCGTATCGCTACGCAGAAGCAGCAGATCAAGGTTCTTGTCTCGCTTTACGTCAAGTAAGCTTCATCCCCTTCTCCCCTTACTCGCTTGGAACGACCGCTGATCTCGTCGTCTTACAGCACCCGCGACCTCGGCCGCTCGGACACTCTCGACAACGGAGGAGGACTCGGTCGTCCCAAGAACCGCCGTCAACAGAGCGACCCTACTCTCCTCGTCAAAAGTGCTCTCAAGAACGTCAAGAAGGTCGCTCAAACCGCCACCACCGTCATTGGTACCGTCGCTTCCGAGATTGCTGGAGAGCAGGTTCTCAAGCCCAACTCGGCTCCTTCGATGGTCACCGCCGCTCTTGGATCGGCCAACAAGTCCAAGCAACTCGCCAAGCGTATCTACTACTCGTTCTGCCCTTCTTACCGCTCGGCTCTTCTTCTTGAGGATATCTCGCGCTGCTTCCAGAACCGCGAGCAGGCCGAAGCGGTGAGTCCTATCTCATCAGCTCGGCGCGCAACAGTGAAGCTGACTCGTCCTCCTTCCTATGCAGGCCTTCGGTGTCTTCGATCGCGATGGCAATGGAGACGCCTCCCTCGAGGAGATTGAGCTCTCCCTCATGGACATTCACCGCGAGAGGCTGGCCCTCGGACGCTCGATGCGCGATATTGACTCGGCTGTCGGCAGGTGAGCAGTTTTTTCTCATTCTCGACAGATCCTCTCCTTCCTTCCGCCGAGCTCGAATCGAGCGGACGAAGTGAGGTGGAGGGGAGACGAAGCCGAAGCTGACTCGCCGACCTCACTTTTAACAGGCTCGACAACATTGTCATGAGCATCTGGTATGTCGTCAGTGTCCTCATCCTCGCTGGACTCATGAACGCCAGCTTCAACACCATGATCACGAGGTGAGTTTGTTTCGTAGCGCTCTACGCTCGAGCTTGAGGAGAAGTCGCTGACCCTCCCCTCCTTCAGCGCCGGTACCCTCATCCTCGGTCTGTCCTGGCTCATCGGAACCACCGCGCAAGAGATTCTCGCTTCCATCATCTTCCTCTTCATTAAGCATGTGTACGTCTTTTCGCGCCTTCTTCTCAGTTCGCAAGAAACGAGTCGCTCATCTCCTCCTTCATCCCACCATCGCACTTGCTTCTCTCACACAGCTACGACGTCGGAGATCGTGTCGACATTGATGGTGTCTCGTACATCGTTCTCGAGATGCAGCTCCTCTCGTCCGTCTTCAAGAAGACCGATGGAACCGTCGTTCAAGCGCCTCATTCGATCCTCAACACCAAGTTCATCAACAAGTGAGCTGCTCGGGTACAAGTTGTACTAGAGCGAGAGCCTGACCCTTTATTTCACTACAGTATCCGTCGCTCGGGCGCCATCATGGAGACTTTCACCTGGGACGTCGACTTCTCTACTCCCTTCGAGAAGGTGAGTCTAAGCCGTTTACGCCTCTACAGCGGCTCGAAGCTGACTCGCCATTCACTGCACACAACAGATTGAGGCCCTTCGCTCTCGCATGCTCGAGTTCCTCGAGGTCGAGCGCCGCGATTTCATGCCTCAGATCGACATCACCGTTCAAGGTTCGTTTTCTTGCGTCTCTGCAGCGTTTTCACGACTTTTGAGCTGATCCACTGAATTCTGCGTGTAGACTTTGTTGGTCAGGGCAAGCTGTCGTTGAGCGCCAACATTCACTATAGGTCTAATTGGCAGAACGGAGCTCTCAAGGTCCGTTTCCAACGCCGAAATCCTTTAGACCGCCCCCGCTGACCCTCTTACACCTCTACAACTTCGCCGTATCGCTTTCCTCTTTCTTTCTGCCTCACTCTCGCAGGCCCAGCGTCGCAACAAGTGGACCTGCGCTCTCAAGCTCGCCATGGCTTCGCTCTCCATTTTCGGACCCGCCGGCGCTGGTGACCCTGCCCCTGCTCCCGCCGATCCCGTCCAGTATCAGCAGGTGCCCTACGAGCCTCCCAAGAAGGAGGAGCCCAAGGAGGAGGAGGAGGTTGACAAGCCCAGCCGAAGGGACGTTCTCAGGAGCGGCGAGGAGCTCACGTTGAACGATCCGAGGGAGGTCATGGAGGAGGAGGCTGGTCCTTTTGATACGAGGAGGAAGGCTTGAAGATGGGTTAGAAGAGGTGGAGATGATGTAGATAGGAATCGAGAGGAGCAGGGGAAGAGGTGCTCAACGGACACTTGAAGAAGGGGACGACTTGGGAGACCTTTTGCTCACTACGTAGATAGCTTTTTCTTGTCTATGCCGTTGCCGAAGATTCTGAAAGGATTGTCGAGCAGCGCTCGTTTTTCCGGCGTTTGTTCCTGTGCAGCGAAAGGAGAGCCGAAGCGACTCGGCTCGAGAGCTTTCGCCGAACTCAGTGCCGAAGTCGAGTTTCGCTTCTCTCTCTTGCCTCTTCTCCCTCCATTGCTCGAAACTCTTCTAACTTCCCTGGGTACACTAGAGCACAGCTACAATATCTCTACGGCCTCCCCCCTCACCGGTAGCACGACCCTCGATTCCTACGGGAGGGGACGCGAGCCAGCTCGAAGCGAGGGTTGGCTTCCTAAAAGTCACTGCTCTCGACCACTCTCAAGCCCACCAACACCAGCACCATCAACATGCAATCTCACCACCCCAAGTCGTACATGGCTGCTCAGATCTGCCACAAGGGCGGCAAGCTGAGATGAAGGACGTCGATTGGAAGGAGCCGAGGAAGGGGGAGATTGTCGTCAAGGTCATCGCTTGTGGAGTCGCTCGCAGGTGGGTTTGCTCTCTTACCGTGTTCTCCTACATCGCTGACCTCCTCCGAACCCTCCCACAGCGACCGCATCACCCAAGATCAGCTCCTCGACGGCATCAAGTACCCTCGAACTCCTTCGCACGAGTTCGTCGGCGAGATCTGTGCCATCGGAGACGACGTCAAGCACCTCAAGATGAAGGATATGGTCGCTGGGAGCTGGCATGGAGGTCACTGCAACACTTGCACGCCTTGCCGTGCTGGGTTCGTCCCTCTTTCGCTCTCCTTCCTGTACTCTCATCGCTGACCTCATCTCTTCCCCATCGACTCGCAGAGATCTTGCCTGCTGTCGCGAGAGGGAGATCAACGGTTCGCCTTTTCCCTCTCCCCGAGTCTCCCCCTTCGTCGCTGACCTCGGCGCTGACCTCTCCTCCTTCCCCTCGCACAGGTGTCACCCGCGACGGAGGCATGGCCGAGTACGTCTGCATCCGCTCCGAGGCTTGCATCATGGTCCCCAAGTCGATGGATCCCGCCGAGATGACCGCTCTTCTCTGCCATGGCGCTACCATCTTCAGTGAGCTCTCCCGCTTTTCGCTCTTTCTTCCTTCTTTCGCCGAGCTGACCTTCTCCCTCCCTCTCCCCACAGACTCGCTCAACACGATGTGCGTTTCGCCCGGAGAACTTGTGGGCATTCACGGCGCTGGGTGAGTCTCGTCTCCTCGCTTGCTCCGACTCCCGATTCGACGTTCGGCTTTCGCTGACCCCTCCCTCCCGCTCTTCTTTCCCAACAGCGGTCTCGGCAAGCTCGCTTGTGACATGTCTCGCTGCATGGGATATCGCACCGTCCTCATCGGCGAAGGAGACCAACTCAAGCGCGAGATGAACCTCGGCTCGCAATCCTTCATCGACTGCCTCAAGATGGACGTCGCCAAGGAGCTCATGCAGATGGGCGGCGCCAAGGTCATCCTCTGTAGGTCTCGCTCCTCTTTTCCTGATTTTCTCTCACTCACCCTCTACTCTACTACAGGCTGCCTCCCCGAGTCGAAGCACATCCCCTCGTTCATCCAAGGCCTTCAAGCCAACGGCCAGCTCTGCCTCACCACCATGGGACACGACGCTCGCTGTGACATGCCCATCGGTAGGTCTTCCCCTTCTCTCGCTACCTCCCAAGCTGACCTCTCCCTCTTACAGCCCCCCTCATCATGCGCCGTCGCACCCTTCTCGGCTGTCCCCCTCCCACTCCCCTGCAAGTCGAGGACTGCCTCCGCTTCTGCAAGATGCACGACATTCGCGTCAAGGTTAACAAGATGCCTCTCAAGGAGTGCAACAAGGCGTGGGAGGAGGTTGGGAACCCCGACTCGATGCGCAAGCCCGTCCTCATGATGGATTAAAGCTTTCGCCGAGCTTGGGAGGGGAGTGCTTTTGCTTGAGCTTGAGGTCTTGTTCGGTAGTGCTTTTGGAATCACGAGGGTTTCGTTCTCAGTCTCATCCAACTCGCCGCTTCTTCTCCTGCGAACACTCCCTCGCCCGAACCCCAAGTCCGAACTCACTGCTCCCCTTCGCCGAATTCGTCTCGCCTTCGCTTCAGCTGCTCTCCTACGCCACCAAGTCTCCGAGAGTTTCTCGTTGAGGGTTCTATACCTCTTCATCTGGGTCCAACTTCTGAGGAGTGAGGAGGGCGAGGGAGGGAGAGTGCTTGCTTGCTTGCTTCTGTTTTGCGCTTTTGAAGTGATATCAATACCTCTTTGATCTGTTATCGACGAGTTCAAGAGCATAGCAGCGGCGAAGAAGCGAATCCAGCAGCCTTTGCGCGAGCTTTCGGCGCCGAGCCCGCGCCGAGCTCGGCTTCTTCCTCATTAGCAGCCGCGAGTCCACGAAGCAAGCTGAGTCGGGCTATCGCGATAATGGGTTGCTTCTCTGACAGCCTTATGTAGCTCAACACGACTTTGCCTCCTTTCGGGTTCCTCGTTCGTTCGCTGCTCGAGCCGCGCCTTGCTTTCCCTCCTCCGCTCACCTCGACGCTCTCACTTCGACTCGTTGCAGGATGGCAGGCTCTCGTCGCAAGAGCGCCAAGAGTACAGTCAGCTACCAAGAAGTCGACAGCGATATTGACATGCAAGACGAGGACAAAGAGTTGGAAGCCTCCAGGGGTGAGTCCCAGCGCACCAGCAGAGCAAAGCAGAGCAGAGCATTAAAAGGACTAGCAGCGCGGAGCTGTAGGAGCCTCGCCCCAGTGCTCAGCTGCCTTACTCTCATGCACCGAGAGCGAGACTTGCCGCTGAGCGCGGGAGACGACGCGGCGACGGCGATGCGGTGCAGGCGCTCGGAGGGTGATCAAGTGTACTGAGGTACATAGAGTCAAGTGTATTCGCCTTTCCCGCAGAGCTGCCCGCTGTTCAAGCGCTGGCTGAGCGAAAGCTGACCGTCGTTTGCCTTTCCCCCACACAGCTCCAAGAGCGAGCAAGAAGGCGCGCAAGACGGGCAAGAAAGCGAAAGGCAACGGTACAGGGTCCTTCTCCCTTGAGATCTTCCTCAACATGCCGCTGGACCTACTCGCCGAGGTAAGCTCGGTGTGCAAGCGTGCGCCGAATTGGGCTCCGAGCTGACCTTCCTCTAACGTAGACCTGCGCCCATCTCGATCCTCGAGACCTCGTCAAGCTCGCTCGTACATCCAAGCTCTTCCGCTCGCTTCTCCTCTCTCGCTCGAGTCGCTCCATCTGGGCTTCTGCTCGGCGAGCTGCTGGCCTGCCCGATATCGAGGATCTTAGCGAGATCAACTACGCCCTTTGGCTTTACGGAACCACTTGCATGGTAAACGCTCACCCATCCCCTTGTATTCTACGTGCACCCGCTCACATGCCCCACAGGAGTGTGGCTCGCCGCGAAAGTCGGTCAAGCTTGACTACGTCCTCATGACGAGGCATTGCAACCCTTGCAGGAAGCTTCTGTACGTTTGGCTACGCTTCAACCAGCTCTCTCGACCCTTGACTCACTCGCCGCTCTTCAGGCTCACCCCCAAGCAGGGCATCACGCGTCTCGGCCTACACCCTCACACTCTCGCTTGCGTGTCGAAGACCACTCGTGAGTCGAACGTGTACCATCGATTCGCTTTAGCCAACGCTTTCCCATCACAGTCGGACCCGCTGGAGATTTTTGGAAAGGTGATTGCGAGGTTGTGGCGATACCGGCCGCTGCTTTCGGCGCTGATGCCGCTCGCTCGCAGCCTACTTCCTCACCTCCGAGCTGATGGAGGTCAACTCGACCCTCTTCGAGCTTCAAGACGAGGACGAGATCGCGCAAGATGCTTGGAGCAGCAGCCGTCTCGCCACGGGCTCTCGCACTCGCAAACCGAAGGGCGTCTCGGCGGTCGAAGCGCCCGAGTCAGCTTTGGATGCCTTTGTGGCGCGAAAGTCGGCAGAGGTCAGCAGGAGGAAGAAGGTGAGCTTTGTTGCCATTTCCTTTCAGCTACGAGCGAAACACTCACCCTTCCCCCTCGCAGCAAGGAGAAGCAATCGCTCTCGCGATGCAGCTCAACGACGACGAGGAGAGGCAACGCTTTGAAAGTGAGAGGAACGCCGCTTGGAATGCGTGAGTGGATTGGTTTTCTCTACCTCCCGTGCGCTGACCACGCTCCGTTTGCAGGCTCAAGCTCCACCTCGAGGTTACCGAGTGGCTCGAAGACGAGTGCGCTCACTTTTTCGCCTCCCTCGTCTACTCTACTAACACTCGCACATCACAGCATCAACTGGTACAAGCGCAACGTCTTTGACCCTCTTTACTGGTCCCAAACCCGTCACCCCGTTTCACGGGAGTACCGCCCGCTCGCCCGTCCTGTCGCCAGCTTCCCGAGCACCGACGCCGAAGGTGAGATATGGCGTTTTTAATGGCGATCTTCGTGCTTACGTAATTTTTCTCACTCTCGTAGGATGGGCCGCCATCAAGGACCAAGTCGAACGATTCCGCGAGAAGGAGGAGGCAATCCATCGCGCTCGCCGAGCTCGCCAGCTGGCAGAGCAGCACGAGCGACTGCAGTCCGATAGACTGCGCAACCACTACTACGACCGACTCCGTGGCCAGCAAAAGGGCGACGACTTCACCACCTTCCCTTGTCTCCACCCGTTCAAGATGCTCGCCTCGGTCCAACCTCTTTGGACGAACGGCGCAACTCTGGATCAGGCGACATGGGACAACGCGCTCGACGCCATCAAACAAGATGTTGAGGCCTACCGTATCGCTACTCGGGTCAAGGCCATCACCGTCATCCTCGCGGCCAACAACGACGTCCCCATCTCCACGCTCTCGACCGACCCCGCCGACTACTCCGAGGACGAGTACGGCTCCGAGTTCTTCTCCAAGCTCACCTCTTACTTCTACTCTACTCGCGACGGCGCCAAACCCTACCCCGAATGCCTCACCTTCGACCAATTCGGCTTCTGGAACGCTACGCAACCCGTCAGGCTTCACTTCTTCCTCACCCGCCATCACATCCTCATCATGCAAGCCATCCTTCGAGCCGGCGAGCTCGACGAGGATACGGCTACCATGCAGGACGTCGTCGCCCTCGGCAAGACCCTTCGCTGGGCCGAGCATCCGCACCCTCTCCGAGCCCGCGAGACGTGGACGCCTCTCGAGCTGGTGAGCGTCTCTTGCGAGTAGAGGAGGTCGGCGAGTAGATTGAAGCTGACTTTCTCTCCTCGAACACCTGCCGCAGGTCCTCTCGAGGGCAAAGAGCTTCACCGACCTCGTCTTCACCCGCGTGCTCGAGGACATTACGTTGGATTCGGATTGGAGCGTAGATGGATATCCCTAGCACGATTCTGCTTGATGTAGAAGACGAGAGCTTTGCGGTGGGGACTTGGAGAGGGAGTCGCGGTGGTCGAGGGAGCCGACGTCGAGAGACTCGACAGTTGAAGAGCGACGGTCGAAGGGCGTCGATGGGGAAGCGAGACGATTCTGTGCATTCTTGATAGTCATTACGAAACTTGGTATTTGCCTCGTCGACCGAAGAGCCTCGTCGCGAGCGTCCCCAGCGCGTCGGATTTGAGTCGCCTTCCCTTCGCTCGAAGAAGCTCACGTTGCTCTGAATCCTCGCTGAAGCTGCTCGCCGCAAGGTCAAGTCGATGTAGAAGGTAGTGCTTATTCATTTCGCGCTATTCAACAGCCACGCCTAAGCAACCTGTCCATTCTCAAAGCGAACTCGGTCGAGATCGTCAGACTGAATCATCCAGCGCGAGCTCGGTCGACGTTCACTCCTCCCTCCAAGGGCCAAGCTGCCCTCCCGTGACCTTCTGAATGATCTTCTCCGAGTTGATGTAGAAGTTGTCGATGAGCTGTGAGTAGAAAGAGGTCAGCTCAAGCTCAAGCATCCATCTCAGCCCCGCAAGTTAACTCACGTCTTGGTCTGAAGCTTCGGCGCTCTCCTTCCCGTTCTCCCTCGCCTCCGTAAAGTAGCTCCCATTCTTCCACTTTCCCTCCTCCCTCAGCTCGGGACTCGTGCCACTCCACAGGGCGGAGATGGAGCCCTGGTCGGGCGTCGACATGAAAACTCTCGTAACGGCACTCATCACGCCGCCGACGAGCTCGCCGTAGGCGGGTTTGAATTGAGACTGCTGGCCTGTGGCGACGGCGCCGGGATGAGTGGTGAAGGCAAGGATGGGAGAAGGGGAGGGGAGGTGACGTTGGAGCACGGCCTGCGAAGCGAGAGCGCTTAGCGCCGAGCGGGCGAGCTAGAGCTGCAAGGAGAAACGGCTCACCTTGTTGAAGAGGGTGACAGCGAGCTTGGTACGAGCGTATAGGTTCGAAGGTCCGATATCCTCCTTGAACTCCTCCTCGCTGGCAAACTTACCTCCGCCGAACGTCTCATTTGGTCCGCCGAAGGTTGCGCGGTGAAGCTCACTGCTCATTTGGATGATTCGAACGTCGGTATTGGGTAGCTTGGAGGTTCGGAGGAGGACGGGAAGGAGGTGCGAGAGGAGGAGGTGATGCGAGAGGTTGTTGAGGGTGAGATGAGAGCTGCGAAGGCAACGCCGAGGATCAGCGATGAGTGAAGGAAGGCAGAGAGAGGCATGAAAAAGCTCACTCGTAGCCATCCTTGGTCAACGAGAACTCATTCACACCCTTTCCGGCGAGCAAAAAGACTCCATCCAACCTCTCCAGCTTCTCCCCCAGCTCCTTCGCCGTCGTCGCAACGTCGTTCAGATCCTCGAAATCGCACTGCTTCCACTCGACCTTCCCACCGGGAATCTGCTCGCCATCTCCACTCTTGTCCTTCTGCGCTCCAAAGCCCTCAGCGTACTCCTTGGGCCCCAGGCCGAGGTCGCCGGTCTTGATGTACTCTTGCGCCGAGCGAGCAATCTCCTCGCTGAGCGAGAGGATGTGAACGGTGGCTCCCTTGGAATAAAGGGAACGGGCGACACTGAGGCCAATCCCATTGCTGCCTCCCGTTACTAGGTAAGTCCGTTGAGCTAGCGATGGGACTTGACTGTGGGCGAACGCTTGGGTGAAGGGCTTGAGGAGTGAGGCCATGTTGTCGAGAGGGCAAAGCAGGATGAAGTAGAAGGTCAAGCACGGATGCTCTGCTCGCGATCAGCAACCCTCAGCTTCGTACTTGCCCCCGAGCTCTGCGCCGTCATGCCTCTCGGCGCGAGCATCGAGCGACTGGCGTTGATCGTTTCTCGCTGGGCGAGCAGCTCGGTGCCATCGAGAGTGTCAGCAAGCTAGGAAGAGCGCTCTGCTTCGTGTTAGGGTCGCTAGGCGGTCTGCAAAGCGCGAGGAGCGAGCGGCGGAGGTGGGAAATTGCCCGTTGCTGTAGCTTTGATCCTTTAGTCGAGGTGCAAGAGCACAACGTGAAGCGAGACAGCTCTATATTCCGCTGTAGGCGAGTCGAGAAGCTATTCGAGGTGATGAGGCGGGAGTCAACCCATCTGCGCTCGACTCGCGCTCTCTTCGTCTCCGCCCAACCACTGCTGCTTGACGTCGTTTCATTTCTGCACCTCATCAACTCGCCCAACCTGTCGCTCTCACTCCAACAACTCCGCTACCGTGCTCGGGGGCTTTACAAAGAGGTGCGCCTCTCCTACAGGCTCAGCACTTGCCCCCACACAGCTCACAACTCGCTCTTCTCGGGCCCTACTCCGCTACAGCTGCAATACCTCGCCCGCGAATATCCAGATCCCAACTACCCAATTAAACAGAAGCTGCACAACTGCTTCCTCGCGCACGTCGGCAAGGATCGAGAGGGAGTCGAGCAGGGGATCAAGAAGGCAGAGTTCATCAAGTCGGAGCTGGAAGCGCTGTACTTTTTGCGCAAGTACAGGGCGATGAAGGGGAGGTATTACGGCTGAGAGGGAGAGGCTGAAGGGAAGGCTGAAAGTGGGAGAGAGTGCCGGGGAGGGGCAGCACGGGAGGTGAGTCCTCTTCCTGCTCGTCGAGCTCTACAGAAAGAAGCTGATCGGAATTCACCATGTACAGGATGACTTTTGTGCACCTCCCAGCTCACCTTCGCCCTGCGTCCTCGACCCTCCGGGACGACGGCAGGCTTCGGCTCATTGGACAGCCCAGGAAGCATCGTCCAAAGCGCTCATTGGGTTACATCGCGCTTGGAGGTAAGCTATACCTCGATCCACTCTCCTTCCCTCCGATTTCACGGCTGAGCCTCGACACCGCCGACCTCGAGCTGCTTCGGCGCTTCTTAGCTCCTGAGAGATCGAAGCTGACCTTCTTCCCATTCTTCACAGATGCAACTAGCGGTACTGTAGCACTTCCATTCCCATACAGCATGCGCCTTCCTTCCTTCTCGGCATGATGTTTCCCCTTCCCGAGATCGTCGAAACGAGCCGTGGCGGCATGAGCCAGCACAGATGGAGCGGAGACAGAATATACAACACGAGTTTATCCTAGCAGGACGATCCGGAGAGGCATGAAGCACGCTCTCGTCTCCGCTTGCGCTTGCTTGCCTACTCCCTCGGCGCAACGGCGAAAGACTGCTTGATCTTGCTCATAAAGTACATGCAAGGGCTCCAGACTATAAGAAGGATATGTCACTAAGCTCCACCACCACCACACATCTCATTTTCTCAAACAACCGCCGCGTTCTCCTCAGCAGGCTCCCTCTCCTTGACGGCGAACGAGTGCGAAAGCTCGACTTTCTCAACCTTGCTCCAGTCGGGAGGGGAGAGGAGCCTGATATCCTTTGCGGGTGAGCCCTGAGCGGCGGGGACGAGGAATTGAGAGAAGTAGGCGTCGAGAGTGGCCGTGTCGTCGAGCGAGGTGATGAGGGCGACGTCTGTGAAGGAAAGAGGTTAGCGAGGTGGAGAACGAGAGTAGGAGAGGCCGACGCACATTGATCAGGACGGACGACGACGATCGCGCCTTCCTCCTTTGAAATGCCGTATGCCTCGTAGGCCTTGCCGTCGCCGCGGTGGTCTTCGGTGGAGAAGGTTAGCGCTCGCTCGCTTGAGAAGCAAGACTCAGAAGTCGAAATAGGTGACTCACAAGAAGGAGCATCGACGTAGACCTTCTTGTAGGCGGTGTGAGGATCGTTGGAGGGGAAGATGGAGGGTTGAGGGAAGTCGTAGAGCTCGAGAGCGAGGCGGTCGGATGAGTCTGATGATTCGAGGGGGTGTCAGCTTCCTGCTGCTCCAGAAAAGGCAGAAGAAACTCACGGATAGTAATGACATCGATGACCGACGACCTCGACCTTCCCTTAGGCGTGTACTTGCTCACAACGCTCTCCTCGTTATCGAGGTACTCGGCCAACTTCTCCAACTTCTTCATCGCCTTCTCCTCGGCGACATTTCCCGCAAAGACGAGGATCCTAAACGCTCCATTAGTGAGCATCCTCGTCGTCAACTGATCAGGAGTGGCCGAAGCGACGTTGACGACTTGAGCTGAGAAAAAGCGCTCTCCGACGGCGAGCTTGGATGCGAGCTCGGGGCGGGATTTGATGGAGCTAGTGCCGTCGGGACGGGCGACGATGAGGTTACCGGCGTAGGAGATAGACATTCCGGCGGCAAAGAGGTTGCCTATCGAAGGGAGAAGGGTCAGCGAGTAGCGTCCGATGAGCGAGGGAGAGGGAGGCGCACCCGTAGCGAAGACATCCTTGAACTCGGAGAGCGAGACGCCCTCGTCCAAGTCGTCCTTGCTGGCAGGCTTGCCACTGAAGAGCTTGGAGAACTTGGTGTCGACTGATGAGGAGAAGCGGGGTCAGCTCGGCGAACGCCAGAAGGGAGACGGGCGAAGCTCACAATCAATGAGGGTCTTGGCGACGACTTGACGCTCAAGAGAGTAAGTCTCAAGGAGTTCGGGCTTGGCGAGACCAGTGACGACGTGACCGACTGCGAGTGGGAGCAAAAAGACGGTCAGCGAAGGGATGGCTCGATTTCGGCGCCGAGAACTCACTCTTCCAGGCCAAGTTGAAGGTGTCTTGCATCGAGGTGTTCATTCCTTGACCGGCCTTGGGGCTGTGCGTGTGGCAAGCGTCACCAGCGAGGAAGACACGGTTGTTGGGAGTGAAGGACTCGGTGAGACGTTGGCCGATGTGGTAGCCTGCGAAGGAGGAGAGGTCAGCAGGCGGCATCGAGTAGGAATGCGCGAGTGAACTCACCAGTGAACCACTCGATCAACTCGGTGTCGAGGGTGTAGGGGTGAAGGATAGCGCGAGCGGTAGCGAGAATCGACTCGGGGGTGACCTTGGAGCGGTCGAGGTACTCTCCGGGCTTGACCTATCGAACTCGAACGCATCAGCTCGCATTCTCCACCTCAATCAGGAAGGAGCCAGCTCACCTGCACCGGAAGCTGAATGTAGAGGCGCACGAGATCGCGCTCTTGAGGAATGACCATGACCGAGCCGGCGTTGGCAGAGTGAATAGCGCATCGAGCACGAATGTCGGGGAAGTTGGTGATGGGGACAGCGTCGAGTACTCCCCAAACGTAGTCTGTGCGAAGAGGTAGCCGTTAGCATGGCGTCTCGGACGAGAAGGAAGCGAAAGACGAGCCACTCACTCGTCTGCTCGCCAATCATCTTGATGCCGAGGGTGCGGCGAGTCCACGAATGAGCACCATCGCAGCCGATGACATACTTGGCGGAGACGATCTCCCTCTTGACCGCCTGCTCCTTCTTCTTGCTGCTCGTTCAAACGCTGGTCAGCTCCCCTTCTCAATCTCAACCTCGGCGAAAGAACACACTAAAGCTTCTCCTCCTCCTCGGCGCTGACCAACGAGCTCCTGAAGAGTCCACTCCTGGTAGCTCCGTTCTGCGTCAAGCCATCGGGGTTCGACTCCTCCTCGCTGAGGTGACGGAGGGTGACCTTGATGGGGTAGGCCGATGGATCCGAGAGGAGGGACTCGTCAATCTCGAGCGCCTCGGGGAGGACGCCTCGCTCGGGGATGATGGCGCCGTTGGAGTGTTTCTGTTTAGATGGAGTGAAGGGTGAGCAGGAAATTGAGGCGCAGGGAGGGGGAGAAAACGTACGGCGGCGTCGGCGATGAGGTGAGCCTCGATACGGCCTGTTGCAAGCTCTATCGGTCAGCAACGTCCTCCCACGTCGAATCTAAGGAAGCTCACCTTGGTGCAGAATGGTCTGCTGGAAGCGCGAAAGCCCAGGGATGGTGTCGGGACTGTCGGCGGAGGATTAGTCCTTTCTTCTCCTGACCTCGAGGCGCCGAACTCACATCTTTCCAGTCCTGACAAGACGGCCGGTCTCGGGGCAAGGATTCCAGAAGTTGATCTCGGACTGCGTGGGTGAACAAGCGAGTTAGCTAGCTGTAGGCCATCAGGAGAGGCGGCGGAGCTCACCATCCTCGATCCCTCCTTCTCGATACTCTCTACGAATCCCAGGCTCTCAAAAATCTCCAAAGTCCTACAGTTGAGTCCGTCGGCTTGGCCTGTAGTGGATTGTGTCCCATCAAACGCTGGTCAGCGCCCGCGAACGCGTCTTCTCCCCACACGCCCTCGAACTCTCGAACTCACCATTATCGAGCTTCGCGCTGCGCTTGTCGATGATCCTGCAAGTAAGGCCTTGAGCTGTGTATCGTGCAAACATGTCCGCCGCCTGTTGGTGCACATCGTTAGCTTGCAAGCGACGGCGACGAAGGAGGAGAGAAACGAGGAAGGAGCGAAAGGAAGGAGCGAGACGAAGGACGAGAGAGAGGAAGGTGCAGAAAGACGAACCATCACTCCAGCGGGGCCGGCGCCGATGATGAGGACACTGCAGAGCTGCCAGTCAGCGCACAGTGGACGCAGCGACCGAGGCAGCACTCACTCAATCTTGGTTTCAATAGGTTGGGAAGGGGCGTCGTCGATTGACATGATTGATGTATGTATGTTGGTGCTCTGGCGAAATAGTTGATGAGATGAAGAAGGAGAAAGGTAGAGCGCGCTTGAGAGGCCCCCGGGAGGCAAGTTCCGCGACTGGGGGGAAACGGTGCTCTAGACAGAAAGCGCGCGGAAACTGGATCCAGGTAACCGGGGGAGTAGCCCGGAGCAGCGGAGCCCCTATAGAGCTACAGGCGAAGGAGAAACGGAGCGAATTGTCAGCGCCCAGGTCAGGCGGAAGCGAGAGGCAAAGCGAGAGTGGAGGGTGAAGAGGATGGAGCGGGCTGGTGAGCTACATGTTGAAAGTATCTCGGCGACCCGCGACACCAGCTTTCGTCCCCACAGGAAGGCGGAGCCCACTGTCCGAAGCTATCGCCGAGCTCTCTTCCGGCGGCTCTGGAAGGTCTCGCCCGCGCCCTCGTGCACCAACTGCCACATCAATCATACATAACAACACATCATTACACTTGCTACCCTCGCCGCCGCCTGGGCTCTTTCAGCCACCCTGAGCTCAGCCGCCAGCTCAAGCCGTTCCCTTCCAAACTCCAATCAAGCCATGCACGGCAGCCAATGAGCCGCAGAGGCCGACGTAGACGGGATCGGGGAGGAGACCGTTGGGGAGGGACCTGGTTGATGTGAGGAAGGGGGGGGGGGGGGGAATGGCGGAAGAGAGCGAGGTGGGTGGGCGGTGGATGGGAGGTAGGGGAGAGAAGGGCGGTGAGGAGGAGATAGGTCAGCTTGTGTCGTAATAAATCTGGAGCTGACTGAGCGTGGAGGTGAAGCTGGAGGTGAAGCGCGAATGTAGGAGCTGAGTGCTCGAAGCGAGGCCGAAAAGGAGACGGAGAGCGCCGAGCCACCGGGAGCGCGAAGGGGCGGGGGATGGACCTCAAGGGAGGGAGAGAAGAGGAGAGGAAGGCAATCAAAGCTAGCAAAGCTCCAACACTCACCAATGCATAGTCAACGGCAAGTAGCCCGCCTGAACCCAAGCGTCCCTCCTCAAACCCTCCTGCTCCTTCTCAATCCTCTTAATCTCCCTCTTCTCCTCTTCGACATCCTCCTTCGTAACACTCTCCCCGGCTTGGAGCTTGGTCTTGCGTGATTGAGCAAGGGCGACGCGGGCGCGTGTGAGGAGGGCGCGGGAACGGAGGTTGTGCGCGACTTGGCTGTGGAGGGAGGTGGGGGTTAGAAGGTGCAGGGAGAGGGAGAGAGGAAGGAGAGGAAGGAGGAGGAGAGACCCACAGAGCGACGTAGGCGGCCCAGAAACGACAGGACCAGATGGCGATCTGCTCGGCGAAGAGGCGAAGGTCGATCAGCGAGGTCTTCGGTCGACAGCTGGTCCAATGCCGCGAAGAGGAGAAGAACTCACATCGCTGATCTTCTTAGCACTGGCCTTAAACACTCCCTTTCCAGCAAGGTAGTCTGCTCCGCAACCCTCGGTCAGCCTACCCGAGCCGAGCGAAACGAGAGGGCGAACAGAGACTCACAGTAATGCTCCAACGGATAGTAGACCAGCATGCTCCACACCTGCACCCTCTGAATGACCTTTAACCACTTATCCTTGGGAGCAGAAGCGGGGTCATTGAGAGACTGAGCCCATTGGAGGATGGGGAAGAGGCCGAAGAGGCGGTAGCTGTTGCGACCTCCAACATCAATCAGCAGCGGAGCAAGAGAGGACGAGAAGTGGAAGGGGGAAAGACGTACAGCACTCGAGCATCCCCAATCAAGGCGCCCAACTTGCTCACCCGCTCGGCCAGGTCTCGGCGGCTTTTGGTACTGACACTAGGATGCCTCAGTCCGAAATCTAGTACCTTGGCCCCATCTGTAGGCCGTCAATCGGCTTCGGTCAGCGCTGGTTCGACTCGGCTCCCCCTCCCCACAAGACGCGCGCGTGTAGACGGGGAAAGCAGGGAGCTTTCTACAGAGCAGCAGAAAGAGCAAGTTAACGTACAAGCCATGAGCATGAAGACTTTATCCTGCCCACTGCAGCTCGACAAGACTCGATTGACATGAGCGAGGGTGGAAGACGGCGGAGAGAAGGGCGAGAGGGAGAGCTTGGAGAGGGACATGCTGGTGCTTTGTTGAAGATGAAGTGCTGTAGCTTGATATGGGTTGCTGCTATGTCGAGATGCGAGAGACGAGCAAGAGCAGATGAACGGCAAGAGGACAAGATTCGCCCGCTCGAGAGTCCGCTTAGACTTGAGCCGGTTGGCGGAGAGGCCGTTCCCTCGCGCTGGGGATTGATCGGTCTTTCATGCAGCAGAGCAGAGAAGCAAGGCGAGACAAGTTCATTCGAAAGCCCAGAGAAAGTATTGCCGAGTTGTAGGCGAACGATTCGCAACCGCTTTTGGCCCTCGCCTCGCCGGCGCTCCGACCGAGAGACGCTCAAAAGTCGATGGGAAACTGCTTTCTGGGTTGATGATGGTGTACAAATCTCGTTTCCCTCCCTCTTCTTAATCCCTCTTGAGCGCTGTGGATGAGAATCAGGCGGGTCAGCGCTTGCTCTCGCTCCTCGCTCCTCCTCCCCCCTCCAACCTCAAACCCAAGCGAAAGAAAGCACTCACGCAACTCCCTCAACTTAGCACCCTCACCCTTCACAATAGTCCAAATCTGCAACCCATCACCAACCTCAATGTGCCTCTCGGTAGCTCCAGTGAAGGCATCAATGACGAGCGAGAGTACCGTCTCCATGGGAAGGACGGGACGCTCGCCTTTGGGTAGAGGAGCGACAGAGGGGTCGGCCGTTTGGTTCTTGGAGTAGACCTGTTTGAGACGCACGGCGAGGGAAGGGGGTCAGCGGTCAGCTTGCGAGTTCGGCTTCGGCGATCCTTCCCTCCCGCCGAGAAGGGAAGAAGAGGGATCAGAAACGAGAACGAGTGAAGTGAAACGCACCATGTTGTCCAAGAAAGGCTGCACCAGACTCTGTGCGGCTCCAGCAGCCCTACAACTCTCCCTCTCGTACGAACCGACGGGGTCGAACGAGTAAACGGCTCCGGTTCCGTCGCGGTCGATTCCTCCGACTGTTTGGAGAGAGTTTGAAGAGATGTGGACGAGGGTGTGGGGCGAGAGGAAGGATGGATGATGGGGGAGGGGAGGAAGCGAGGAGATGGTCAGCATCAGCCGAACCGAGGAGTGTTCGCGCTCAACTCCACCGATCTCTCGAGCCACCAAGGCGTGGTGAACGATTCAAAGCTCCGAAACGAAAGAGAAAGGCGACGTACGGATCACATGAGCGTAATAAGGGAAGAACCTCTTGCCGTAAAGCATCGTCTGAACCATCCGAGCGATCGAAGCAAGCGAAGGGACCTCCGAGTGGGTGTGGTAGTACCACTGTTGAGTTGTAATGAGGTTGATTATAAGGTGAGAGGGCGCGAGAAGGTTGGGAAGGAGGAGGGGAGGAGCGAGGAGGGTTAGCGAGCGCTCGGAAGAAGGGGTGAGGTTGGCGCGGCGAGGTGAGAGCCGACCCTGCTTCGCATGTAAATACAACTCTACATCAACCGATGCAAGCCCACCCTCCCAAGAGCGGGATACCTCAGCTCGGCGAGTCGAATGGACGAGCGAGCAGCGTCGTCCTCCTCCTCAAGGACGAAAGCGCTGCCCAGGCTGCTCAGTGAGAAGTAGGCCTGAGCTAAACCGGCTCTGTTTCCATGACCCGTGCAAAGTTACTCCACATCGCTACCACCCACAGCCGAGGCAGGCGTCGCGCTCAGCACAACACCCAGCGCTCGACGAGTCGCGGTCAGCGCGCGGGACCAGCCACTGGCGCCAGCGTGGGAGGACGATATACTAGCAGGAATCCGCGCCTCTAAGTGCACCAGCCCACCCACGATACTTGTGAGCAGACTGGACCCGCGACGTCGAGGGCGTCGCCAGCGCTTCCCATCGTCGCCTGCTCCGAGCCTCGCTGTACTCGAGCAGCTCAGCCCACACTCTTCTTAGAGCGCAAGCTGTACCGCACTGTACCTCTTCACCTCCCTGTCGCTCTCCTCGCTCTCCCACCCACTCAAGCGTCGTCACCCCCCTCCCTTGAGCGCTATAACTCACCTCCAACCTCTGCTTGACCCTCTTAGCCAACGCGGTTCCGTCCGCCTGAAATCCCACTACAGCCATGACGACCTCATCAGTCAATTGGTAACACTTCTTGGCGTATCGAGTTTGGATCGAGTAGCCTTCGGATTGTCGAGTATCGGCTGCTACGATGGCGAAATTCTCGGATGAGATGGCTAGGATCGTTCCTGTAGGTCATTATAGAGGTGAGCAAGAGCCCTGTAGGGCCGTAAGAGAGGCTAGCGCACCTCCGTTGTCCTGGAGAAGCGAGTGCGTCAGCTTGAAGCGAGAGAGACGGTAAGAGCGAGCTAAAGACCTACAGAGTAAGGGTTGAAGGAACGCTGTTGAGGTGCTCCTGTGTAGTTGGATAGCTTGGCGCCTTGAGAAGTCATCGTTCTGCAGTCGAGTAGGAAGGCGAGGTGAGAGAAGGAGCGAGAGAGAGAGGGCGACGCGCGTCGCTCTTGGGGTCGAGGCTTCGGCGAGGAAGAGAGGGCTGTTCAGTTACAGGGTTGGAGTAGAGCTCATTGAATACGAATTACCGCTCTGCAGCTCTGCAGCTCTTCCCACCTACCGCCGGCTCTCTGAAACTCCGCCGAGCAGGAGAGCGCCTTCGCCGAATCTTCGCAGGCCTCGTCCTCTCATTTCGCCTGTCTAAACGGCGAGGCGGGGCGCAGCCCTGGTCTCCGGGATCACAAAACACCTCTTTCTCCTCCGCGCTGCACCTCTGTACCTCTCGAACCGCCGAGATTGGCCTTCGCTGCTCATCGCCGAATAGGGCGCCGAAGGTCAGAACGCTTTATGAGAAGCAACAGCAGCCTCGACGGACGGGCAGTGGCTGGGAACGGCGTCCCTGAGAGCTTTCTTCTCACCGTAGCACTCTGCCTCTCGCTCGTCGTTGAGCAAGTCGGGCTGGACTCTCGTTTCGCTCTGTTCTCGCCGACGGACGGTGAGAATCAAACGAAAACCGGCGTAAAGGCGCCTCTGGGTATTATCAAAGGAACTATGCGAAGGGTGAGGAAGCCGGGGAGACTATAACGAGGTAGGTAGAGAGAACAAGAGAAGCTAGCGAGACAAGAACCGAGAGAAACCCAAGCAAGAACGAAACCCGAAACCCTCCTCCACCACCACCACAGGGAACCAGCCCTCACCATCTACCTGTCCAACCACCCCTGACTCTCCCCAAACTCCCTCAGTCCCTCCAAACTACTACTCCTCCTCAACGCGACTCCCGCACTCAACGGCTCATACCCCGTCGGAGCAGCCACACCCCAACTCTGCACTCCTGCCAAATCCTGCGCATAATACTCTTGTCCTCCTCCTCCTCCGTTGGGGGGGAGAGAGAAATGGGGAGGATTCCAGCTGCCTGAGGGACCGAAGGGAGAGGCTGCGAGAGGGGCGGAGTAGGGACCGGCCGAGGATTGGGAGGTTGGGCGTCGAGGGCCGTCCGAGTAGGCGCGAGAGTGGTTCAGAGGTGGTGGTGGCATTGAGTTCTCGACTTCTCCGTTGGAAGAATCGCCGCCGACTTCCTTGGGATCCGAATCGTCCTCGCCGCCGTTGTTGGAGGAAGGAGGGGGAGGGAAGATGGATTGAGAAGTAGGAGGGTAGGATCCATCGTTCTGACCCTGAGCGCTCGAAGCAGCAGGTCCTCTCGACCGCGTCGCATGACCATGGTTCGGCTCTGCTCCTCCTCCCGCTCCGCCGTTAGGACCAGGCGAAGCCGAGCGATCGACTACGACGGTAGGAGGGGGAGGTTGATCATATTGCTGATGATGTCCGAGGTGAGGGCTTTGAGGAACATGAGGCGAAGGAGGATGGGAATGGGAGTGAAGGGAGGGGTTCGGCGAGTGATGAACCGATCCCATACCGCCCGGAGCGAGATGATCAGGGTTCGTCGAGTGGGGATGAGGAAGGGGTCCGCCGAAATGGTCGTGTGGTCCTCCTGGGCCGCCGAAGTGGGGTGAGTGGCCGAGATGAGGTGAGTTGAGTTGCGAGGAGGGACCGCCGAGATGGGGGGAGTGAGGGAAGGGAGGGAGAGCGGGGAGGGCGGGAAGGTCAGCGGTTGGGTCGTGCTGCCCGTCGTCCGAGGCGAGGCCGACTTGAACGGTAGGAGATGGATCGGGAGCGACGGGAGCGGTGTAAGTCGCCGACTGTGAAGGAGGGAGGGAGGAAAGAGGTCAGCTCGAGCTTCGACGGCGACCGACGAAAGAAGGAAAGCAACGCACGTATTTGCTAATGATCTTCTTGAGCGCGTTAGCGAGAATCTTCCACGGGAACACCTTGACGTCCTTCTCAATATTCCTCGGCTTGGGGTTGGGGAAGCCCATGATGAGCCTGAAGAACGGCTCCGACTCGGGCTTGCTCTTGGAAACCGTCTGAGGCTTGAATCCTTCGAGGTTCCTCCTAATCCTATTCTTCTCCTCGACGGTGAAGCGAACTCCAACCAACGCCTCGAGGAGGTAGATGGTATCGACCGAAGTGACGAAGCACTCGTTCCACTCGTCGCGGAAGATGCACGAGATGACGATCGAGTTGGGTACAAACTCGGCTTGACCGATAGGACGGAAAGTAGCATTGATGACGTTTCCCTCTTGTTGACGCCAGAATTGAATCAATCGTCGTCGGTTGGTCCATTCCTCGTTGGACCATCCCATCGCCATCGAGTTGAGGTCACCCTGTAGCTTGAGGATGGCCTTGTTGGAGAAGGTAGCGAGTTGACCTCCGTTGGAAGCGACGGTGGGAGTGGAAGGGATTTGAGAGGTGCGAAGTAGGTCGGGTTGAGGAGCGCCGCGGTGGAGATCGTCGACTGGTGGTGGGTGACGGCCGGTGTTGCCGCCGCCTACGCGAGGAGGTTCGTCGGTTCCGTCGCCAGGAGTGGTGCCGCGTTTGTTGGTCCGAGGGGAGAGGTGCGAGTTGGCGTTTGGTGGCGAGAGGTAGTCGCGACCCTTTCTCGGCGAAGCGATGATGGGGCCTGTTTGAGAGCGAAAGAGGTCAGCAGACGTCGAAGTGCACACGAAGCTCGCTCAACTCACTCCTGAGAGCGGGAGGATGCCTGTCGCTCAACAGCTCCTCTCCAGCGCGCTTGAGGTATCGTGGAGGGGTGGCGGCTGCTCGGGAAGGAGAACGGGTCAGCTCCAGCTCCTCTCGAAAAGCGGGAAGCAACAACTCGCGAAGCAGCGGCAGCGCATCCCACTCTCCCACGATGCACTCCTCCAAAATCTCCGACTGCTCATCCACAACCCTCACCAGCACCATAACCCTCTCCTCCAACGGCCCCATACTCTGCCTCGCAGGCACAAAGCTCGTCAAAACCACAAACGCATCCCTCTCATCCGGTCCCGCATCCATACTCTCTCCCACGCCATTCCCATCGATAGCTTGCGCACGAGTGAACTTGGTAGGAGCGGGAGCGGCGCCGAAGACGACGACGAAACGGCGAGTTACGGCTGTTTTATGAGGCATGGGATTGTTGAGGGAGGGGGAACCGGGTCCGAAAGCGGGGATTGAGTATTGGGTGGGAGGTGCGCCGGTGATGGCCAAGGCGTCGAGGACGATGGTGACTTGCGATCCTTCTTCGCCGGCTTGAGGAGTCCATTGAACGATCTTGAGTGTAGGGCCATAGGGTGCTACATTGTTGATCATGCGGTGGTTGAGGTCGGGCGTGCGGGGATGAGGCGAATGGTGTAGGAGAGGCGTCGTGTGTGCGAAGGAGGAAGGCTCCACGCTGCCATGCCGAGAAGCGCTCATTACGCGCTCATGAGACCCCATCGTAGTGTAGTATCCTCCTTGAGGCGTAGGAGTTCCTCCTCGCGAAGGAGAACCGTTATGCTCAATGATGGGAGAGCCAAGCCCGACGCCATGGCCGTGGTCGACTGGTCCTCCGCCGACCATTCCTTCGCCGTTGTCCGGGTAGGCCGACATTTCGAGGGTAGGGTACGATCTTGGTGGCAGATGATGACCGAGATGAGGCGACGAGTGTTGGCCTAGGAGCGGGGAAGAGTGGTGCGAATGCGAGGCGGGGTGGTGGCCATGCGGCGAGAGGGTGTGCTGAGGGTGCTGAGGGTACGGGTCGAAGTGGCTCTTGTGCACCACATGGGGTGAATGATGCTCTGTAGCGGATCAAGTTCGAGTTAGCGTTGCTCCTACTCGTTTCGCTCTTGTTTGCCAATCTCCAACAACCCGCACCCGCCGGCCTCGCCCTGCCCTCGTCTCGAAGCAGGAGCAGAGGGTGTGGCTCCCAAATCGCCCTCCGCCACCGTGCCATCTGCTGCAATTGCCAGCTGTAGCCGAGTAGCAGCTGCTAACCCTGCTGCCCTGGCTGGCCGCGGCGGACACCTGGGCGAAGCTGGCTCGAGGGTCGGGGAGGGCTAGGCGTTTGGGCGGGAGAGCAGCAGCAGCAACGAGAAGGCTGTGAAGACGAGGAAATGAGAGCTCACCTTGGCCATAGTAGTCGGTGTACGACATGGTAGTAGCCCTAGTCGACTACAGCTGCTGAACGAGGCTGTTTGAGCCCTTTGTAACGAAGCGCGAGAAGGCGAGGAAACGAGAGGGAGGAGGGAGAGAGAGAGAGAGGGGCTGGCGAGGCCTTGAGCTGAATCCGACTGTGCCAGTCAAGGCGTTAAAACGGAGCGGGCTTGATGAGCTACAGACGATAATCGGCCACACGCGAGAGAGGGCGAAATGATGGTGGAGCGTGAGAGAGGGGAGGGAGGGGAAGGGTTGAGACACCTCAATTGAAGCGACTCGGGCGTTCAGCGGGATGTCGATGATGAGAGCCTCCAGAGACAACAGCGCGTTTTTCGGGGGCAACCAAAGGGTTCTGTACCTCTGTAGATCAATCCCTGCGCAGGTGGCCAGGAAGAGGTTGAAAAGCACTCGAGCTCGGCGAACTCTTGCCTCGTTGGGTCGCTCCTCGCTCGAACTTGGGTCGAGGTCAACCACGGTCGGTTGGCGTCCCTTCATGTGCCTACAAGCATGTTGCCAGATGGCGGCTGTAGCGAGCTCCAAGAGCCGGATAAGGAAAGTCGAGACAGAGCTTGCCCACCGAGGTCTCGGCGACGATCTTTCAGCACTTCGTTCGCCTGCAGGAATATCGCCTCGCCCATCGTCGCTTGTTCACCTTAGTTATCCCGCATCTCCGTTCACCTTGAGCAGAGCCTTCTGTCAACGTTCAGCGGGTTCCGAGCTTGCTGCACCTTCTCGGCGGCTCGGCGCTGAGACGGGAACGCTCCATCTTCTCGCTTGCAGCCAACACCGAAGGCGGGCTCGGCTGCCTCCTTCCCATCTTGAACGAAATGACCACACACCCTTTCCTTTCTTCTCCTCATCATCCTCCCTCCCCGTCCGACCGCAAAGAGCCATCAGTTCACCCCCTCGTTCCTTCATCCCTCGCCGAGTTCGTCACCTTCCTTCTCTTCCACAAAAGTGGGCAGAGCAGACGGCCTTCTCCCATCGCTAGGAAAGCTGCAAAGCGAAAGCAACCCTCATCTTGGTGCTTGACGTCGTCTTGCCTCTCGACCCGGCGCGCGAGAAGAGTTGCAAAAAGCCAACGCCGAACCCGCTCGGAGGCCTCGTTCGGCGGCGGGAGAAGCGAGAAGGTATCTTCACCATCTTCTGTTTGTGCAATTTAGCCTTGTACAACCGTACGATGTCCAACAAGCCACCTCTGATGCTGCCTTGCAACCACCACCTCATCCACCGTCAACCCCACCTCACCTCAATTTCTCGGTCGAAAGCCTCGTGGTGAAAGCTTGATCGCACTTGCACTCGCCGGCCGGCTCCGCAGAGATGGGGGATTTCTTTCGGTGCATCTTGCCATGCCATGCTCCACGCTCCCTCCTTTCCTCCCATCCGAGTCCCTTCGCGCTACAGAAACTTTGCCTCTGGCCCCCCCCCCCCGTCCCTTTGAGCCTATCGAGCTGCAGTACAGAGGCAGCTTGATACGCGGCTTTAGACTCGTCAACGAGGGTTGGAGAGAAAGATGGGGTTTTGCTTCGCCGATAAAGTTGTGGAGGCAAGAGCGAGAGGTGATGAAGAGAACTCGGCCTCGTCGCCTAGCAGAGAGTTCGTCGAGCGCCGAGCAGCGATGCCGGGGCTTTTTGCTCTTATAGAGAAGGCTATGGTACTCTCCTTTGGATGCGAACAGAGAGCAGAACATGAAAGGTATGAAGCCTGCAGGACACTCCCGTCCCCTTCGCATGGCCTTGCACGGGACTGATAGCGGGAAGGGAACCAGGTTCGTCCTGCTGGGCTCCATGGGCTCCGAGAGGACAACGAAGAACAACAGCAGACGCGAGCGAAGTATCTGCGGGAATGGAGCCTCGAAACTCTGGGAGATTTGGCTGTTCCCTCTTCGTCCGAGTAGCTCGACGATTGCTTTCGCTCGCACTGAAGCAAGCTGGAAGATGTAGAGGAAACGGTGAAAGCGATCGTATTAGGTGAGAAAATTCTAGCCCCAAGCAAACCCATAGCAATACAACACAGCCTCCGACGACCAACAATCCGCCTCGGTCCCCTCCTCATGCTCACACGCTCTTCCCTCACTCGCCGAGCGACAACCCTACAGCTCAGCAAGTGATCCTCGGCGCAAAGTCGAACTTCTTGTTCCCGTTCCAATCGAGGATGCCCCATCTGCTCGCTCAAGAGGGTCAGCACTTCATTCCTCGGCGAACACCCCACTCCTCCTCCTCCTCCTTCCTTCCCTCGGGAGCAAAACGAGCGAAACTCACCCTCCCAACTGAGCATCACTCCAAATCTGAGCAAACCACCCAACTCCTCCATTCCACCTAAACTCCTCGCACTTGGAATCGAGGAGATCAAAGTAGGCCTTCTCGGACCAGACGGAGGCGACGGCTGTGGGGTTGTTGGCTTTCCATACTGAGGTGTCGGAGGGCCAGCCGGTTTGGGTCTAGAGAGTGAGAGGAAGAGGGTGGGTCAGCGCAGCGCCGAGCGGAGGAGAGAGCTGAAAGGACGAACCATGACGATCCTCTTCCCCGGCGCGTTTTGGCGGAAGAAATCGAGAGACCAGTTGACCATGCCCCATGCACGATCTCCGGTAGTTGCTGAGCCGTCGAAGAAGGGGAGGACGTTGGCTGTAGAAAGACGAGGATCAGCGAAGAATCGGAGCTCGGCGAAGCGGAAGCGGCTCACCTTCGACAAAATCGATAGCTTGGAGCACCTCGGGTGCACCGCCGTGCGTTTGGTACCCGTATGGCATTTCGGAGATTGCTGCTCGTTGCGATCGTCGTCGTAGGTTGGAGAGGGAAGAGGAGGAGAGAGGAGAGCGAGGAAGGGGGAAGGGGAGCGCCGGCGCGGACGAGGAAAGATCAGCGTTCATTCTCGGGAACAAGCTCCACAGAAAGCAAACAAGTCACTCACTAGTCTTAACTCCATACTGCGCCAACTTAGCCCTCACCGAGTTGACCTCGTTGGCCAGTGCCCGTGGCTCAAGAACCCAATCGTAAAGCGGTTCCGAGCCGACAGCGATGTTGCGATACACGTAGGGAGCCTTGGGGTTCGTCTGGATAGTCTTGATAAGCGCATCACGCCTTCCCTTCCACTCATCCGTTCCGTCGAACTGTAGTCGGCGAAAGAGGTCAGCGGCGCACTCTTGCGCTTCGAACGGTCGCTTCACTCACCCCAAACCAAATCAACCCGTAGATCCCAATCCCTGCGCCTGCAGCAGCTTCGACGAGAGCATCGTTCATCCAGGATTCGTCGCAGTAGCCATACAGACGGACGTAGCGAGCTCGGAACTCGGTCTTCATGCGCTTGAAATCGGCGAGGAGTTGGGATTGGGAGGGGCAGGAGTAGAGGGCGTAGGAGAAGCCCTGTGGGTGGGAAGAGATGGAAGAGATGAGGGGATGTGAGATGAGGAGGAGAGGGAGGGGAAAGGGAATGAAAGTGAGCAAGGTCAGCGCCGAACTCGAGCGACAACTCGACTTAGACTGAGATCCACTCACCAGAAAGGCATACTCGGCCGACTCGGGGCACCACCACTGCTGTAGCGAGGAGGCGGTAGCGGGAGTTGTAGGGATGTCGGAGCGCGAAGAGGGGAAGCAGCCTGTCGCCGAGGGCACGGCGGGAGGAATCGCGGTCGTGGTGGCGACTTTGGTGGTGGTGATCGCGCTGCAAGTGATTCAAAACGTTAGATAAGCTCGCTTCTGGATGTTGGAGAGCAGCAAGCTCACCTCGATGCCTGGTTCTTGACGCAGGCGCCGTTCGAGAGAGAGAAGCCCGAGTTACAACCTACCGAACGAAAGAGGGTCAGCGGTGGCGTTCTCAAGGGCCAGAGAAGAGAATCAAAGACTCACGGAAACTGCAGATCTTCGAAGCACAGTACTGGTGGGAGAAATCGGGAATTGGTTGACCAGCGCAATCGGCGGTGAGGGCGCAGGAGACGAAGGTGGGTGTAGGAGCAGCGCTGCTGGTGGTGGTGGTAGTGGTGCTCTTCTTGGTCGTCGTGGTCGACTTCTTGGAGGAAGAGAAAGCGGGCGACGTCGTAGGGGCGGCGGTCGAGGAGACGACGGAAGACCACGAACGAGTAGTCGACGAGGTGCGAGGAGGGTGAGCCTTGGGGTTCCATACCACCTTGGGATTCTTGATGTTGAAGATTGGGCGGGAAAAGATGGAGAAGATGGAGCGTTGAGTAGCCTCGGGCGCCGGCGCCGTCTCGGCCTGCGAGACGGGAGCGGGCGTAGGCTCTACCTCGCCAGCTTCCAGGCCACGAGCTACAAGTTCTGCCTCTTCAAAGTACTCCTTGAGCTCCCTCGACTCGAGAGAACTGCCCTCGGATCCTCCGAGCGCCAGCGCGGCATAGTGGCTCGGCCCGTTCAGTGGCAACGCCGAGGTCGCGTTGAGGCTTGTCTTGATGAAGATGGGGTTGCTGAGCTTGACGATGGGCGAGGCGAGAGAAGCGTGGGCAATGAGAAGGAAGAGAGCGAGGGAAGCGACGGTCGACGTCTGGTGGGAGCGAGGCATGGCGAAGGGGACAGCGATCAACGCTGGGTGAGAAAGGAAAGGTGAAAAGGGAGATTGAAAGAAAGACGAAAGGTCGTCGACACCAGGTCAAACGGTTGGAGCGAAGACGGAGAACGAAGGAGAAAGAGAGAGTCGCAGGGCGAAAGCTCTGCAGGGGACCGCTCGTCGTGTGGTCCATAATGCTGGGCAAACCTTTCCTTAGCGCTGTAACTTCCGCATGTAATGCAATTTACCCCTTCGAGCCCGCCATTTGAGAGAAGAAGGCTGCTCCGCGACGAGAAGGGAGAGATCCAGCCATCTTGCCTGCCTTCAACGACTTGATGCCATGAAGCCAAGCAGTGAGAGCGTCAGAGCCGCGCATACCGCTATCTGCCAAGGTTCCGAGAGCAAAGGCGAGCTGAGGTACAGACGAGTAGCGATTCGGCGGAAGGAGAGAGTCGGCGAGAGCGAAACGCGCGAAGGCGAGGGAGAAAGGAGGTGTCATTTGACTTGAATAGAGCAGCAGGGGGATGCTGTAGCTCAGAATACTTAGGTACAGCTCTCTGTGCTTCCGCTGAGCTATACAAGTCTCACCGGCGATGATGCCATGCAGACGCTGACAGAGCTCCCGAGCCGAGAGAGCAACGTCTCGCTCCTTCCATGTCCTTGCGCCGACTCGCTTCTCTCTCTCAACACTTTGGCACTAGTACCATGTCTTCCGCTGCTCCTGCTGTCCTCTCGAGCCCCGGCCTCGTCCTTGTGAGTTCCCTACAGCGCGCGCAATCGCCCCACTTCGAGAGCGACTCGCTGATCTCACCGACTTCGTCGCTCTGCTACAGCTCACCGCGTCGACTCCCAACGGCATCAAAGTCAGCGCCTTGCTCGAGGAGCTCAAGCTCATCAACGCAATCCCTTCCTACAACTTCGTCCCCATCTCGTTCGGCAAGAACGAGCAGAAGACCGAGTGGTTTGAAGCCGTCAACCCGAATGGGAGGATTCCTGCTTTGCTGGACAACCGCGAGGGCAAGAAGCCCATCAACGTCTGGGAGGTGAGCAGGGAGCGATCGCCGGCGAGAGGGTGACCGAGCTGACCGAGCTTTCGCCGTCTCACAGAGCGCTAGCATCCTGTTGTACTTGACTCGCGTTTACGATAAGGTGAGTAGCTTTTTCTCGAGGGCCGTGGGAGACTTCAGGGCCGACCGAGAGCTGACTCCCTGCACTTCCTCGGCGCTCGCGACGACAGGACTTCGTCTTCCACTTCAAGGACGAAGACCTCCAGCAGGAGCTTCTCAACTGGCTCTTCTTCATTCAAGGCGGAGTTGGTCCAATGCAGGAAAGTTTTGTCGTCAAGTGCGCGCCGATAGGTCGTCCTCTGCTGACCCTTCTCCTTTGGCTCCCCCTCCTCGCAGGGTCAGGCCAACCACTTCAACCGCTACGCTCCTGAGAAGATTCCCTACGGAATCAAGCGCTACCAGGTGAGAGCAAATCGCTGAACGCGTCGACGAGCCTCACTCACTCTCACCTCAACCGAATAGGACGAGACCAAGCGCTTGTACGGAGTCTACGAGAAGCACCTCGCTGATGGAGACAAGCAGTACCTGGTTGGAGGCAAGTACACCATCGCCGATATCTGCACGCAGCCTTGGTACGTCTTCTTCGCTCTCTTCTCCCTCATCCTCGGCCTCGCCTCCTTTGCCCTCCTCCCCGCCGCTCGTTCGCCCCTCCTTCGCTCATCGCCCCCTTCTCCTTCGTTGCAAGCTGACACCCTCCCCCTTCTTCCATCCACAAAGGGTCCGCGCCTCCGACTGGGCCGGCGTCTCCCTCTCCGAGTTCCCGCACCTCTCAGCCTGGGTCGACCGCATCGAAGCTCGTCCCGGTTTCCAGAACGGCTTGAAGATCCCCGAGTTGGATAGCATCTCCAAGATGAAGAAGGATCCCTCTTTGGCGGAGCAGCATGCTAAGGAGGCGCAGGATTGGGTGAGTCACTCGCCAGCGAGCGAGCTTGAGCCGAGCAGCGCCGAGAGGAGAAGCTGACGACGACCGAACGCAGATCATGAAGGGGCAAAACGCCAAGTGAAGGATGGAAGGATAAGATAACTGCTTAGCTTTGCTTGTGTACGTCGAATACGAAAGAAAAGGGAATGCAGTCTCGATAGCCCTCATCTCCTCGAGAGCGACTCGAAGCGGCTTTCGCGAGCTCTCTCGATTCGAACAACGCTTGAGCAAACTAGAATACACTAGCACTAAGTTAAGATAAGCTACTGAAGATCGGCCCTCTGCCTCGAGATCTCCCTCGCATGCTCCACCAGCACTCCCTCGACAAAGTCCTGAAGGAGAACGACGTTCCCGGGCTCGCGGAATTGCTTCGTCTGGAGCCAGGGGTAGGTGACGCGGTCCATTCGAGGCTGTTTAGAACAAGGAGAAGGTCAGATTTGATGCGGTTTTGCGAGAAGAAGCGCGAGAGGTGGGGGGAGGCCAGGCGAACGCTCGGGAGGAGCGAGAGGGGAGGGGAGCAGCAGCAGGCGTGGTGAAATGGCTCACCTTCACGTAGGTGAGCAAAGAACTCGAGTCCGAGTATCTGTTGAGGATGAAGGTTAGCATGCAAACGGCAGCGAAGAAGGAGGGATTCGGCGGACGTGAGGGAAGCGAAGACGTCGTCCAAGAGGTTGGCGGTCGGGGTAGCCTGTGAAGAGGGACGAAGAAGAGGTCAGTACCCTCTCTTCGGAAGGCCCGACAAGCCTTTGCGCACCTGGAGTTGGTAGATGCAGCCTCTCGGCGGCTTGCCCTCGGTCGGCGCTTCCTCCGCGTGCGAAGACTCGGCGTGAGTCTTCTCCAACGACGCAATGATGGGTGCTGGCTCATCCGTGTTGTAGGCGACGTGGTCTGTTACGAGCAACGGGAGGTCAGTGTGCTCTCAAGGCTTGAACGAACCTCGAAACGGCGAAGGGGAGAAAGCAGCACGACTCACCGTAGCTGTCTCCTCGCACCCAGCATCCCGGCTGATGCACCTGATCAACGACGATAATTCTCCTCTTCTCCTTGATGAGCTCCCCGATCGACCGACTCATATCCTCCGGCCCACCCCTCACAATCTCCCTCGCGCTCTCCAACTCGGCCAAGTTCCTCGCCTCCTCCCATACCTCATCCAACTCCGCTGGCGAGGGGATCATGCTGTACACGACGAGCTTTCCCTCGCGGAGTTTATCCTCCCGAATGACAAAACCGTCCGACTTGAGCTCGACGACGACGATTTCGGAGGGGCGAGTTGCGAGGAAGTTGAGGATGTCGAGGAGGAAGGTGAGGTAGGTGCAGCCGGGGACGATAGCGTGCTGTCGAGGTGGGATAGAGGAGCGCGAGTAGGGGAGGAAAGAGTGTGGTGGGAGTAGGGAAGTCAGGGAGGCGGATGAGATAGCGAGGTGAAGAGCGAAGGTCGAACGCGGTCAGCGAGGACATCGGAGGAGGAGAGGCAGGTGAGCTGCTAACCTGGTGATGAATCCGACCCTTGCGAGTGTGAATTACATCGTGAAAGGCAAACCCCGGCCTAAAGTCGAAGAAGCGCACTCCCTGCAACCCGAGAGGCGGTGGTCAGCTCGGCGCTGTCCTTCGCTTCTCTCCTTGCCGCTTATACCACTCACAATCTTGAGCTGATCCTCAATTGAATCCTTCTGAGTCATGGCGATGTTGCCGATGACTCGTTCGGGCCTCAGCTTGATCAACTCGAGTAGGTCGACGAGGCTACGAATAACGGGCGAGGCGATGTTCGCGGCGACATGGTTGGCGAGGGCGTTTCCGAGATGGCCTATTGAGTCGGAGGAAGAACGCGCGAGAGGGAAGAAGACGTTCAGCAACACTGAGCACATCGAGAGGCAAACAAACTCGAAAAGACTCACCTTCCTCGATGAGCGCGGCGAGACCTCCGTCGAGTGGTCCGTACATTCCAGCATCGTGCGCCGCCGGTAGAGCGAGCACGCTGAAAGGCTTCTCGAGCCATCGAGGATCCTCGGCGATAAAGTCGCCCAGCCAGTTGGACTGATCAGGTGTAGCGTAAAGGTAGATCTGTGACCGTCGTCCTTCTCCAGCGTCGTGGAAGCCGTAGTTGATCGCCCCGATCTTGGGAGTAGGGTGGAACACGACGGTCGATTCGGAGGTCGAGTCGAAGCCTTTGCCGGTTCTGAGAATGTGTGAAGAAGGAAGAGAAGGAGAGACGTCAGCAACTCGGAGCTCTCCGCACGGGTCGGCGAAAGGGCTCACGCAATCCCCGTCACGGGGTGCACCTTGATCAGCCCTTTCCACCACTCATTCCCTCCGTGCTCAACGAAAGCAGCGACCGTCTTTGACCCCACGCCGTCGATGCGGTGGACGCTGGTTCGGAGGGTGGAGAGGCGAGCAGGATGAACCGGGTCGGCGTACTCGTGATATCTGGTGATGAAGAGGAGTAGCAGGGTCAGTTTGGTCCGAGCGAGTAGCAGCGAAGCCGAACGAAATCCCGAATCGAGCAAGACGACTCACCGAGCCTCCTTCCCAACGATCAAACTGCTCCTTCCCTCGCCCAAGCTAACCCAGCTATTCGTCTCAATCCCTTTCCCTCGGATACTGCTCACTTTCCGACCCTCCGTGGTATCATCGACCGTGTTCTCCACGTCCTTGAGGCTCGCGTCGACGACGAAGATGGCGCGCCGAGGGGTCGAGTCGTTGTCGATGATGACGGATCCAAGGGAGCCGGAGGACTGGTGGTTGTCCTTGGTGGAGTCGAGATCCGTTCGGCCGAGAGAGGCGACTTCGATGCCCTTTCGGTCCGTCTTGACGAAGCCTTGCAGATGGATCTTGCGATGAGGCGTCACTGTCCAAGAGTCGGTCAGAGGAGGTCCAAGCTGCTCGAGAGTCGAACACACTACTCACCAAGGTCAAAGTACACCCAAACCCATCGTTTGCGAAAGTCGAGACCTCGGGGACCACGAGTCGTGCCGAGTTTGACCTCCTCGTCGGTGAAGATGGTACCGCTGGGAGGTACCTCGGTGTGGATCTTGGCTCCTCGGTAGGTGGTGAGCTCGTAGTCTGAGTTCTTCGAGGCTCGGACAGGCCAAGCGACCATCTGCGATCGGCGAAGGGTGAGCTTCGGCGTCGTCGAGGAGGGAGGGTGCCACTTACTTGAATGGGAAAGGTCGTCGAGTTGCGCACAACGATATCGTACGTTCTCAGCGCCTTCTTGCTGGCCTCGTCGTCGTCGTCGTCCGAATCCGAAGCAGCATCCGAGTCGTCTTCGGCAGCTTCGCCTTGGCCGGGAGCGAGTGTGGCGGATGGAGGGTGTTCCTGTAGCCTGAACGGGTCAGCTGAATCTTCAGCGCAAGCGGTTACATTACTCACCGGGTCCTCGTCCTTGTGCGAAAGATGAGCTTTCTCGAGAAGCGAAGAGAGGCCCATGTCGGCTCAACGAGGTGTAGGGAAATATTAGGTAGACGAGAGTCTGTAGGGGATCTCACTGTTAGCACCTGTAGCTCATTCAGCGCTCCCTCTGCCACAGAACGCCGCCTTGGCGTGACGAGCGGCCCCACTCTGCGTTGGGTGGCTGTGGAGGCCTCCAGGGAGCATCGCGAAGCACTAGGCCCTCGCTAGAAGAGATAGAGAAGCTTACGATGCTTTCGTAGCGCTTCCGGGGTCGTCGAAGAAGCGAGCCAGGTGAAGGGGATCTAGCGCGTATGTCCTTTGAGGGCAAGATGGGGGCTTTCCTACAGCGAGGTGGAAGGTGAAGGTCCTTGTTCGATGTGCTCCGCGGCTCTGGGTGCTCGAGGACGTGAGTTGAAGAAGTGAGCGAGCGGGCGGAGGGCAAAGAGCGTTTCGAGATTCCGGCTCGCCCTCAGTCCTTCAGCGAGAGCTCGAGTCTCGCCAACATTCGCCTTGTCTTCAGAGTTGGAGGAGGGTGGAGCTGAGCACTTTTCTACAAGATACAAAGCTGAGTAGGATGAGCACTCAGTCAGCTCGAGGTTTCGGCGTTGAGCTCGGCGCCGACGGTGTCGTTGGTGGCCCCAACATGAGCTACACGTCGCCGACGCTGTTGGAATGAAGTGTATAGCTTCGTACTTTTGCTAGACGCAGTGCAGAGCTCACCGCTCTCTTGCTCTCCTTCGCCGAAGTAGTCTTATCGCCGAACTCTCGCCAATTCTATTCTACTCGGCCTTCTTCCCTACAGAAGGTCCAAACACCCAAATCCCCAGCTGAACCACAAACAACACGATCATGACCGGCTGTAGCACTCCAGGGTCGAAGCGTTGAGCGAGGGCGCCGGTGATGAAGGGGAAGATGGCCGATCCAGCTTGTCCAAACGCTGCGATGAAGCCGATTCCCGAGGCGTGGAGGGATCGAGGGAGTACTTTGGTACACAGCGACATAACGACAGGGTACAAGGGTCCGAGAAGCACCCCCACCAACGCTACAGTGACCGAATTGCCAATAAAGTCGTGCGCGAACCAGATGGCAAACTGTGGAAGGCGAAGAGAGGAAAAGGTTAGCCTCTTGTGATACCTTTTCTTCACTCAAAGCTTGGAGAAGCTGCCAAGACAGCAACGCACCTCCAGACAGATGGCGAGGGCGAGATAGAGGAAGATCACGCGTTTCTCGCCGACGAAGTTGTTGAGAGGAGTAGAAATCGCGCGACCGAGGGTGATCCCCGCCCAGAATCCCGTGGCTACGTATCCAGCCCTGCGGAAAGGACGGTCAGTCGAAGTAGCGCCGGGATCCCTCGCCGAGGGCGAGAGCCGAATCATCGGAAGCAACGTACTGTGCTCCACCGTCGCGGTCCTTAATCAAAAAGGTGACGATCCATCCTCCCATACTAACCTCCGAACCGACGTAGAACTGAAAAGAGAGGCAAATCAGCACTCGTCGAGTAGGTAAGCGAAAGCGCCGAGCTGCTCACCAGGATGAAGATGGCACAGATCCAGACGGTTTTGTTGGTGAGTGTGGCGTGTAGCGTACTCTTCTGCTTCTTGGGAAGGACCTTGACGGACGCCGGAGTGGTGGCTCCGCTCTGCGCCTGCGACTCGACACCCTCGGCCGAAGCCTTCGTCTCGACGGGCGCGGCCATATTTCCCAGCTCGATAGCTCCCTCCTCATCGCTACTGTTTCCATCTCCTTCTGGTGCAGGCTCCACGGCGTCGATGCGGTAGCTGAAGCGGAAGGCGTTGAGGAGGACGAGCACGTTGACGATGGAGAGGCCGAGGGAGATTCCGTAGAAGTGCGAGAATTTGAGGCTGTGGGGGTGTAGCAGTTCAGTAACAAACATCTCCGACCTCCTAGTCACTACTCACCCGGATGAAGCGAATCCAGTAGCGGCGAGGGGACAGACGAGAGCGCCGAGGCCGTCTGACGGGGCGAGAGGTCAGCGAAAGGCTACCGGGGATTCTGAAGCGCTGAGACTCACAAGAAGCATGCAGAAGACCGAACTTGTAGTCGGCGTTGGGTAAGATGGCGATGTAGGTGTTGGCTTGGGCGTCCTGGAGGGCCATCCCGAAGCCTGCAGACAGCAAAGGTCGTCAACGATGTTCATAGACAGGCGAGGGAAGTTGCAAGCTCACCGATGATAGCGTAGCAGCATGGCATGACCGGAAAAGGGAATCCAGGGATGAGAAAGATGTAGCCACAGGCTTGAATAATCCCGCCCATGGCGATGACTTTGCCCAATCCCCAACGTTCAGTAACGAGCCCGTTGAGAAAGCCTGCAGAGAGGAAGCCGACCATTTGACCTGGAGGGTGGGAGCGTCAAGAAGGGATTCGGGAGGAGCGCCGAGCTCGGGCGAATGAGCTTACCGACGAAGAGCATGGACACTGCAAGTAGGGGAGCGGTCAGTTTTGAAGCACGATACAATCTCGAGCTCTAGAACTTACCGACTGTGTAGCTGATGCCGTAGAAAGCCTGCAAATCGAAGTCAGCGTTGGAATCGTGCTCGGCGAAGCCCAAAAGAAGCGATCGTACTTGGATATAGGGAATGAGGGGACCACTAGAAGCATCGCTCCATCCAGCAATGAGCATCGATGAGTGGCCTGTGCAGAGAGAGAAGCGAATTCAGAGAGGCGAATTCGGAGTTCGTGCGGAGAGGAAACGGCCGGAAGGGGAGCCAGGAAGGTGTAGCCGAGCAATGTGAGGAAGTTTGAGAGTAGATGAAGGTGCAGGAAAGATGGAAGAAGGGTCAGCTCCCTGCAGTCGACCTCAAAGCTCACGCGATCGAGAGCGGGAGACTGCACGCACAGCTGGCTTCCCTCACAAACGCCTTCCTCCTCGATACAGCAGGTGTTTGATCCGTCTTTACCGCTGCTGGTGCTGTTGCGCTGGTCGGCGAATCCATGGTTATGAGAGCAGACGAAAGACGAGGAGGGAAAGAGGCGCCAAGTCGCCAGCGCTTCAAGTGGGCCGTGTCAAGAGACCCCTATAAGCGCCGTTCGAAATCCGTGTGGGTCAAAAGGTGACAAAGATTGATCCTTTCAACCCGTTGAGTCAGCTATTAGCTGTTACGTCGCTTGTAGTCAGATTTCGGGCCAACCCCCTTTTTCTCGGCGATGAACTGGTGAACTCGGGCGCCGCCTGCAGTGACCTTTGCCTCTTCGAATCAGCTGACCACTCAACAGGATGTGACTCCACTTTCTGTAGCACATCAGCTTCCCCGCCTGGCTCCTTTCTCCCCCTCCTCGTGAACCGACCCTCCTCGGACCTTTGGCTGCAGCGACGTCTGTTTTGCTCTTCTTCCTCGCCTGGCAGAAAGCGAGAGCAGAGATGTCAAGAAGAGACGACCATACAGCACTGGACACGGATACAGACTCGGACGTCGAGTCCATGGCTTCGGACGATTCGGTGGGGCTCCCTCTCGCTCATCTCGAGACGGGCCCAGTGTTATGGGCGAGGGCTGACTTTCTTCGCATGCAGCTCTACGGCGATAAACCAGTTCGACAACCTCAACAACGGACCTCTTCAACCAAGTACCTCCTCATCGGAATCATTGTCGTTCTCCTGCTCGTCGTTCTCGGTTTGGGCGTGGTGCTCGCGGTTCAAAAGGGCTTGCTCAGCTTCGGGTCGAGTTCAGCAGCGGACGAGTCAACAGCAGCACCCGCAACAGTCACGCAGAAAGAGACGGTGACGGCTGCAGCGACGAGCGGCGGAGGAGGCGGGGACAAGACGAGCGCCGAGGGAGGTTCGAGAACGGCAGCTGCGACGAGTGATGGGGAGCACACAGGCTCAGGAGGAGATCCAACATCGTCTGGAGCGACCAAGACTGTGAGTATGCGCTTGGTTGCTGTTCGCTCTTCGAGGCCGACTCTCTCCGTTCGCAGGGCTCGGGTTCGGCGCCCTCTTCCACCTCAACCGGCGGCAGTAGCACCACCGTGCCCTCAGGAGCCACCGAGCTATCCATCTCTTTCTCCTCCTACACCTCCTCCGACTCGGTCGCCTCCTTCCTCGAAGCACAAGGTCTTGCCATTTCCAACTACGACGTCGGCTCGACGCCCTACATTCACAACTTTGACGCTGCAAACGTGGACATTGTAGACGGCGTGCTGAATCTCAAGGTGCTGGGCGGTACGAAAGAAGGCGGGAGCGTAAGCAGCTCGGAGGTGGCGACCGGTGAGCCAAAGCTCGGTGATGATGGTTCGATGACTTCAGCTGATCTTTTCACTCTTCAGTGGTCGATAACATCCTCTTTGGAGAGATTACTACACGAGCGCGAGCGACCAAGGTCCCAGGCGTTTGTCATGGGTGAGTTTCGAGCGAGAAGAAGGAGCGCCGAGCTGACTTGGTCTCGCTCACGCAGCTTCTTCTACTATTTGGTGAGGCTCGAAGCCTCTTTGAGCTTTTTCTAGTAACGCTGACCACTTCGCCTGACTAGTCTGACGAGTCAGAGATCGGTACGCCCTTCCTAGCGACGCTTCGGCGCTCGGGGCTCGCTGACTTTATCTCTCGCATCTCGCAGATATCGAGGTTCGCCGCCCTTCGATTTAGGCGAGCGAGTCGTCTCAATTCTTACTCTTGCTCTCCGCATTACAGATCCTCTCGAGCTACATAAGCGAAGGCCTCGAGGACGGAATCCCTCCAGGTTCGGCTTTCCTTCATCTTTCTTTCCTCTCGCTCTCATCTAACTCTGCAATCTCCTCCTGTTCAATCTATAGGGCTCGAGTTCACCAACCACGGCTCAACCTCGACCAACAAATACGTTCCCTACGACTTCGGCGATCCAACCGTCGACTTTCACGACTACACCGTCCTGTGGACAGCCGAGAGTACGCAGTTCTTGGTCGATGGAAAGATGCTTGCCACCATCACCGAGAACGTACCGAGCAAACCCGGACCTTGGCTCTTCAACTCGTGGTCGTCGGTGAGTGAACTTCGGCGGGGAGCCTCAGCGCTTCATCCCTCGAAAAAGACGAAGGTGCTGATGTAGCTTGACCTTCCCGATCGCAGGGGGAGCCTAATTGGAGTGCAGGTGAGTCTCAGGATGTCGAGCGGACGGGAAAGCCACGCAGCTGATGTACTTGCCTTCGGCGCAGGTCCACCAACCGAGGATTCGGTGCTCGAGATTGAGTCGATTAGCGGGTACTATTATACGGGATGAGCGGGAATATACGAGCCGTAATCCAGCATGTACCCGACCCCGAGATGCTCCCGCTTTCTTTGCGAAACTTGAGCCGAGCCGGCGCGAGCTCTCTTTGCGACTCCTTCGCGCGAGGTCGAAGCCGGGTCACTGAGACTTTGATTCGTTACAAGGCGAGTCGGGGAAGGTATTGAGCTACGTGACTGCTTAAAGCTTGGCTTGAGCGCCCTGCAAAAAGAAGGAGATCAGTTCGGCTTTCAAGGCGAGAGCGAGAACGAGCGAGAGGTTCACGAACCTTGAGGACAGTGTCCAGCTTGGTAGCGAGCATGACTGTAGGGTAGAAGGTAAGTGCATCGTTCCCTGTAGGAGAGCAAAAGCCGTACTGTTTCCCTTGACCTGCGAACGCCGAAGAGACGGGTTAGTTCTTGTCCTGCAGCTTTCGGAAATGAGCGAGCGGCTCCTCACCTTGATCTTGCCCGACATGAACAGCTTCTGAGCGTTAGCCTTGCCCGAAGCCAGCTGTAATGCGAGAGCGAGAGGCAGGTCGTCAGCTCATTCCCCGGCAACCACAGCATCCGACTAGCGAAACGTACGTTATCGAAAGCCTCGTCCGACAATGAGATGGTAACGTCGGCCTTGGGCTTTGCGGGACCCTCGTAGACCTTGCCCTCCTGCTCGGCGGCAACGGCGACCATAACACGCGCAAAGGTCAGCTCTCATTTCTCGAGCGAGCAGGCTGGGAAGAGCTCACCTTCTTGAGGTCGATAGTCCAGACACCCTCCTTCTTGCCCGACTTGACCCTCATCTCGAAGATGCCGTTCACGTTCTTGATCTGGCGGAGGAGGAAGCCGACGTCAGCTGGAGGCCTCGAGCGCAAGCGGCTGCCTGGCTGTCGTAGTGCAGGTGCACTAGACTTACGTTCTTCTTCTTCTCATCATCACTCATCTGTGCTCAATCAAGCAGCGAAGAGAGCAACAGCGTCAGCGAGCCCGAGGCGGCGGGAGAGGCGAGACGAAGCAGCAGGTGAGCTGTACCTTGCTAATGCCATCGTTAATGAGGTCGAACAGCTTGGAGCTGGGGATATCGGAATCAGCGAGAGTCATGTTGGTAGTGTGTAGGCGTGTGAGCAGCGAGTGAAGCGCAGGAAGCAGAGAGGCGTCCGGGGTTCGAGCGAACGGCGAAGTCGAGTTCACTTGGCCGGGGCCGAGATCGACGCCTCTTCACGTCGAACAATCCTGTGACGACTTGAAGAACCCGAGGCGATTTTGGAGAGTCTGCAGATGATCCTGTATACTATTAAGCTGCCCTCCTTTTTGCACCCAAGCTCCTCTCTCCACCAAAAAGCCCCCTTCGCCAACGCCGACCTTGGACACAAGTTGGCGAAGGAAAGAAGAAGGACGGGGAGCTTTGCGCCGCTTTTCTGAAAGTTGAAGTGTAGGGATGGACATGATTAGTTGCTGTCTGCGTCAAGAAACGACACGGGTGGCGGCGAAACCGGCTTTCGAGAGACCTTCGGCGCTGGCAGCTGGCCTTTCCTCGTCGTCTCGCTCCCGTTCGCTCGTTGCAACATTCGGCTCGATCTATGATAGACGTGTTTATTTCGTATGTACAAATTCTAAGCTACACGATGCTCCCTATTGGTTCAAATCCTTTGAACAAACTCGAAGCCCCCCTCCCCCTCATCGCCGAGTCTATCAAGTGTCTTTCTGGCTTTCCCGCCCTTCCCGCGCCTAAACAACAACAGTACGGTCCTTGGTGTTGGTGTTGGTGACCTCCTGTGTTGCCCAGGCGGAGAAAATACCCGACATCTCAGCGTCTTCCTCGGGATGCCCCTTCGCGAGCCTGCGGAAGAAGACTCGCTTGGCGAGCTTCCACGACTCGACGAGGAGGATGAAGAGGGTAACGGCGATGACGGGGACGACGAGCTCCCAGGTGATGCTCGCGTGCTTCATGACGATGGTGTTGAGGCCGGGGATGTCTGCGAGGGAGCAAAGATCAGCGACAATTCCAGCCCGGCTCAGAGAGCGAGACGTACAGATGAGAGGGAAGACGGAGAGGAATCCACCGATGACCGACCAGAAGAGGAAGCGGTTGGCCCAAACGTCGCGAGCGAATTGACTCCAAGGGCTGCGAGCAGAAGTCGCGAGATCAGCGAGCTGCTGGGATGCAAGGGACGAACAACTCACTGTTCAGACTTGGCCTTCATCCTGAAGAAGCTTCGGCGCATGTCCATGACCTCGAAGGCGAGGAAGAGACAGATCCAGGTCATGCAGGCTGCGAACGCGAAGGAGGGTCAGCGTCGGCGCCGAGAATCGCCAGAGGGGAGCAGCTCACCGAAAGTGGCAGAGCGAGCACGGAAGACGAGCTCAGAGCCGTCTCCGATACTGTTGTTCGAGTCGACTGACAAGAGAGGGGATGATCAGCTCTTGTCGCTCGGTCGAGAGAAGGGGAGACGACTCACTTCCGAGGTTTCCATCGCCAAAGCCGAAGACGATGATGGTGAAGGTGGCGAGGTTGCAAGCAGCTCCAAAGAGACCGTACACGAGCATGTCGACTAGAACCTCTGGGGTGAAGATTCCGACCTTGAGCTGAGGAGGATCGCCGAGGTCAGCGTTGGGAACGAATGGGGAGAGCGAGCCGACGTACGTTGTGAGGCTTGCGGTGAAGAATGTCGGGTGAGGCGCGCTCAGCTCCGAGACCCATGGCAGGGAATGAGGAGGTGATCATAATGACCCAGAGAATCTCGATGGGAGCCAGAGGGAAGACGGAGAGATCGTTGACGTCCTTGAACGCCAATCCTACCAAGAGAACCAGCGCCTGCATGATGTTTCCAGCCAGGAGGTGCAGGACGAACTTTTTGATGTTGTCGACTGTTGACGAGGAAGTGTTGAGGGAAGAAGGAGAGAAGGAAAAAGGAAGGTCAGCTCGGCGCTCGGAGCTTCTTTCGGCGAAGAGAGCTCAGACTTACACATGCGACGGCCTTCCTCGATGGCGTTGAGGATAGAAGCAAAGTTATCGTCGGTGAGAACAATGTCGGAAGCGCTGGAGGAAAGAGAGAGTCAGCACGAGCCGAGAAGCGCGACTGAGAACGAGCTCACTCCTTGGCGACGTCGCTACCGTTCTGTCCCATGGCGATACCGACGTCCGAGCGCTTGAGCGAAGGCGAATCGTTGACTCCATCTCCAGCTGCGAGTATCGAAGAGGGTCAGCTGCGAGCGAAGCAAGAAGCGAAGGCTGAAACTTACTCATGGCGCAAAAAGCCTTGCGACGGTGAAGGGCGTCGACCATGCGGACCTTGGTGTGAGGAGCACAGCGAGCGATAACGAGGGGAAGAAGAGGAAGAGCGTCGACCTCATCGTCAGACAGCTTGTCGAACCTGCGAACAAGGCGGTCAGTTTCGAGCTCGAAAGATCGCCGAGCCTCGAAAACTCACTGAGCAGCGGTCATGACCATGGCATCGACCGACTCCTTGGACAGGGTGTTCATGGTTCGAGGAAGGATACCGACTTGAAGAGCGATGGCGCGAGCGGTGGCAGCGTGGTCTCCAGTGAGCATGTGAACCTGGATGCCGGCGTGGTGGCAGCGACGGACGGCTCCCTGAGTCTCGGGACGAGGAGGGTCTGATGGGAAGCGTAAAAAGGGTCAGAATGATAGACTAAAAAGCGAGGGAGGAGACTGCTCACCGTAGAGACCGACAAGACCCTGGAGAACCATGCTGTCCTCGACCTCGGCCCTCTCGGGCTCGCCTCCCTGAGCGGTCCAGCTCTTCTGCGCGAGACCAAGGACACGAAGTCCCTGCTCGGCAAGCGCCTCGACGTTGGCGAGAATGGTCTTCTCCATCTCCTCGTCGAGAGGAACGAGTCCTTCGGCGGTTTGAACTTGAGTGCAGGCGTCGATGATGCGCTCGACGGCTCCCTTCATGAAGACGAATTGCTTCCTGTGAGTTGAGGGAAGTCAGAGAGGAGTGTAGAAAGCTGAAGAGCGAGATGCTTACTCGTCCGAGTTCCTCTTGTAGATGACCGACATGCGCTTGAGGTCCGAGTCGAAGGGGTACTCTTGGAGTTGGGCTGTAGAGGAGAAGAGGGTCAGCAAAGGCTACAGCGAAGAAACGAAGTCAATCTAATCACTCCACTTGGGCGAGTCACCATCAACGAGACTCTGCCTGCCCCAGCTGAAGCGGTGAGCGAGGACTTGAATCGCGCATTCGGTGGGATCTCCGCGAGCCATCCATCCCTCTTCTCCCTTGAAGACCTTGGCGACGTTGCACATGCTGGCGATGTTGAGGAGAGTCTCGAGAGGAGCGCCGTGCTCTTGTACCAGCTCATCGCCCTTGGCAGCGGCTGGTGGAGTAGGAGGCGAATCGCCGCGTTGGCGGTTGGCCTCGCGGTCGGCTTGCTCGGCTGGTGACTCGGTGGTGAAGGAGAGGTCGCCCTCTGTGGGGTTGAAGGGATCGTTGGATTCTCCGACGAGGACGGTGCCGCGCGAGGGGATCCAGGCGGCTTTGCACACCATCTTGCCTGCGAAAGGAGAGGGCGGTCAGCAAGGCCCTCATCTCGAGAAACGAGCGAGAACGACGTCACTCGAAGAAAGCGAGCGAGAACCACATCTCTCGAGAAAGCGAGCGAGAACGAACCTTGAGTGAGAGTTCCAGTCTTGTCGGAGCAGATGTCGGTGACGGCGCCGAGAGCCTCGAGCGAGTCGAGCTTGCGGACGATGACATTACGCTTGACCATGGCGCGAGTTCCACCGGCGAGAGTGATGGTGAGGACGACCTGTGAGGGAGAGGACATCAGCTTCTCTCCGAGCGGTTGAGCCGAAAGCGCTACTCACGACGAGAGAGGCGGGAATCATGGCCAAGCCGGTAGCGATGGCATACAAAATGATCTCCTTATCGGTCTTCCAGGAGTTGGCGGCGAAGCAGAACAAGGCGAAGATGCCTGCGATGCCGAAGAGTCCGATGGCGAGCCAGGAGAGTGTGCGCTGAAGGGGCGTGCCGACATTGGTGCCCAGGAAGGAGCCGATGATGTCCCAGACGGTGAGTCCCCACGCCGAGACGTAGCGATGCCAGGGAGCGTGACCGTCGTCGTTCTTGCGGACCTTGCGAACGCGAGTATCTCCTCCGCGAAGCGATTCGGCGATGGCGCCAATCTCGGTCTTCATGCCGATGGCGACGACGATGCCGGTAGCGCGACCCTTGGTGACGGTACTCGAAGTGTAGGCCATGTTGATGCGGTCTGCGAGGTGTGCAAAGATCAGCGACTGACCGTACAGCGGGCGAACAAAACGAGAGCTCACCTCCGACTCCGACGTCGCGAGGGTCGAAAGCGCCGTCTGCGCCCTTCTGGTCCCAAACGGCGTTAACGTCCTTGGCAACGGGAAGAGACTCTCCAGTAAGAAGGGCCTCATCCGTCTCAAAGTTCATTGCCTCGACGAGGCGAAGATCAGCGGGCACAACGTCACCTAGAGATCGCAAGGGGCAAAGTCAGCGCTCGAAGTCCGAAACTGCTCCATGAAAGCGACTTGGCGTACCCGTCTTCACCTCGACGAGGTCACCGACCACTACTTGAGGCGAAGGGACGGTCATGGACTTGGCGTCGCGAATAACCTGGGCGTTGGGCGAAGCGAGCGAACGAAGGGAATCCATCGTCTTTGCGCTGCTGTACTCCCTGTGAATCGAGGTTCGTCAGCTCTGTTCGTCCTCGGGTGTTTGTCGAGATTGCGTACTGCAGGAAACCGACGGTCTTGGTAGTGGAGTTAGGTCAGCTTGGCTCGTCCGAACAGCAGCTCGGCGCGCCTAAGACCTACCACATTGATGAGGATGACGGCGCCGATGACTCCACCCTCAATCCACGACTGGATACCGAGAGATACAGCCAGGCAGATGATGAGGACGAGAATCATGGCGTTGAAGATTTGAGCGGCGAGGATGCCCCACGGGGAGACGCCACCGCCGCCGCTGAGTTGGTTAGGTCCATCGCGAGCTTGTAATGCTGTAACAGCAGAGGAAGCAAGTCCATTCTCCGCGTCAGTGTTGAGCTTGGTGGCGGTTTCGTGAACGGATAAGAGGAAGAAGGGGGTGTCGTTGGCGAGGGTGGATCCGGTGCTCGTCTTTGCGAGCTTCTCAGCGTCCTGTGTTGTCTTGGGAAGGCTCATCGAGTGAAGATGAGGATGTCTAGTGAAGATTAGGAAGACAACCCTTGGCTGGCGACGGGCGTCGGCGAAAGAGTCGAACGAAGGAGAGTGGTGACATACTTGGTCCTTGGCGCGAGTCTTGGTCGCCCCTCCGACTCGCTCCTCCTCCCCCTCGCAACCCTCACAATCCCCCGCGCCCAGCCTAGGCATCTGCCACGGCAGCCCCCATCTCGGGACCTTTTGGGACAAGCTCGGCTCGACGAGATTTGAAGCACCGAGGTGTCGGCCGACTTGCCGCCCTTGCGCCGAAAGCTCTGCTACAGAAAGGCCGAGCGAGCTGCAGCGAGTCAGCGATATCACGTGCCTCTGTAACCGAGCATGCAAGCGAGCAGCGAAAGAAATCCCAGGCCAAGCTCTTTCCTCAACAGGAAGGGCAACCGAGGTCTCAGCCTCCTCGATCTCGACTCGCCGCTCTCTGCGTTTTTCCCTTGCGCCCCCCACACCAATCCAGCGACCGTCTGTAGCGCATCAGAGCAGGTGAGCCATCCGACTCGTCTTACCGACCCTCGACGCCCAGCAGCTCCTTCGACTCTGTTCCCTCGACTCGAATCCAAACGATGACGCTCGAGTTGCTGGCGGCTGGTCGGCGTCCGTGAGCGCTGTAGGCGACGAGCGAGCAGCATCAGGGATGGCAGAGGAAGAGGTCGAAGGAAGAAAAGGGAAGAAGCTGAGCAGCCAGCTCACGCGACTGAACGAGGAGCGGAGAGGAAGGGGGGTAGGCTTGCGGGGTGTGGAGCTCAGCTGTCGGAGGGCGAGGAGCTGTAGGACAGCAGGCGATGATGGAGATGTACTCGAGCAAGGGGAAGAAGAGCGACGGTCGACTTCCTCGGTGCAGCTTCGCTCACTTTCTCTCGCTCTTCCTGCCCGTCGTAGGCCTCAAGCGATGCCACCGAGGATCTACCTACTGCGCCATGGGGAAGCACTACACAAGTGAGTTACTCTCTATTGACCTTTAAAGCTGTAGCTGACCCTCGGCTTTCGCAGCGTGTTGCCCGAGGACCACTCAATCCCAGATCCCGTCCTCACGCCAGTGCGTGGCCTTCTCCCCCTCGCTGTACAACGGCAGACGATGCTTACGTGCCCTCTTGCACCTCGCAGAAAGGACAACTTCAAGCTCTAGGAGTCCCTTCCACCTACTCGGTCTTCTTCTCCTCGCTCGACTACAAGACCACCGTCATCCTCACTTCCCCCTTTCGTCGGTGCATGCAAACCACGCTCGCCGCCTTCGCTTCAGTCCTCCCCCCCGTCGCCATCAATCCTACTCCTCTCGTGATCCTCCCTCAGCTGCAAGAGTGTGGTAAGGAGCCCTGCGATACTGGAAGCGACCTCGAGGCGACCAAGGCCATGTTCCCACAAGGTGAGCTTCTCTCCTATGCTGTACTAATTTATCAACGCTCACGCTTCGCCCCCTCGCAGACTTCCTCGACTGGAGCAATTGCACTGAAGGCTGGAACTCGAATGAAGGCTTCTACGAGGCGACCGAGGAGAAGCAGCAAGAACGGGCCAAGTGGGTTCGCAAATGGTTGAGGGAATGCAAGGCGGAGAAGGTGGTCGTCGTTTGCCATCATGGCTTCCTACGCAGGCTCACCAAAACCCCTCCACTCGGCGCTCTATGGCCTAACGCCGAACTGAGGGAGTATGAGTTCAAGGATCCTTCAGGAGAGGATGAGGAAGCCGACATTGTCAAGGTAGTTAATCCTGTGCTGTAACTTATCCGAGTAATTTTGTGCTACATCTCAAGCTGAGGCTGGCGAGCTCGTTTTTCTCTTCGCCGAAGTCTCTTAACGCCGATGGGCGCTCGTTTGCAAGGCGCTCGAGGACTTGGTGCTGGTGCAAGGTGCAAGTTACAATTCTACAAGGAGTTCTTCCTCGCCTCGCTTGCTATTACCGCCGTACAAAGCATTACAAACCCCGACCAAATCCCTTTTTGGATCGGCGAACAGGCGAGCTCCACCTCCACGCTTGTCTCCGACGTCACTGGGAGGATAAGAAGAGACTTCGCTCGTGTCTCTCTTGTCCTCCTTCCTCGCACTTCATCTCAACTTTCCCCCTCGACTACAACCATGCCTTCCTTCCCTGCTACCTACAAGGCGGCTCAGATCCAAGCTGCCGGCGAAACGTTCAAGATCGTCGACGTCGACTGGAAGGATCCTCAACCTGGTCAAATTGTTGTCAAGGTGCTCGCTTCTGGAGTCTGCCACTCCGACTCCATCGTCCAGGGAGGGCACATGGGAGTGACTTTCCCTCGCACCCCTGGACACGAGATTATCGGCAAAGTCGTTGCTGTAGGAGAAGGGGAGAAGACTTGGAAAGTCGGTCAACGTGTAGGAAGTGGATGGCATGGAGGTGAGCTCGGATTTTGATCGCTTACGCGGCCCATCGCCGTCTCGTTCGAGCTTGCTCTTCGCCGAACCCGAGCTGACCCACTCTCCTCTCCCATCGCCGATTTTGGCTCGCAGGTCACTGCTTCAACTGCAAGCAGTGCCGCAAGGGTGATTTTGTGACCTGCTCCAACGAGAACAGTGAGTAACGACCCTTCCCGGTAGCTGTAAGAAGCCTGCTGACCTCTCCCTTCCTTTCGCAGTCAATGGTGGGCTTCGCGGCCGATTTGCTTCCTCGCCACTCCTTTGACTGACCTGCATTCTCTTCACAGGCATCATCACCGATGGAGGACATGCCCAGTACGCTACCCTCCGCTCTGAAGCCGTCCTCAGCATCCCCGACGACATTTCGAGCGCCGACGCTGCTCCCCTCCTTTGCGAGCTCTCCTGCTCCCTTCTTCCTCGATCCTTGAGCTGATGTCTCTTCGCAGGTGCTGGAGTTACTGTGTTCAACTCGCTGAGGCATATGGATATTCATGCGGGAGATGTCGTTGCCGTTCAAGGTGTCGGGTTCGTCCTCGCCGAACCGCTCTTCGCTTTCTCCGCCGCTGACCCCTCCTTCATTCGCTAGAGGACTTGGTCACCTCGCTATCCAATACTCTCGTGCCATGGGCTACCGCACCATCGCCCTCTCTCGCGGCGACTCCAAGAAGGCGCTCGCCACGGAGCTCGGCGCTCACGACTACCTCGATTCGGAGGCGGTCGACGTCGTCGCTGAGCTTCAGAAGCTCGGAGGAGCCAAGGTCGCGATCGCGGTCGCTCCTAGCGGCAAGGCCATCTCGTCGCTTCTCCCCGCCCTCTCCGTCGAGGGCCAGCTTCTCGTCCTCGCCGTCGCCGAAGACCTCGTTCTTCCCATCGGTAAGCATTGGCCCTTGCTCTTCTTCTTGAGTCGTAGAAGCACTCAACTGATCTTGCCCCAAATTTTCATCTACAGTTCCCATGATCTCGAAGCGCCTCTCCGTTCGCGGTTGGCCCTCGGGCTCAGCGGCCGACTCGGAGGATGCGATTGCCTTCGCTCAGACCTCGGGGGTCAAGTGCTACATCGAGAAGTACTCGCTTGACCAGATCAACGAGGCTTACGACGCCATGATGAACAACAAAGCTCGTTTCCGCGCTGTCCTCACCTTTGACGAGTAGAGGAGCATCATTGTGCTTGCTTAGTCGGAAATCAAACATCAGTGTCTATACCTCGGTACTGCTACCCTCGAAAGGACCGCTAGGCCAAGCGAAGAAGGGTGAGGCTCGGCTTTGAACGCTGCTGATCTCGGCGACGAGCACTTTCGCTCTCAAACCTTCGCTGGAGGCTTTCTCGGCGAATGAATGACCATAAACTGAATAATTAACCCTAAGAAGATACTAAGATGAGCCTACAAACCCCCCAATACACCTCATCCACCGAGCCTCCCCCTCCCGCGTTGCGCCGAGCGCTAGCCTTTTAGAAGTGAGACGAAGCAACCGAGTCGGGTCCCTTGGCCTGTCCGAGGGGGTAGCGCTCATCGCGCGAAGGCTTGGCCCTCTTGCCGAAGGAAGCGAGGCCGAGGGCGCGCATCGCTATCAGAGAGGAGGGGGGTCAGCTCGCCCTTTCATCGCCGAGAACGAGTCAAAACTCACCAGCAAGCACCAGGAGACCGACGACGAGAGTGACGGCGAATCCAATGAATCCAGCGCCGATGGGAGTGAAGTGAGACTTGGCAGCGAGCTGCTCGGCCTGCGCCTGGTAGTTGTCGGCGAGAGCGACGACATCGCAGCCCGAGTTGACGGTATTGTTGCAAGCGTGGCACCAGGTGGTGGTATTGGGGAGAAGGTAGGGCTGCGGCGCCGAAGAGGGAGGTCAGCTACAGCGGATGGAACAGAGCCGCTCGGCGCACCTCGAGCTTGCTAACGAACTCGTCAAGGTCGGTGTCGAGCGAGGAGGAGCCGAAGAGAGGGTAGTAGGTGAAGTTGAAGTCGGCTCCAGCGACGTAGGAGCCGTTGCGGAAACCGAAGCGAACTGTTAAGCGAAGGAAGTCAGCTCGGCGAAAGCGCTTCAACATCGGAGGCAAGGACACACCATCGTGACCAGTTCCCGCCATGTTCTCGCGCAGCTCGAAAGTAACAGCCGAAGCGTAGTCGACCATGGCGTCGGGGTAGAGGAACGCGTCGCCGGCATCGACGTTGGTCATGTTGAAGAGGGAGAGGAAGGGCCTGCGGGAGTCGAGGAGCGAGAGTCAGCCTCGTCAACGCTTTGCAAAGTTTCTCGGAATCCACTCACTTGTACGAGAAATGGTAGTGAGCAATCTTGACCTCCGAATCGGCGGCAAAGTCCTGCAGCGAGCCGATCACGCGAGGGAGCATGGTTCGGCCGGCGATGTTTCCAATACCGTCGAGAGTAGAGTCGGTGAAGGCGCCGTACTCGTGATAGCTGTAGGTTTAAGGTGTCAGCTGGGCTCATCAGAACGAGCTAATGGGCTTCAAAATGACTCACTTCGCCAGATCCCTCGCCTTTGCCAAAGCGTTGGTGCCCGTGGCGTTCACCTCGGCGGCAAAAGTGGCGTTGTGGATGGACTGAACGTTGAGGAAGTCGAAGAGGTTGTACATGTTGGACAAGGCGATGCTGCGGTTGCCGACGATGGGCTTGAGGGAGTTGAGGAAGTCCTTGTTCTCCGCCTCGACGGCGAGGAACTCGGCGGACTTGTAGAAGCTGTTCGTGCGGTTGGTCCAAACAGGGCAGTTCACCCAAGCTGTGGAGAGGAGTGCGTTAGTGGCTGAGATTGTCAAGCTTCGAGCGGTAGGCGTCGGCGAAGGCTCGGGAGGGAGGGAGCTCGGCGGGTGCTTTAGCGCATTCGCAGTCCGACCTCGACAGCCATGAGCAGCTCGAAAAACTCACACTCCAGGTCGACATCATCAGCGGGGAGCACGGTGTTGATCTGAAGGTATTGGTAGCCTCCGAGGGGACTGCAAGGCGTCGGAAGCGACGAAGATCAGCTCCGGACTCTCTTTCAAGCTAAATCGTACATCGCTACTCACCTGGTGATGTTGGTACCGTTCGCAAGCGTATCGGTAGAGATGCTGTACACCACAAAGAGGTCAGCTGTGAAATCCCGTCGACCCCGCCCGAAAACTCCGAGCATCGCACCTGAGGTTGGGAGGGTAAAATCCCTGCCACAGAGCAACAGCGGAATCAAAGATGACTCCTCCTTCTCCTCCTCCATCGGCAGTAGAGTTGATTTGCGAGGGAACGAGGGTGGTGTTGCTGAGCCCCGAGATCTTGGTTGGCGAGTCGTCGGCGGCGTAAAGATTGCGAAGCATCTGTCCGAGCTGATAGTTCTGCACCTCTCCGAGAGGTGTAATAGCAGTATCACTAGCAGTGTAGCCATTGGGGTCCTGCGATCATGGGAAGAGTGAGCGATTAGCGAGGAAAGGACGAGAGATCAGCGGGCGAAAGAGTCAACAAGCTCCGTCCTTCTCCTGGGCATAGTGAGGGGATGTAGCGAAGCAGCGGTCAGCCTACCTGATAGAATCCTTGACGGTCACCGTGGCGAGCGAGGATAACGGCTCCGAGGGGAGCGTTGGTGTTGGAGGTCGACATTTCTAGCGAGCCGGCGGAGTGGGGGAAGGAGGAAAGGCGAGAAAGGCGAAGGAGTAGATTGAGCGCTGAGCAGCGGCGGGGAGTAGTGAAAGAGGTGAAGCGAAAGAGAGGTGCCCAAGAGTCAAGAGCAAGAGCTGCAAGAAAGTAGTGGGAGGGCAAGAGATAGATAGGTCTTCGCCGTCCCGGGGTCGCCTAGGCGCGTGGGAGGGTTCCGATCTCGGATTTGGTCTGGTACAGGTTTTGAGTACGCAGGCGTGCGGCGTTTTCTCACTCTCATCAGATGGATCCGAGAAGCGAACTAGCTCGAGTTCGCTCTGACACCCTTCGCCGAGTTTCTCGTTCGCCAATCTCGGGCGGCCGATAGGGAAAGATGTGGATACTGATTCAATTGGTAAGAAGTGTCTACAGGCGAATACCCTCGTTTGTGATTGGAATGCGTTCAAAGGGGGGGAATAAACTTAGAAGGCGAGGACGGCGGTGAGTCCAGCGCCGAGGAGGAGGGTCAGCGAGGCGACGAGGGTGTTGCCGGCCTGTGAGAGAGCGACGGGTGTCAGCGAACGACTCGAGAATAAGAGAGGATTCTCAATAGCCGCTCACCGAAGCAGGTGCCGAGGTGGCAGCGGCGCCAGCGCTCGACGTTCCGGATCCAACGACGCCCGTGGCTCCCGAGGCCGCCGACGAGGCAGCACTGATAGCCGACGATGCTCCACTCGAGGCAGCAGACGCGACCGAGGATGCACCACTCGCCCCAGCCGAAGCAGCGGAGCTCGCGCCGCTCGCGCCAGCAGATGCGGCAGACGAAGCTCCGCTAGCAGCTCCACTGGCGCGCGACGATGCTCCAGATGCGCCCGAGGACGCTCCCGCCGAAGCTCCAGAGGCAGCCGAACTGGCGCCTGTGAAGAGCGAGCGCCGAGGGCGAAGGTCAGCTTAATCGCAGGCAATCGTCTGAAGCGGACGACGATGATATACGCACCCGATGCAGCGCTTCCCGTAGCTCCAGCAGCTCCACTCGATCCCGAGCCGAGAGCAGAAGAGGCGGCTGGAAGACGAGGCAGGGTCAATTTCGGCGAAGCCAAGGACAGCCGAAGAACCGAACTCACAGGCAGCGAGCGAGGAGGCAGCTCCGCTAGCCGAAGCGACGGCCGATGATCCAGTCACGGCGGCGCTGCTAGCTGTAGGACGTTAAAAGGGTCAGCGGGTGCCTTGAAAGAAGGGAGGAGCGGGAGGAGACGTACCGACCGACGAGATAGGGATCGAGGAGAGCCGGCCAACGAGGGAGGAGACGGCTCCAGTGTATCCAGTGGTGGCTGTTGATGTGTGAAGGGTTAGAGAAAGTCATGCTGGCGATCAGAAGGGCGACACTCACGAACAGCAGCTCCGGCGGCGGCGCAGACCTGGAGGAGGGGGTTGAGGTCAGCTCGGCAACTCGCAAGCAGCGCGGGGAGTAACACCTACCTGCTGTCCAAGAGCAAGACCAGTAGCGGCATCCGCAGCGGAGCAGTTGTCGACGAGGCAGTTTCCCTGTGGAGCGCTCGACGATCAGCCTTCGCTCAACCCTCGACGGATCTTCAAACTCACGTAGGCCTGGATGAAGGTGGGGACGGCGCAAAGACCTGTGTTCGAAACGAGATTAGTACAGGCCATGAGAGTGAGACAGCCCTTTGCGATCCCTCTTCGTCGAGGCCCTTCGCAGAGGACGAGGAGGCGATCCGCTACTCACCAGCGATGTTGGTGGAGGAGACGCCGGGAGCAAGGGAGGGAGCCTCGGTGACCTTGACGCTGAACTGCAGTAGTTTGGCGAGCATGGAAGCGAACATTAGCGAACCGCTGCTCTTTAGCCCCGTTCTCGCGTCGAGGGGCGGCCATCATCACATCTTGACGGTTCGAGTCCGGCTCAACTCACGCAGAGGGTCACGCAGGTCTGTAAGGGAGCAAAGAGGTCAGCTTGGGATCCCGAACGTGCTCTCGAGGCACTTCCCGGAGCTCGGAGGGGAACTCACAGGAGCGGAGGAAGGGAGCGTCTGGGCGGAGGCGACTCCAGCCACGGCGAGAGCGGTGAGAGCGGCAGAGGTGGTCTTCATAGCGACTTTTGGTGGAAGCTGAGCTTGGTAGGGAGGTGAGTGAGGTGTAGGAGAGCAAGAGCAATCTCGTTTGAACCCACCAGACAAGCGATACCCCAAGGGGAAGGTCTAGCTCCTCCCTAACTGAGCGTCATTCGAGAGCCTGACCGCTGTATCGGGCAACTCTGCTCGATTTGAAAAAAGCTCTCCGAGCACTTCGGCGAGATCCTTGCTAGCGTCGGTCGGTAAATCGAGCTAGGCGAGGCCCCCCAGTTGTCCAATATAGCTCGCCCGCGCGCGCTCTGCTATGCTACAGCAGCTTCCATGCCCAGTTGCCTTGCTCTGCTCGATGCTGGCGAGCCCCGGTCCTTGCTCGAGGCGTCAGGCGAACGGCGAGTTGACGTTGGTAGAGGAGGCGCCCGCGCGTCACTGGGGAGGGAAGGCTTCGGCGCTGGTTGAAGGGCGATGACTAGGCGAGCTGCTGTACGTCAGTCTGCAGTACGATCCGGCTCTCGAGGCGAAGATGGTGGTTTGAGCGAGAAAGTAGCGAGTGGTACATAGGAGGAAGAGAAGCTAATCGGCGAGAGAGCAGCTCTTGAAGGTTCGGCGAAGAGGTGCAGAAGGGCTGTAGGTGTGCTTGCACACTGGAGAGTCGTCAATCTGCTTCTGCTCTCCCTGCTTTGCCTGGAGCTGTAGGAGAGCCGCGACGAGCGACCCATCCTTCGCATGCCTCGGAGCTCGGCGCTCCCTGCCCGCTCGCTTTGCTCCTCAAGAGGTGGGCGTGCACCTCCGCAGAGTGCATATAGCACTCCTTCTGCTTCTTCCTGCGCTGCTGGCCTGTTAAGCTACATCTTCATCCCGGTGCACGGACCTCCACTGGCGACAACAGACGCTTAGAAGGCTCGACTCCCTCTCCCTCTCCAACCACATCGCTCGCTCGCTTCGACTCGCTTTGACGTCCGCTCAAGCAGGATCAAAGGACTCTCGGTTGATGGAACTCACTGCTTAGATGTCCGCGAGCTCTCCCACCAGCGCCGACGGCAACGTTCGCTTCTTCGCAGAGGGTCCCTCCGAGTGAGGGTGAGAAGGGTTCGGCTTGAGGATCATTGGCGGAGGGTGAGGGGAAATCGAATTCTGTGTACTTGTTGCTTTCTCGTCCTGCAAAGAAGGGCTCGGCTCGATCCCAGTCCAACATAAAGGCAGAGCCAAGCCGAGCTTCTCGAGAGCGCCGAGCCTGCGGGCAAGGGCAAACCTCTCCCCTCCTGGACTCTCACAGAGGTCTCC